>CM053586.1:125266249-125283951 GCA_028646515.1 Pseudochirops corinnae
TTATTGGAGGCCTCTGGTGGGGGCGCTCTGGCTGCGCTCTCCTCCTCCCTCTCTCTCCCATGATCCTTCTTTTCCTGAAAAAAGGAGTCTAGGGTTTGGGAGCTGTTCTTACTTAGGTTCTTATGCTTATTCTTACTCATGGTTCTTCAGACCGTGAATTTTTTTTAAAATCTCTGTGGGGCTCTACTTCCAGAAGGGAAAGCTCTGTCCCAAATCGCTGGGGTCCTCCCGGCTGCCGCAGACTTCCAGCTGACTGGATAATGAAGACTCCAAGACCGAGACCCAAGATGACGATCCGGATCAAGGCCCTCAACGCAAGAGCACTGGTCTGAAAACAATTGCTCAGTCCCCCTGCTTTTTGCAGGCCGAGGGTGGGAAGCTACAGCGTGGAGGCGGTTGCAAAACCTCCGCCTTTCGATTTTCCGCTCTGGAGACCTTTCTGCGAAATGCTTATCTCCCTCTTTCACAATCCCCACTCACAGCTCTTGCTAATCCCTGGTGCTAATCCGTGCTCACCTGAGAGGGTTCTCTGCACCTCCTGCCCAGCTGCCCCCGGGGCACCGCCGCAGCTTCAGGCCAGGCTGGTTTCGGTTCGCAGTGCTGATATGGTTCCTCGTAGGCGAGCTGACTTTAGTGGGAAGTATCTTTGTGTGCGTTTTGAAGTTCTAGGATTGGTCCAGAGTCCTATTCCATGGGTATTTTGGGGTGGCTATGTGAGAGATGCGATATATTGCTGCTGCTACGCCTCCATCTTGGCTCCGCCCACCTCTAAAATGGTTTTAAATACCAACTACCATATATAAATTAGATTCAGCCTTTGACATAGACTTACAATTTAATTCAACTTATTTTTTTTCAGGTTTTCTGGCAAAAAAAAAATTGACAAAACAAGGGAAAACAGAGCAAACAATGCATTTAGATGGGTATGACTTCCTAGCTCTCAGCTTATGATTCTTCCTATGGCAATATCTTCTTATCAATGGCAAGCAGAGATTATTCAATGCCCTTTGACCTTTGAATTGCCAGTTTTGAAAGTTGATGTTGATTGGATGACCTCACTCTCTACTCCTTACTGGACTATATTGATAATAGACAGGAATGATAAGGTAGGAAATGGAAAACAATCAATTAAAAATAAAATTAATGGTTGTCATATTTTATGGAGATAGTCTCAGATAATAGGAGACATGGCTATTATATGCTATTGAAACCTTGGATATTGTTTGAAATCTGAAATGAATAATAAATAGCCTATGTTGCTTCCTGTTCTAGACTAAGAAGGCCACCTTCATAGAAACTGACAATTTTTGCATTTTTGCCCCTGAAGCATGTGATATCTCATAACAACTAATTTTGTCTAACCTCAAACAACCTCTTACTTGGTTTCAGGGGAGGGGTGCTGAAATTGTGGGGTAGAACTAGACGAGCCTTACAATCTCGGAAATGTCCTATATCCTTTTCCATTCAGTTTGCATGCTAATATAAGAAATATGGAGTGGACACTTTTTAAAATAATTCTGTCAGTCCATCTCCTGTAGAATAGAGATGATTCTTGGTGATGTCTTGGATGTGTTTGGCATAAGATCTTCGATACTGCTCATGGAAGCAGCTGGAAATACTCTATTTGATAAATTGTATGATTAGTGTGTATTTCTCGTCCCTAACACTCAGGGCTTAATGTAACCTTTAAAACTCTACCTAGTCTGACTCCTCTCTAGTTTTCTAGCTATATTACACATCAATATTCTGAACAAAGTGTACATTAGAGTCAACTAGCCTTTCTCTATACCATTCTATAGTTTGTCTTCAATATCTAGAGTAATGAGGAAATAACAGTAAAAGTTAAATAGTCATATGACCCTGAACAAGTTATTTAACCTCTCCATTTAGGCAAGTCTCTAAGAGTATAAATTTCACAGTAGTTACCAACCCACTTTAGTAGAAGAGTTTTCCTTACTATGGAATTGCCATATTGCCACTCACTTTGCCATTTGTGAATACCAAATGCAGTCAGTGAAAATAGGTCTATGAGAGTCAAAGCACAGGTACTATTCTCCTGTCTTATAGAGGTAATTTTGCAGAGTAAATAATTTTAAACCTAGAGCCATGTAGCCTGGGTTCAGATCTCTCTTCTGACATGAGCTATATGAAAAAGAGAAAGTCACTTGAGACTAATATATCCTTTTATTACAATTTTTAATTTATTAATTTTGGCAGTTTTTAAAACTTTGACTTCTAAATTCTCTCCCTTTTTCCTGCTCCTCACTCACCCATTGAGAAGGCAAGCAATGTGCTATCAATTATACATGTGAAGTTATGCCAAACATTTCAATATCAGCCATGCCACAAAAAAATCTGGAAAAATAAAGTTACAAAGCATGCTTCCATCACAGATTTCATCAGTTTTCTCTCTGGAAGGCAATAGCATTTTTCATCATGAATTTTTTGGTACTGAGAATAATATATCCTTATAGAGGCATACATTTTGTTTGGGGAGAGGTCAAATATTTTGCCCATGATAGTATGGTTGAGGAAGTCTGAGACTTAAAAAAGATGTAAATGTTTGTTCAATGAGAGTTAGTTTAATGAGTTCTAACCTATATAATCTATCAGTTATCTGTATCCTGAGACAGATCTTTTAAATAACCAATTTAAGTATGCTATAAGAATAGCAATACATATATTTTGGAGAAAAATAACATAAACAAATCACATGAACTATTCTATCATAATTTATAATAATCAGACAGATTCCATAAAATAAAAAAAAATATCATTCAGTCGCATGGAATTTATTCATTTTGGAACAAATTATTCCTTTAAATACTCAAATGCCTATCTTGTTAAAGATAATGGGATTTGTCCCTGGATAATGAAAGCCAGAAAATAGCTTTACACAAATTAGAAAACTTCTATGAAGTTAGAACAATATATCCTCATTAATATGTGTATGCATGTATATGGTAAAGATAATTGCATTTTGTGAAATATTTTCTATTCTAATTTCTCAAAAAAGTTTGCAAAGATGTTTTTTATTCATATCCATGTATGTAAAGTATAAGCAAATACAAAATATCTAAGTAGTAATTACTGCCATTATTTCTATACCATCTGCCATTTTCATTTACCGTTCATTTAAACTAATCACTTATAATTGTTTCCAAGATTTCTGGTGCATATGAGGTTAAATCATCAAAGCAAAACTAGTGGGAGGTAGAATATTGTCAACATTGAGCAATGGAGAGAAAATCTCTCCAAATACCACCACCTCCAATGACCCTTCACACAGTTCGTTGGAGTTCCTTTGGAGAAAATTCAAACATTCTGAAAATGGGATAAGCTCTATATTTAAGTACTGAGGTTCACATAATTAAAAGTATTCAAGTAGAAACAGGATGACTAATTGTATATGGTATAAAAATTATTGACTGGGTAAAAGGAGTAGGCTAGATAACCTAAGTTTCCTTCCAACATTTTAAGATTCTGTTAATTTTCTTTGCAGAAATGGGAATAAGAGTATTCCCAAATAAAATGGAGAACATTAGACCATTTATACAATAAGACATCTGTTTGGTAAAATTTTCCTCACTCTTCTCAATTTGCCATTACATTACATTGTAGATAGGCCCTCTGAGAATGAACTTGAGCAGCAGGAATGGTACCAGATTTTATTCATTAAGATGAGAGGTACTGGTACATCTATCTGCACCCAATTAAGCATCTGATGGAGTATTAACTAATATTATCAGCATTCCAGCTAACATTCTTTTCTTATTTTTGTCTTTTTTTCTCATTAATCAAGCATCACTCCTTTAAGATATTTCCTATATGTGCAGAACTTTTATATTATCATCTATTGCCTCTCCTGAGTCCTACTATATTTTCTCTGTTTACTGTAATTTACCTTATTTCTTTACCCTGCGTATGGTCATGGTTTGGGATAGGTCCTGTTGTAGAGTGTTTCATGGGTTACATAACATGAGGTGAAGCATTGAATAATTAGAAATGACAGAAGAAGGCAACACCATCAAGTAACTTCCTATTCAAGTTAAGGACCAAAAATTTCATTCAATAATCCAGTGTCAATATATGAAACAGTTTGTTAACAACTGTAGTTCACACGTATATAGCATTTTAAAAGATGCAAAAGGCTTTGCATATGTTATATCATGAAACCCTCACAGCAACCTTATGCTGCAGGTGGTATTGTTATCATCTGCACTTTCTAGAGGCAGAGAGTGAGGCACAGTTTCTAAGAGCTAGCAAATGTGAAAACATTTCATCCAAACATATTTTCCTGACTCTAAGATTCGTTTTGTTTTTCCTTATTGTATCATGACGTCTCTAAACTATACAGTGAGATGAAAATTAAAACATATTCTTGAGTAGAAGCAGAATTAATACCAGCATCTAGAAGAAAGTCACAAATAAAAATTTTTTAAGAATGGTTTCATGCATTGGACCATTAGATTATCATCTGAACATTTAGAGAAATAACTACCTCAATAAAAATGTCCAGTGTTACCATCAGGAAAAAGCAACTCATGAGAAAGTTCCACGGGAATCTCTTGGAAGCCCTTCATTGGTTCTTATATATTATCTTCCAAAGGGGCTCACAGTTGGGTTTCAGGTCAACCTTTATTTGTACAAAATTAACAAACTTCTTTTGATCTGTTGTACAAGGCCCTGCTTCCAAACATTCTAAGTTGGTAGCATGGAAATGTGAAGGTTGATTCATGCTGCCTTAGGTGTATTAGCATCTTTGTCCATGATAAAGAGACAGTCTATGGTTAGTCTATAAAAATTCAATACTGGGTTAAATAGGAGTATGAGTTCAAGGTTTTTCACAATTTGCCACACTCAACTTTCTATGGTTATTCATGTGTTCTCAAACCAAATATTTAGACCTTTCTCTATATTCTATTTCCCTTTATAATTGTTTCCCATGGACATATTCTGAAGTCACTATCCATATTGTACTGCATAGAAAAAGACTTAAGACTTAACCTAACACAGAAAATACTTAAAATTTTACATTTATCTCAACTTTTGCCACACATATTCTAGTAAAGTATGGTATGTTCATATCAATATTCTCTTTCCGTGATCCAATTTAATATCATTTATAGGACTGATCTCACAATAAATGTTAAATTTCAGTGTGCTCCATCAGGTGACAGCCTTATAGTCCAGCCAGAGTTCAACCTCCAGCCAAGTAACAAAGTATGGAATTCACATCAGGGAATACAACAGTGTCAAAGACTTTAAGCATGTCTTCTTTTCTTTGTTCAATTGCAATTTTCACATTGTGTTTTATACATTCAATAATCAACAAAGCTCCAGGGAAGAGCATTAGGGTGCACTGTTAGATTCAGTGACCCTATATCTGTCAGTTTTGCCTTTCAGAAGAGACACAAAGAAGGCAAGAAGAAAAGCTGCATTTATGTCAGTAACAGTGAAGTGACACATGCACACCTGTATCCCATTCTAAAACAATTCTTTCACCATCAACCTAATTCTGTCAGATCTTTGTCCTGCTGCCTATAGCTATGGTTCTAGATACATAGATTCCCAAAGTGAGTGATAGTCCCTGGGGGGGAGGGGAAGCTGGAACAATTCCAGGGGTTGTAGCAGCCTTAGGTACAACTAGGGGACATTGAATAAAAATGAGGGGCCATTGGAAGTGTAAGAAAAGAAAACAGAAGAA
This sequence comes from Pseudochirops corinnae, assembly GCA_028646515.1. Classification (NCBI taxonomy): domain Eukaryota; kingdom Metazoa; phylum Chordata; class Mammalia; order Diprotodontia; family Pseudocheiridae; genus Pseudochirops; species Pseudochirops corinnae. Next base: position 125,271,957 of record CM053586.1, read on the forward strand.
AAATTTTAAAAAGCCATTCATATATATTTCATTTGTTGTGTAACACATTTAAAGTCATAGTGATTACATTATTTTCCAAATAAATACACAAAATGTAAGCTATAATCAATCAGTGGTCAAGTCTTCCAACAGGTCTTAACAAGTAAGTGTTGGCAGGTGAGCATGTTGCCCATTGTTAGGAAGTCCAATGTGTATCTGCAGGAATATGTGCATAAAATGATTTGCTTACAATACAGCACTATACAGTTACATGTGCTAATATTGTATCATCAAAATTTCAATGTAGGAAAAAAACACAAATTTACAATAAATTATTAAATTTAAGATGTGTGATTTAATACGTATAAATAAAATGCATATGATATGAATTTAAAAAATGTTAAAGGGTTAAAGAAAGTAGACTTCGGGGGGGAGGGGACCCTGACTAATTTTTTTTAAAGAAGGACAGTAGGTCAAATTTATTTGGGAACCAGTGTCCTAGAAGAAGTATCTACTGACTTTGAAACCATGTTTCTTCTTTATTGTAGGAATATGAGATCACTTGCTGAAATATCTTATCCTAAAAACATTTTATTTATATAATAATGATCTGCAAATGTTTGTATATAGTAAAATTAAAAAAAAAAACTGTGTGATTCTTTACATGCCCTGCCACTTTGTTCCACAATGATTGAGAATGCAGAAGAGAGCTTCCTATGACTGAGGATACTTTTTAATTTTTTGCTTGCTTTATTCAACATCTTGAAAAAATAAAAGCAAAAACATCAAAAGTTCATTACTAATCGGTCAATATTGTGATGATGAGACTCTCTAGACTTTGGCATGCTAACTTTAAAAATGATAGATATGAAAAATTTTCAAAAGCAGGAATGCTAACTATCAATAAGTACCTGAAAATGTCAAACTTACAAAAGAATTCAGACATAGAAACTATGACAATACAGAGTTATATAGCTCTTACAATGCTGGGAATGATGAGATGGCTCAATTTTGAATTAACTAGAAGGATGTAGAGAAACTATTTCAGTTCTATTCAATTGTAAATATATTCTACTGTTCTTGACAAAATTCAGAATTATACAAAAAGTTACAAAATTATTTTTAGCCTTTTCCCTAGAGATTCTATAATTAAAATTATACTACAAGTAAGTTATTGATATTATAAAATATCTGAGTGCATAAACAGCCTATAGCACTATTTGTGATGATAAGAAATTAAAAATAAAGTAACAATTGAGAATATTTGAATATGAGGCATAGATATCATAGATTTTTACTTCACTTTAAAGAGTTGAGAGGAACTGTCTTCAGGAAATTTATTTTGTGGATGTGGAGGGCAGGGGAGGAAACAGAAGAGAGGAGGGGAGGGGGGGGAAACAGAGGAAGACCTTCCTTCTGTCCATTGAGTGACTATTCAAAAGACAACTTATACTATGACATGGATAAGAATTCCACAGTCTTAGGGACCATTGAAGAATTGTGTCATATATTATTAGAGGCAGTACCTTCACTAGATAGATAGATAGATAGATAGATAGATAGATAGAGATAGATAGATGTAGAGATTTATTTAGATATAGATAGTGTGCAAATATACACACACATACTTTCATGTATGTGTAACTGTTCAGAAAGCAAAACACTGAACACAAGATATTAATAATAGTGACTATTTCATCAGGTAGCCAGAATGGGTTGCTGTTATCTTAATGTGACAGTATGGTATAGTACAAATAGCACTGATTAAAATTCATTGTACATGGATTCTAATCCTAACTCTACTACCTGTAGCCTCTGTGACACTGACAGATCACTTAGTTCCTATAGATTCCGGTTTTCTCATTTGAACAATATGGAAGTTAAACTAGATGATCATTGAGTTACCTATCAGCTATATTGTTTTGTTTTGTTTTTGCTTTTATCTCTAGTAACTGCTTGACTTCAAGTTGGCCTTTCCTTTTATACTAAGGAAAATCCTTAAACTTCTGATGAACAGATCCATTTGACCTTTCCAAATTCCAAGGCCAAATACTTAGAGATTTGGCAGTTATAAACATTTCCCTTCCTGCTTGCTCCTGTATGCCAGCCCTCTGTCTCTCAAAGCATATCACCTCATCAACCAAAGCATCTCTCTGAAACTGTTCTGGTGAGCGCTTTGCCAAGAAGAGACAAGAAATCCTTTTTCCTCTTTATGTATGCCTCTTATACACTACCCTTGAAGTTTCTCTCTTAACATGCCATTATTATTACCTGTTCTGTCCTTCTTACCTAGGTTTCTATTCTTACCTTGAGTCTAATTTGTACCTTCATACCTCAAGTATAGATGCATTGTGGTTTTCTGGATTCCTCCTCTGGTGTGATATTAAAAGCATCTTGGGGAAAAAACATTTTCCTAGAATCTTAAAATTATAACACCAAGGTGCTCACCCATTTGAACTCTTTGCAAAGTCAGACATTGCTGAATTGCTTTGTTGTTATTTCATTCCAAAGTTGCTACAGCACAACAGTGTTATTGTGATTAATTGCAAGGGGATTTTTGTTTGTTTGTTTTGAGGGTTTTTTTTTTCTTAACTGCTTACTTATTTGTTTGGGTTAATCAGAATAGTTCTTATCTTTTATTAAATCTGCAATAATCTTATTGAGGCAATTTCACATGTACTCTACCATGTAACCTTTTATATAACAACATCCTCAGGAAATCTAGGCATGACAACTGTTAAGGTGGACAGACTATAGAAAATAAATGGTGTACTATCAAACAGAATATTAATTTGAGTTGTCACTGAAAGCTCTGAAAAAACTGCTTTTTTCTCTATGGAAACTTATCTCTCTCCTGACTTCGGAATAAACAGATCCTCAGTACAGATTTCACAGCTGCCAGTTCATTAACCCACCTAAGTGTCCTGAGTTAATATAGACATGTGATTATTGGTACACCTGCTACCCACTTTCCAGATTTCAAAAGTACCCCTTTCTGTGCCACTAATTGACTTGATCATTACGTATGTGAACAGCAGGGATGGTTCTTGAGATACAGAATCTTAGGAATTGAGCTATACAAGAAAAAAATGCTATGAGTATACAGATACATACCTTGAATGCACAAAAGTGTGGAGATTTTCTTAGCTTTTAGACTCTTCAAAAATATTTCTTTGGAAAGATATTTTTAAATGATTCAAATATCGGATGAATTTTCCATAGCACTGTACCTAAATCTATATTTCTGTTTCAGGGACCTCTATCAAGATTAGGAATAGTACCATATATGTCAGGGGTTTTGGAGATCATTTATTCTACTCCTTCTCTTCAGGCAAAATATTATTCAAAATAGCCTAACAAAAGCAATCAACAGTTGACTATTCAGGGACAATTATAAAATTTCTGCAATTTCTTCTTGTTTCTTTTGCTGCCCACCTTTGGGGCATGTTGCTGCTTGTAATTACCTCCATTCAATAGCCAAAAGCTTCTTTTCCTAGTACTTACAAGTGGATCTAGGCTCTGGAAAGCTATACTGCAGAGAATAAGAAAGGTGAGGTGTTCTGTCCAACTGAAATGCATAGCATTAGTAGAAATATTTGCACCTGAAGAAAATGTCACTCTAAACCAGGGACAAGTAGTAGAAAAGATTCTAACTTGGGGAGGAGGAAAGTGAATCAACTTGTCTGGGGAGGCAGATAGTCAATATACCAATAGTCTGCTTCTAGACACAGTAGCTAGGTGGCATAGTGGATAGAATGTGCCTGGAGTCAGAAAAACTCATGTTCCTGAATTCAAATTTGACCTCAGACACTTAGTAACTATGTAACCCTGGGCAAGTCACTTAACTCTGTCTCCATTTTCTCATATGTAAAATGAGCTGGAGAAGGAAATGGGGAGCCACTCTGGGTGTCTTTGCCAAGAAAACCCCAAATGGGGTCATGAAGAGCCAGAAGTGACAGAACAAAAACAAGGAGGCTATCCCTAGGAGAGGAGACAGGACATCTTGTAGTTTCCTATTGAAACATTATTCTAGATAACTAGATGCTAAAGTCAATCATTATCCAAATGGCATTCAAGAAGTCTTATTACAGGTAGTCATTGTATTTGGAAAGGTATAGTTTCAAAAGCAAATAGTTAAATGCTTTTGGAAAGGAAGGCTCTTACCTTGAGTCAGCATGAATCTCATCATGATGGCGTATGTGTGCAAGCAGAAAGTCAGCATACTCACTATCTCCATCTATCCTTTCCCATCATGTAGTTTAGGAGATTAGAGAATAGCTTACTGGGGTGGCACTAGGGACAAGACTAGCTGACACTCCTAGGTTTTATTAGGGCTTCTGCACAGCCTTTGAACTCTCTCACATTTGTTCAAAAAACCCCATTCCACAAAATGGAACTAGAGTGACATTTCAGCCCCTCCAACATTAGGGAGGTCATTTCTGGCTTCTGTCACCACTCTACCTCGTTTGGGCCTCCAGATCTGTTTTTTCATTCAAAGAGTTTAAGTGCTTTTAACAGCTTCTAAACTTTCTATACTGGCACAAAGGCCCATTTCCCTTGCTTTCAGCCTCTACTTTTAAAGGCTGTGAGTATGAGGCTATTAACAAACTCTGTACTGATGGATCAATTAAGCAATAAACATTTATTAAGTGCTATTATGTGCCAGGCTCTATGATAACTGGTGGTGGTACAGAGAAAATTTAAAAGACATCCCCTCCCTCACTGAGTCCACATCTAGTGGGAAAGACAACAAGCAAGTATCTATGTACACACAAGGCATATAGAAGTGCTGGGAGTGGGGTAGGGGATATAGATGATCATTAACCCACCTGATGGAATGAAGAGAGATTGGGAAAGGTTTCTTTCTGAAAGGGGATTTTAACAGGGACTTGAAAAAAGTAATGGAATCCAGGACATAGAGATAAGGAGAGTAAAAGCACTCCATGCTTTGGCATCAGTCAGGGAAAATGATCAGAGTTGGGAGATGGAGTGTTTTGTTCAAGGAGCAGCTAGTGTCATTGGCTTACAGAGTATAAGGAGGGGTATAAAGTATAATACGATTACAAAGGTGAGAGGCGCTAACTGTGAAGGATTCTAAATGTCAAACTGAGGATATGCTTGATCCTGGAGGTACTAAGGAGTTGTTGGAGTTTGTATAGCTTGGGGAAGGTGGAAAGAACATGGAGAAAGTGGGCTTCAAGGAGGTTACTTTGACAGTTAGATGGAGGTCATACTGAAGTGGAGAGAGACATGGCAGGCAGACAAACCAGGAGACTATTACAATAGTTAAGGAAAGAGATGATTGAGGCCTGTACCAGGGTGATGGCAACATTTAAGAAAGGATCATATATGAGAAATGTTACAAAAGTACAATTGACAAAACTTCACAAGTGATTGGATATAGACAGATAGCCTGGGTGACTGGGAAGATATCAGTGCCCTGAACCGTAATGGGAAGTTTAGAGTGGGGGCCCTTTTTCAGTTTGAAGATAATTAATTAAATTTTGGACGTGATGAGTTAAGATGTCTATAGGACACTTGGTTTAAGATGCCCAATAGGAAGTTGGATATACATGGCTGGAGGTCAGCAAGGAAGTTCAGACTGGTTAAGAAGACTTGAGAATTATCAGCATAAAGTTTATAATTGAATTAATGGGAATTAATGAAATCACCACATGACAATACACTGGGAAAAGAAGAGGGCCCAGGACAAAACCCTATAGGCAGCCACAGTTAAAAGGATGTTGGGTAATGTTAAAGGCTATGGAAAGTTTAAGAAAAATAAGAATTGTAAAAGGGCTATTTATCACCAGAAGGTAGGCTGGTTAACAGGTGAGGTAATATTGATATGTGTATCCATCTATCTCTCTATATCTACATTTATCTAATAAGAACTCACAGATTATTTAAGATATTGAACCTATTTTAGTATGGGGAAAGGGTAGACAATTCATATCACTCCATTTTTCTACTTGTTAGCAGGTTTCATAAAATATTAATAGAGAAGTAGGTCACCTAAAGTTAGATCTTAAAAATATTATTTATAGTTTTCAATTACTCATGACAGCACCTTCCCTGATTGTTCCTGACAATCAAAACTTCTAGCAAGAGGTTCTTTCCTTAGGAGACACATGAGAATGAAGATCAATGAATTTGGCATTAGTTATGTGATATCTGAAAGAGACTACTGCCTTCCCAGAACAGGCTGGCAAGAGGCTACTTACAAGGATCATGCATTTAGATTAACTACAATTCATGCTAAACACACTTTTTCTGAAGTTCAAGATTTTTCTCTTATTGATTCTTTATTTCATTAAGTCAAGATTCTTGAAATCCCAGCATTAAAAAAAAAAAAAGACTTCATCACAATGAATATCCTGTCAAAAACCAATGGTCAGCTTAGCAGCTTTCACAGTGGTAAAGGGAGAAATCAAGGAACTTAATTTTTTCTTAATAGTTGGGTTCTTAAACAAGATGCACAAATTAAGCAGAAAATGCACTGAAACTTTCAGTTTTTGTCTTTAGCATTTTGTAAATAACAAGCTTCCTTTTCTCTGATTTTCATCCTGCATTCTATTCCCAATCTTTGTCCAAAACTGATTAAACTCTGTGAAATTCTCCTAAAATTAATATTCTTAATATAATACAAAAGAAACCAGGAATATGTGAAATGCAGATTTGCCAGCAAACAAATCTTAGGCAGTGAGAAGATAGAATTATGATGTTTATTTCTAAAACCATATACATATGTGTGTGTGCATGCAGTGTGTGTATACATAACACACATAGCATAGTCACATTGTCATATATCAACCCTAGAACTTTGAGCTCCTAAATCACAAGTCTTTAGCACTCAAAGAATGCTTAAATATTTTGTCTTGTCTAGGAGCCTGTAGAAAGTAGGTGTACACATACTATAACCATTCCATTAGAACAGGCTGGGACTATAACAAGCCTTAAACCAGAAGCTAGAGAACTTGGGTAGTTCTTGTTCACTCTTTCCCTCTCTAATTTCCCTGTGTTAATTAAAATGATTTATGTATTTGTCAGTAAGAGATAGTGGTCTATTTGCTAGAACAAGGTATTGGATGTCAGAATCCCAGAGACTTAATCTCTTATCTCACCATGTGGCAATCCTACGGTGGATAGAGGAATTGAGAAATCACTCTTGTGCCTCAGTTTTTGGAATTTTTAGCTGTGATGATAATAGTTTTCTATTGCCTATCATACAAAATGGTTATTTTTTTATTGTCAAAGTGAAATATATAAAATCTATTTTATGAAACCAAGAGAGTATCTTTGAGACTCTTCATTTAGGACAAATATGATAGATAATTTACAAAAGGCTTAAGTGATTTGTTTTTTTCACATATTGTCCAGACTTTTTTTCAGATAACATACTTTCCTTTCTAGCATTGAGATATGTAGTTGTTAAAAGAAATAAAATGCTTGGCCCTTAGACTTAAAATATTAGAAAACAAGGGTCCTTAGTCATCTGTATGCTAAAAATATCATATCAATGCCACCCTGTGGGTAAATTTAAGAAAGTGGAGGAATTTTACCAACTTTACCATATTTCTAACTTTTCTATTATAGGTTTAAAGTTGAAAAGGACCATAAAGATCAACTAGACCAACCAGCTTATTATAAAGATAAGGGGAGTGAGACAAAGAAAGGTTCTATGACTTATTCAAGGTTACATGGGTAGTAATTGCAGAACCAGAATTTCAACCCTTGAGTCATTTGATTACAAATCAACAACCATTTATATTATAGTATATTATTGATTATTAGTTAATAATCACTTTAATTCACTCTGACAAGGCTATAGGTAAAGCTATCTAACCAAGTTGACCCTGTCTAACTGGTATCAAGAGAACAGACAGCTCAGTGGTATTTAATTTGTTCACTTGAAAAATATGTATATGTATATTTCATAAGCGACATTTATAGTAACATAAAACTAATTTATTAAACTACAGTAACCTATAATAGTGCCAAATTCATGAACTGCATTGAAAGCTTAAATGGAAAAACCAAATATATTCTTGATAGCAAGAGTAACTATGCCTGTACATCAATAAACAACAAAAATACTTGATGTGTATAAAAGAAAAAAACACTTATTTCTAAAATGAAATACCATAGATACATAAAATTATATTTGCATCTCTAGGGTTTGTTTATTTTGTTTCTGAAAACTAGAGAATATTGCTTTTATTTTTAGTCAAATTTTTTATTCCCCCCTCCCCAGAGAAAACGCAAATTGAATTAAATAGAACTAAGATACAGACATATACAGAGATGCACATTACATATGTATGTATAGGTGTGTACATATGTGTGTGAGTTTGTGTATACTTAACACATACATATTTTTACCACAAATCTTCAGAAGGTGTGAAAATACAGTACTCAATTTACAAAACCCTTTCATCTCTTCTATGGATTTTGTTAAGCATTTTCACCCCACCCCACCCCCACCTCTCCCACAGTCATAGATTTCAAACATCTGAATTGTATTTTATGTCAATTGGAAACATTAGATTGATGTGGATTATACACTGGGGATCTGAATAGGAAAACTTGTTTATTTCATCCATATGGGTTCATTGTAGCTTCTCCAGAAAATCCGGCTAAAAGGGTACCTCTGTGACAGAGAAAATGGCATTATTTTTGTATTCAGCTCCAAAAGAGAAAGCTAAAATTTCATCCCAGGGAGCATTCCATCTAACCAGATCATTTTCATGTTAACAGTATCTTGGCCATGTGGCTCTGTCTTGCATTGCGGAACTTAAAACTACTTATTACTACACTTCCATGGAAATCTAATAGAGTTTGAAATTTAGAATAGTCAACATCACCTGACAGTTTTCTCATTACAAATGGACACAGCTCCATAAAAATGTAAGAATCTGTGACTTCTTTATATTTGACTGATGCTGCTACTCTACCTTGATTCACATGGAGAACTACACTCTTGTTCCCCTACAGGATATGCTTCCATTACATTATAGAAACAGGCTAAACAAGTAGATGCCCTTTTATGAAGTGTTCTCTGAGTTTCAACTGTGGTCATTTGTTACAAGGTGACATTGTCTCCAGTACATTGGGAGTTATTAAATTCTCTACTCAAATGAGTCATCCTTGTACTTTAGCATGATATCTAGATCAATGGACTTCTGCAGACTAATGTATTTTTCCAATCTAATTCACCTAGACATTAAGTTATTTGGAAAGGTCCAAAAAGATAATAATGACGTCTTAGAAGTTTCCTTTTGTGATGTGGTTAAATGATTAAATTGGTTGATGTATCCTGTCTCTAATGACATTGATGAAGTATGCAAACAAGAAGCTAATATCCAGACATCTTTTAGAGAAGAAATAAAAATGGTAGCAAATTTCAGAACATATGTAAATTATGGAATAAGCCCATAAATGGTTGGTTCCCAACTACTCCTCTGAGATGGAGTTGTTTTATGGGTCAGATCTTGAAATGTGTAACTTGTAAGTTTTAAAAGGAAAAATAATTCAGACACAAGGCTTTTTGTGAATTGTTTAATATGAATTTTTTTTTTTTTGAGGAGCACAATTAGATTTTTCTATTAAAACTAACTGCTTGGGGCAGCTAGGTGGTGCAGTAAATAGAGCACCAACCCTGGAGTCCGGAGTGCCTGAATCTGGCCTCAGACTCTTAACACCTACCAGCCATGTGATATTGGGCAAGTCACTTAATCCCAATTGCCCTACCTTCCCCCCTTGCAAAAGAAGAAAAAGAAAAAAGGAAAACTAAGTGCTAGTATGAGTGCAAATCAAAAGGAATTGTTGTATATACTTTTTTAAAGTGTTAATATTCTCTGAATAGTGAATTGTGATATTTTTGGTCCTCTGCACCATGTAGAATTTCGGGATGGTAGGTTCAAAATCTCAGATAGGATCTAGAATTGAACATTAATGACCTCTATGGCTCCATTCACTCTCCTGTTCTGTGGACTCTAATACAATTGAGGGACGTTATTCTTTCATAGACATTAGGAACTCAGGCTTCATATTTTAGTCAGATTGTTTTAATCAGCCAGGATTACCAACTGCCTACTAGGCATTTCAAACTAGAGAAGATCCATAAATATTTCAATTATAACTGGTCCAAAATTGGTCTTATTCTTCCCTCTAAATCCATCCCTCTTCAAAATTTCTGTTTAAAGCCAGTGTATCATTCTCCTTAGCAACTGATATCAGAACCTTAATGTCTTCCTTAACTCTTCACTCACACACCTCATCTTCATTCAATTATCAAATCTTCCCACAGCTTCTCTTCGATTAATTGTACTCCTAAGCTAACCAGTATGCAAGTTCAGGTCCTCATCATCTCTCAACTGATAATTTAATAATCTTCCCTTTGGTCTCCTTGCTTCGTGGTTTTCTCCAAAATGATTATCTTATATCTTAGTCCAATAATGTCATTGTTCCATACAATACTATTCAACAGTACCATTTCTTTTACTTTAAGGACAAAATATGAAGTCTTCTTTTTGTCATTTAAAACCCATCAAAATCTGTGCCCATCGGACCTTTCCAGGCTTATTGTACATTGTGTTCCACCAAGTACAGTGGGCTCTAGTCAAATTTTCTTTCCTGCTATTATTCTTCATATACCAACCTCTATCTTAGGTGGCCTCTGCCTTTTTATTGACTGTTCCTCACACCTTTAATACACTCACTACTTACCTCCATTTCTTAGAAACCATAGTTTCCTTTAAGGTATAGCACAATACCACCTACTATATGTAGTCTTAGTCTTTCCTTTTTTCTTCCCCTAATACCTTCCATCTCCAGTACTTTGTATCATTTGAGTCTATTTTGTATATATCTATATGCATGTTCATGTTGTTTCTCTGTACAAGAATGTAAGCTACTGTTATCTAGTAGTTTCACTTAAAGACAAATAGTATTAATAAATTATCTTTTACAAAGATATGTTTAATTCAAAGATATAGCAAGAACAAGAGAACAACCATTTCATCCAAGACCTCAGAGATAATATTTGCAAATAGTTCTTTGGTCTCTGGGAATAATGGACTCAGATTTATTGTAATTTCTGCATTGTGCTGGTCCAACTAATTTCATATCTGAATTCAACACCTTTCCCAAAAGAGGCCAACTCTCGACTTCAGGAGAGACGGAATACTCCTCAGTACTTTGGAATCAATGCCTGACTGGCAGCAATAACTGACATGGACTTAATTCTGATATTCCTAGATTCCTGTCCTCCTACTCTCTTAACATTCTGAAACTCATGAGTTAATAGTCACCAACATGAACATAGCCTTCATGTAACATGAAAGAATAAACACCACTGCAGGCAAAGAACCAAGGCCCATATTCACAGGGCCACAAACCAACCTGGGAAGGAGAAGGACCAAAGTGCCTTCCCTTATAACATTATTTCTCACTAGATGTGGTTAACAAAAGAATTAAAAACAAGGAAAGAAATCCAACTAAAAGGGAGAGGAAAAGACTGGGGGCAACTAAAACTTTTTGAGGCTAATCCATTTAAATTTTTCGACTGTACCCAATAAAAGAGATTGCCATTCATTACATGATTAGCAGACCAGAACCAATTTCACAATGTTTATAAATGCTCCTAAGTTTCTCCAAGCAACTTTTGTTACGTGCCATCTCAAATCTCTCAATATTAGGCTCTTTATTCTTTTGTAGCACAGGAATTGCATAAGGCAAGAACTGATACACTCTACTCAGGCCTGTAAGGACTAGACTTGTTGTCCTGTCTCCCATTACATATCTATTACTGCACTTACCATAATATCAAACATATAGTGAAAGCTTAACAAATGCTCACTAGTTAACTGATGAAGTTGACCTATACATATATATCTTCATTGAAGAACTGATGACAGAGAAAGAAAATGATCTTTTGATATATAATTACAATTTCACTGAGTCAGTTTTGGTGCATCCATATCATTAGCAATACTTCAAACTCTCAATGGAGCTA
>CM053586.1:125284451-125312052 GCA_028646515.1 Pseudochirops corinnae
TTGGCACATGTGGTCAAAGTAGTAAATACCCACATCCTTCAAACAGGACAGGCTACCTCAGGCAACGATCCTCCTCTCCTCACGCATGCAACTGCTCAGCGTCCAGGCAGCTTGGTCCCAGCAGCTCCGGCCCCTGGCAGTTCCTGCTCCAGGCAGTCCTCAGCAGGAGTCCTTAGCAGAGGTTCTGGCCCGCTCAAAGCAAAAGGAGTTCGCAGCCGCAGCCACTGCCTCTGACGCCGCTTCCAGTCCGCACCGCACAGAGACTAGCCTGGTTCTGGCGTTCTCTTGCTCCACCCCTTCCTGCTACGTCAGCAAGCTCAAGGGCATGGAAGATCTTCAAATCCCAGTATCGTTACACAGGATACTCATAAGAACAGGGAACAGAAGAGAGTTTAATGTGGAATATTTCATTATTATGGTCTGTTGTTATAGGGTAAAAGCCTTCTTTCATACATTCACACCCTATTGTCCAAAAGAGGTATAAGGGTGAGAGTAAATTATAATTTCCCTTTGAAAAGCTCATTAAGTACCTTTCAGAGCTTTTTAACTATTCTTGTCTTTAAGGAGGCTTTAGTATGAAAGAGATTTCCTAAACCACCTGTGGCTGTGGGATTCCAAGGAGGGGGAAGAGGACTGTGCGGTCACTTTCAGTATTGGGAACTTCAATTTACACAAAAGCCAACTCGTTTTGTTTGATGTAGCAAGTCAGAATTAGGAACAATGGTTTAGAGTTGCAAAGTCATTTTCAGCTTTTCAGAAGGGAAATGGGTTGCTTTATGAGAAAGGGATTTCTTCTATACCAAGAAAGAAAGTTTCCAGAAGAGAATAGATGACCTCTTGCCAGAGGCCTTGCAGAAAGGATAATACTCCCATAGAAATTAGACTAGATGGATTCTGAGATTTCTTCCACCTCTGGGATTCAGACATTCTCTGATTCCCAAATATTTGCTTTACACCGGAGAGACAGTGAACAATAACAATCTAACAGTCTGAGAGGAAGTAGGGCAGAGATTTCCCTTCCTTGGACTAGATTAAATGTTACACTGATATTTTCAATGGACAAAAAATGTTGAAGAGCAACATTTACTTTTCCCACTTTTTTATATTATAATCCCTTAAAGTTTGCAAACCTTTTTACATGTTATCTCACTTTCAACTTGCACCCTCTGGGAGGTAGGTGCTATTATTGTGTCCACCTCACAGATGAGGAACCAGAACTTCAGAGAAATTAAGTGACATGACCACATAGCAGGATTTAATGGTCTTCCTAATTCCAAGTCCAGTATTCTAATCATTGTACAGTGTAGCTGCTTCTCAGCCTCTTTTCAACTCTTTTAGAAATAACTACATGAAAATAATATAACTAGAAGAGAAAATTCATCATAGTGGATAGAGAACTACATAAGAGTCAGGAACACTTGAGGTCAAGTCTTTCCTCAGATATATATTTTGGACTGTGTGCTTCTAGGCAAGTCGATTAACTCCTCAGTGCTCCAGGCAAATCTAAGATAATAGGTTACAAAGCATATGACTATGTGTATTGATAAAAAGAAGTTTCCCCATCACTACCTTCCTATGCCAATAAAATCCTAGGTCTTTTCTTTTTTTTTCTATCTTCAAAGCAGAAGATGAGGAAGTTTGGTATAGTGGCCAGAAGTGGGAAGCTTTGTACTCATGCCCTGCTTCTGATATAAACTGGCTTTCTGACTCATAAAATGATATATAACTTCTCATTGCCCAAGACACTTCTCTAAGACTTTAAGTTGCCTTAAAATTTCTGATTTGATTTGGAAGAGTGAATTTTCTGATTGGGAAATCATAGTCACATAATATTGGTATTTGTTTGCTCCTGCATTTGTGTGTGTGTGTGTGTGTGTGTGTGTGTGTGTGTGTGTGATAGAGAGAGAGAGAGAGAGAGAGACAGAGAGAGACAGAGAGACAGAGAGACAGAGAGAGACAGAGACAGAGAGAGAGAGACAGAGAGAGAGATGGTAAGGCACAGAGAGATGGAAAGAGATAGAGTCAGAAAAAGAGATGAAGAGAAGAGACAGAGACAGAGAGAAGAGAGAAGAGACAGAGATAAAGAGAGGAGACAGACAGAGAAACCACGACAGAGAGAGGAGACAGAGACAGAAAGAGAAAAAGACAGAGGAGAAAAAAAGAGATTAGGATGTACATAGACAGAGAAAAAACAGATACAAGACAGGCAGACAGAAGTAAAGAGCCAGATTAAAAAAAAACTGATGTAGAAGTCTGCTGATGCTATATTATGCTAATTACTTAATTCATGTTCATTCATTCTGTCAACAAAATTAAGTACCTGCCTATGGGTAAAAAGCAGGGTGCTAGGTACCAGAGATACAGAAAACCCAAACAGAAAAAAAAAAGTCCTTGCTCTCAAAGAGGCTACATTTATGGGGAATATATGCATGTTTCTAGATAAGTAAATAGAAGATGTCAGAGAAAATGTTAAAAAGTGGAATAATCTGTGAAGTTTTCACAGAGAAGGTGACACTTGACCAGACTCTTGAAGGCAGATGAGAATTCTAGGAGGCAGAAATTAGGATAAAATTAAATTTTCTAAATAGTAAATTATTAATTCAGATGAAGTCACTGACTGAACTTCAGATTAATTTGACAGAATGTAGGCATATAGAATTTTAAATATAGAAGAGATCTTAGAAATCATCTTATACACTCCTTCATTTTACAGATGAGGAAACTAAAACCCAACAGGGTTAACAGACTTGGCAAGAAACCAGGCATCTCAGTGGCAGAGTCAGTCCCAAACTCCTTTCTAACTCAACATACACTCCTATATGGTTTTTAAACTGACCTTTCCTTTTCTGTCATAGATGCTACCTTAAAATGGTCCAAGGTATAAAGGTGTCTTGTTTTTATCTTCCTTTATTTTCTATTTGTTCACTAGAAGGCAAGACAATGTATTCAATGCTTCTGTTATTTCTTTGTTAGAGGTGCACGTTGTCTGGGGAATGGTTAATTAGTGGATATTTAGACAGAATTGATAGATCTTGTTCTTGCCCCCACAAAAGTGGAGGGATCTCTGACCGTTCATGTATTTTATAAACTCAAAGTTTTTCTTCTCTCTTTTTTTTAAAGTTCAGAGTTCAAACTACATGTGTATAGTTAAGACAAACATCACAAATCATTATAAGAAGGATGTGTGAGTTGAAGTCATTTATGCCCCAAAGCTGTGTCAGATGTTTCACATTTATTTGGGGCTTTGTTTTGGCACACATTTGTGAACTTACCATCTATAAAATATCACATGTAATAACAAGTACATTGACAGGAGCCATAGGAAAACAGGAAAATTTCCTCTTTTTCCACCTCTTTAAAAATTCAAATGAACTAAATATGAAAAGCAAAAGGCACATGTTACTTCTCTTAGATGCATAACAGAAAAACTGGTAATATTTAATTATGTTTTCAGTATGCATTTTCTCTTTTCTAAGAATATTACCAACATATTGACTTGATCCTCCATGAAGATATAAAAAAGAATGGTACAAAATTAAAAGGTGTGAAAGGGTAATGTTATGAATTTATGGAGAGATTATACAGAAATCTGGCATTAAAGTGAGTGAATTAATTTTGGCTAAAGAGGCACTATAGTACTTAGCATCCTAGAGTTAGTTGATAGAATTTCACTGCTCCCCTTAGCATTTCCTTTCCATAAGAGTAAATGGGTTGCACATAATCCATCGTTTGCCAATTTATGTGTAATTCCTGATTAATTTTGTCTTATTAACCTTGTGAGGTTGTTTAGTCAGTCATTTGAAGAACTATATATCAAACACCATACATCATGTGGAGTCATGTGTTAATTGATGTGCTTAGCAAGGAAGACTATGTATAGATAGGCTATCATATAGTTAAAATAATCCCACATTTAGAATCATGACACATGTGTTCAAATTGTTGCTCTCTTATTCTCTGTGTACTTTTGGGAAATTCACTGAATTTTTTTTGCTTCTTCTTTACATGTCAAATGACAGTTAAGCTAGATGTTGGGCCAGTCTCCTTATTTTAAAATGAGACTGTAGCCCCTACTTCACAGGGTTTGTGAAGCTTAAGAGAGATTTTATATGTGTGTGAGTATGTATACACACATATACGTATGTATATGTGTGCATAAATGTATATGTATATGTGTGTATAAACACACAAAACTTATGTATATGGCTCAGCATCATTGAATGAATAAATACATGAAATAATTAATGAATTAATTAATTAGTGAATGAATAAATACATGAAATAATTAACAAATATATATCAATATATCTATCTATCTATATCTATCTATGTCAGTTGCTATACTAAGCAATGGGTATAGATATAGATATAGATATAGATATAGATATAGATATATAGATATATAGATATAAAATTGAGATAGGTCCTGCCCTTCAAAGAATGTTCATGATTAAAAAAAGTGAGAACCCATATAGGGGATTGGTAATTAGCAAGGACCATTTTGGTTTAGACAATGACAGATATGGTGAAAGAAGCTTTGAAGGTCTAGATAAATATATCCTTTTCTGTAGCAATGGCAGTATTAATTTTATTATGATATGGAGCTGGTTATAGGACACTCCTGCATGTATACATCTAATAGGGAGAATAGAGAAAATTTGGTCAGAGTATCAAAAGGAGGATCACTGGGACCAACCACTTATAGTGGATCATGTAAAACACTTAGCAATCAGATCAATGCATACCTGAGGGCATGCATTCTAGAGCTGAAAGGAGTAAGATGCTTGGTTGTTGATTTGTTAAAACCTGACAGAAGTGTCAGAATCTCAGAAATCAAAGGCAGTAGGACAGGGAGACTCTATCAGCTTTTTTGGTATTGATAGAAGATGTCCCCTCTATCTCTGGGGTATCACATACTTTTATTGTGCCTTTCTGAGTGCTGGGTTATGACATTGTGCTTCTGTTGTATTTCCTCCTCTGGTTTTAACCAAATCTGTTTTGTTGAGGAGCCCTAATTCTGAAACAGAAATATATGTGTCCATGGTCGACATTCTGGTACATTTTGAAGGAATTTAAGCCTTCCAGCTGTGGATGTATTAGAATATGACTTGTGTTAGTGCTTTCTTACATTTTCTCAATCACTTAAAGCTAAACCTGGGAAAAAAATGCCAGAAAGTTCCAGGAAGAAGGATGTAGTCTTGTTTTCAAAGTAATCAAATGAAGAAAGTACACACATAAACACAGATACACACATATACACAGACATGCAAACACACACTAAACAACAGTTTAGCAGTTTATTTGCTGTTTTCAATATTTTTCTTTTAAATTGTGAAATGATAGACAATCATTTTAGTACAGAAAGGACAGAAAGTATAGTGTAAGAAATTCTGAAAAACATGTCAACATATGTATTAAAATTGTACCCTGTTCCAAGCCCCCTGACCCTTACTTCCCCCACCCCTCCTAATTGACATAGTAAGTTTATATGCAGCCAGTATAAAAGGGCAATGGCAAGAAATAACTTTGCAAAGGGGTGACTGGAAGTCACATACAAGCTATCCCAAAGATCAAAGGAACATAACTGACCAAGTATATTATATATTAACCAAAATTCACATGCTAGTATGATCAGTAGAAGCTATCAAGGAACTACTGTCAGAGAGCTATGACAGGTAAATTTCAGGTAAGTCTTAGACATTCTGAGTAAAACCAAAAGACTGACCAAAAGGGAGTCTGGTGGTTTTGAGATGATGTTTAAATTTAAAATTTTACTGAAAACTTTGAGATGATTTTGGATATGTTAGTGAACTAACTTCAAGGTGGCAGAGATAGGAGTTGGTCTGTTTCCCCCCAAAAAAACCCTATAAAATGAGCCCTCAAACTCCAGTCCCCCAAGTACTTTTCCATCTCTATTAGGTCCATGCTGCCTAGTGTCCCTAACTTTAATCTATGATTATATGGGGGATTTTCTCTGCCTTTCTCCCTTTTTCCCATTATCTCCATCACTCTACCTGCCTCTTAACCATCGCATCTTCTCATTCTCATGCAATCTGCTTGTGTACTCACTCTTTTTGCCACTTGTTTCTATACCTTCTGTGTCTTAATAAAGTGTGATTACAGTCCCATGTCCCACTGTCATCATGGGATTTCCCAAAGAGTACCCAAAGAATCAGTCATGCCTTCTTACAATTCATAATTTCATAAATCAATTATCATTCCAGCATGTATATTAAAATTAATGTGGGAGTGACACAACTGCACTTCTTGTTTGTGTCTCATTATGATCTTTCTTCTCTCTCTTCTGCATGCTATTTAAAATATACTTTTGGATTGAATATCACTAATCACTCCTTCCTCCTCACTCTAAGCTTTCCTTTGTAAAAAAAATAAGTATAGTCAAACAAATAAATCAATAGATTGGCTATGTTTTAAAATATATGTGTGATTCATCAATTCTCTGTCAAGGGGTAGAAGCTAAGCTTATTATATTTGAATGGCATTGTATTTACTACCAAATTAGAAATGGCCCTTGAAAACTAAGAAAACTGATGGGTTAACAAATTAAAAAAAGGGAAGAAAATCATTTTAACAGATCAAAATCATAAAGTCTTCATGGTTCTCAAATTCATTAATTTTTCCACAAGGTGAAGAGAAAAAAAGAGAACTTTTTCTTTTCAGTTTGTTCTTCTTACTCATATACATGAAAGGTATGAAACTCAATGAGAATAAATTTCTTTTCATAACTTGCTCAATCCTTAGAGTGGCAAACTTGGAATAAAGAAAAAAAAAAGCAAGCAGATTATAGCTATGAAATTTGTAGTGGAATAGTTTTAATATTGAACAATCTTTAATTACGGTGCTCATCACCAAAAGTGACCTTTGCTGGTTCCATTACATTACTCCTATGAAGATGTGAATTTTAAAAGTTTTACTAGATGATGAAATTTAGGTATAGACATTTTATGTGATTCCAGGATGTCTTCTTTCCATCAACAATCTTATATTAGTAAGACTTCGAATGGCATCAACACTATTACCCTTAACCATAAGGAAGTCAGATGTGGGGAGGAAATTCCATTATCAAGAATAATAGATTTTGCCCCAGATACTGGAACTTTTACCCCTAGGATAGTGAGGGAAGTTGAGCACCTGTGTCTGGGAAGATTGAGGGAACCTCTGCTGACAAGATATGCTAGACCTAACGGTGCTAAAAGCAGCGGGGGTAAGAATAAGCCAGAGCATGTACAGAAGCAATGAGGCAGAAAATCCCTCACTGTGGACACTTTCAGGAAGCTGGAGGTTTGGCTTTGGTTTCAGACTAGAGGGAAAAAATGAAGATCTGGGGCAAGAGGCACCATTTCCCAATATCCCAGGGCTAAGAGTGATTACAAATAATTAAGCTATTATCACACACACACACACACACACACACACACACACACACACACACACACACAAGATGCATAGGCAAAGGAGAAAGAATCCAACCATAGAAATTGATTATGTGAATAGAAATAACTGGGGTTCATCTTCAGAGGAGGATATTGAAGTAAAGAAACTCCCAAAGAATAACATCAAATGGTCACCTACTCAAAAATAAGTCATAAAAGATCTTAAAAAAGACTTTAAAAATCAAATGATACAGATGGAGGAAAAACTGAAAAAGAAAATAAGAATAATTCAAGAAAAACAAGGAGGCTATGAAAGGAAAATCAACCAATTGGAAAGGGAGATCCAGAATCTTAAGAAAGAAAATAATACCTTAAAAATTAGAATTGGGCAAAGTGAAACCAGTGAAATTATAAGAGATCAGGAAATGATTAAACAAAATATGAATAAGGAAAAAAAAAAGAAGAGAAAGTGAAATATAAGAAAAACAAGAGATTTGCAGAATAAATCAAGAAGAGGAAATATAAAAATAATTGGACTGAAAGTTATAACCCAGAAAAAAAATCTTGATACAATAATACAAGAAATAATTAAAGAAAATTGTCCTGAAGCAATAGAATAAGGGAGGGAAGTAGAAATAGAAAAAAAAATTCTATTGATCACCAATTAAGAGAGATCCTATGAAGAAAAATCATTGGAATATCATAGTGAAATGTCAAAACCCCAACTCAAGAAAAAAAAATGTATTAAAAGCATCAAAATGAAAACAATTTATTATGGTGCCACATTTAGAATTACACAAGACCTAGTAGCAGAAACATTAAAGGACTGCAAGTCTTGGAACACAACATATTGAAGAGCAAAAGAACTGAGGCTCTGGCCAAGAATATCATACCCAGCAAAGTTAAGTATTATCCTGAATGAAAAAAAAATATGGATATTTGATAAACTCTCAGGCATTCAAGATTTGTTTAAAAAAATCATGAACTTAATAGGAGATTCGAGATAAAAGAATCAGTAGAAATATAAAGTACATAACAGAGACTGATTATAAGGGATCTATTTGACATTTTACATATATAAAAAGTAAATAGAAACTGTTCACTTTTCATATGTGTAAAATGTAAAACACATGTCTAAGATTCTTATTAATAAATGTGTAGTTCATAATAAAGATTGGGGTAATCCTGAGTGTTATATGAATTTAAAAAGTAAAATCATTTAGAAACAGCTTTAAAGAGTAATTATTTTATACAAATGAGGTGGAAGAGGAAGAACTGATACAGATGAATTAGATGGGGGAGGAGGGCTGGTAGTTCTGCTAACCTACTTTCTTCAGGAATGGGTTTAAGAAGGAACAAAACACATATACTTAGAAGAGTATAAAAGTCTTCTAAATTCAGAAGAAATAAAACAATAGGGGCATAGGGAAGGGAGAGAGGACAAGGGAGGGATCGTTAGAGGGGAGAGTGAGGGAATAGTATATAGAAAAGTGTTTAGATTTATGTGAATGGGAAGAGAGAGGAGGGATCCTTGGATGGGGTAGGCAAGTCATACAGGGGCAAGGTAGTGGGTAAAAGTAAAGTATTGGAGGCAAGGAGCATAGGAAACAAAAGATATGCACATATATAAAAACAAAGATCAGAAGTTGAATAGGTTTGGGAAAGTATATGTCTATATATGTATGCATATATCTATAACTATGGAGAAACATATCTAAACTTTATTGTAGCCTCCTAGGGGGTGGGTGGAGATATGCATATATTTATAGTTATAGAGAAACTTCTAAGCTTTATTATGGTCATCTGAGTGGAGGTTTGGGAGGAGAGAGAAAAAGAACAAAGTAAAAACTGCACAGAAGAGAACAAAAAAAACTCAAAAGGAAGCAAAGATGGACAGTTCTCAATACAATGATTATTATTTATCATACAGGCTTTCTTGAAATGAAAATTTATTGTTGCATATTTTGAATCCTCCCATGCTCTTCTATGCACATGGCATGATTTATTTTCTTTTTAACTTTATATTTAAATGGCAATATTTAAGTTTATGATATGTTTTTGTTTCTTTTCTCTATTTTGTATTTGTGTTCCGGAATTCGAGTATAAAATAATATTTTGAAAAAAAAGAAGAGTATTTTATTTTCTCTGAAACTTCTTTTTCTTATGATTAATTTCTTATGTTGGTTGATTCTGTGTAACATATTGTTCATTGTCATCAAGAATGGCAGGAAAGACAGAAAGTGGTAGGAAAGACAAAGATAAGAACCTTTTTTTTTTTTCTTAAGGATTTATTTGACAGTAGAGAAATTAGTCTACTCTCATGGGAGCTATATAGAAAATAATTTCTTCTCTGAGGGAAATATTCAATTACTAAATCAATTGGGAAATATTTATAGTGCACATACTAAGTTGTCAGCATTATATAAGGTGTGAAATAGGATAAAATGCTTTACTATCATGACTTTATAATGGCTCAGATTCTATTTTTCTCTTTAGTGCCTTCGGCTTCCCCACCTCATCTTGTATTTAGCTAACTGGTAAATCTCTTCTGTTTTCTAATAGAATGCTACCTCTTTGAAGGCAGGAAATGTTCTTCCTCCCCCCTTTCTATATCTATTTCCTGAAGTAAGATCATGCCTATAACACAGTAAATGCTTGGTAGTTTTTTTAGTTGAATTTAATAAAAAGAATGTGAATGGAGAGACAATTCTAAAATACATGAAAAAATGAGTTATCAAGTGATTATTTAAATGCTCAATTCTATCTCTGTTCCTGTAGACTTAAAAATATTTTAAGAAGATGAGAAGTGAGAGGGATTTGAAAGCTAGGGTGAGAAGGTAAAGTTTATAGAACATGTGGAACTTGTGGTTAGTTTTGAATAATGGGGGTAGAGGCATTGTACATAAGGAGAATGGTGAACAAGTCTAAGAAAGTGGTAATGAGCACAGTGGGTCTATAGTCCCATAACAATACCAATTTTACTAGTAATTGAGCAGGAGGGTTGTAGAAGGTGAATTTATATATAATTGAATTGACTTTCCTAAAATTATATAAATAACTGGAGAACCAGGATTTAAACTAAGGTCCTCTGGCTCTTCCATTACCATGCTGAAAGGAGATGTTGAACTGATTTTGAAATAAGATGTCTGTGTGAAGGCAGTTGATAGGTAAAAATAGCTAACTATGGGAAGTTATCCCTGACCTTATACCTTTTTATTAACCTAATGCATTGCTATGATCAGGGCCATTAGACTGATAGAGGATGAAAAGGAATAAGCATTTATTAAGTCCTCACTATGTGCCAGGCACTGTGCCTAGTGCTTTACAAATACTACCTAATTTAACTTTGCAACAATGGTATGAGTTAGGTGCTATTATGATCTCCATTTTAAAGCTGAGGAAAATGAGGCAGCCACAAAATTTAAGTGACTTATCCAGGATTATATATTGTAACAGTAATAGAATTTAAAGATCCCCTTGTATTGCCTTGGTTTTCATGTTGAGTGTTAAAACCCAGAGCTTGTGAATCCCACTTGTGGGATGGACTTGTTGACATGAAGACAGAGGGCTGAACTGGGAGGAACCATGGATTTAGAGAGAGGCCCAAGCAGAGAGAAGGCCCAAGCAGAGGAGGCCAGAGTTGCTGAGAGAGGGCTGCTGAGAGTTAGACCTGCCAAGGACTTTTGGGAACTGCCACCCAGAGTTGCCAAGAACTGAGGAGGCATGGCTATGATGGTGGTATTTTGTCTGTCTGTTTTGATGTTGTTTTTCCAGATTCACCTGCTGGTGAAGGACAGTGCTGCTGTTGTAGAGGTCCTGAAATCTTGCTTTTGGTTCAGATGCCCTGAAGGAGAATTTTCTTGTTGTATGTTTACAGAAATCCTGGAAGAAGGCCTTGCTGACATTTTAGGAGTTCTGGGACTGTTCTTCAGGCAGAGAGTGATTTGATGAGGACACTGGCAATGGCTTTGTTGAGCCTTGTCTCTCCAGGAACTGAGACTGCTGAGAACTTGCCTGGAATCAAGATGAAGGAAGGACCTTTCCTTGTATTCTCAATGCTGTGATGATATCTTAACCTTGTTGTAGCTTAAGGGTAGATGGCCTTGTGTGCTCTCCTGCCTCTTTTGAGAAAGTACTTGGTGGTAATGGATGGTATTGTAATTCAGTTGTGATCCAGGGATGAGAAACCTTTGACTTTTTTGTGCTCTGTGATTGACCAAATAAATGTCCTTTGTTTATGAATGGAAACTAAGTTCCATTTGAGAAGAGACTAAATGAATGTACTGCCCAGGAGTGGGCTACTTTGACTACTGGCCAGGGGTGGGATACTTGGACCTTGGTACTTTGCAATTGAATTGAGAACTTACTTGCTAAATGAATGAGTTACACTGTATTTTGATTTTCTCTCTTCTATGAATGTTTTGCCTTAATCTGTCACTGAATAAATGGGGTTTGCTATACTGGTAATCTGAATCTTGGAAGTTGCCTTTGCTTGGCATTACATATATCTAGTAAATATTTGAAGTCAGATTTGAGCTCAAGTCTTCCACAATCCAGGTCCAGCACTCTATGCATTGTACTACCTAGCTGCCTCTATTCAGCATTAGTGATATTTTATACTATCAGTAAGTAATATAATAAAACCCTCAAAATCTAAACTACCCTCCACATTGTGGGCATATCTGTATGTAGGAAGGGGTGGCGAGAGAAAAGTTAAGAAATGCCAAACAGGCAGGATGATGCTGTGTTCATCCTAAGAATGCTATAGTAGTTGTAAAGAACTGTGAGGAAACCTAAATTCTGACCAATTGGACCTAGATAATACCACTTGTATTATCACCCAAGTCAGTGAAACTGCTCATATAAATCTAAGAAGTAGATGGTGTTGATGGGTTTGCAGGCTCACCCTACTTATGTCCATAAGTCAATAGGTTTGTCATGAATATATTAGAGTAAATATGTTCATTTCTAGTAGATTGATGAATAGATCAGCATTTACTTACTTTGGGTCAGATACTGTGATAAATGAGGGGAATAGGAAGTAAGGTAAGTGAAATGTTTCTTGTCTTCAAGGAACTTATATTTGAATAGGAAAAAGATAGCATATAAGAGGAAGTTGTAAAGTGCTAAAGCAGTCAAACCCCAAGTATGTAAGAAATGACCAAAGACATAAAAACTTTCCCCAGACGGCAATAAAACTGGAAATGGATATTGCTAGTTGTTGTTCGGGGCCTCACACTGCTTTTTGTGAATAGTATCTTCCAAGTCTCAGAGCAACCCTCATTTACAGGTCATACAACAACCACTGAAAAGGAATGATATCAAAAAAACAAAACAAAAACAAAACAAAAGAAAACAAAAAACCCAACAAGACCTTAATTGTTAATCCTGGATTAAACAAAATAAGAATTTAAATTGAATGGTTATTAAATCTGAAGTTGAAAAAATTTGAAGGCTCTAAGGACATTGAATATCTTCACTCAATATAAATTTAAGGGACTATTCCTAAAAAAAAAATAAATGACAAAATAGCACCAAAATTTCAAATGATTTAAAAAGTAGATGTGCATGACTTGATTGGAGTTTTTTTTTAAGTCCCTTTTGAACTATGGCATAGATAATTCAATTAGTGAATGTGATAGAAAATAAGATAGTAATACAATGAACCTGTTTTTTTTAACTCTAACCATAATGAATCAATGTATTCTCAGAATATAATATATGTCAGAAAATTAAAAAAAAAAAGAACACCTTTTAGGACCTATATGCAACAGTATATATAACTATATTAAGAGACATAGGAGAAAAAGCAGAGTTATCAAGGAATATCCTTAATAAGTATGACACAACAAACAGCATAAATAAATTGGAATAAGTTGAAATTTCTATTGAAAGAAATTGGAAGTATCAAGATGGCACATATAGTGTATACTTCAGTAACTACATGGCAAGCATAGAAAATTTTAACATTTTTTTTCCCAACTGGAGTCACTAAAAGAGAAACATGTAGAAAGGAACAAAAACAATCATATCATAAATTCTAGAGTCCCTTAATGAATAATTGAAAGCAAAAGTGAATAGCTTTATGGTGATGCAATGATTAAATGCACCATAACCAAAAAAAAAACCAGACAATAAGCAATTAACTATCAATGACAAGCTTTACTGAAGAAATTTGAAAACTTGAAAATAATTCATGAAGAAGTAAGAATGGGTATGTGGATCATTTCCAATCATCTAAATAGCCACAATAAGCCTAATAATTGCCTATCCAATAAGAATCAAAGGAAGGAGCCAAGAACAATATTAGTTCCTACTTAGCTCAAGAGCAAGCTATTTATTGAGCTGTTAACTGCCATAAAAAGGCCAGTTTCCTTTTTACGCTTTATATCTAAGATAGTTTGGATAAAAACTATCCTTTTCAAAGAGGGAGACAAAAAAAGACACTGCCAAAAGAAACCTAAAAATGAAAATAATAGACAGAAACACCATAAAGAAAGAAAAGGTGGTCTGGGTGAATAAGAGTAGGTATATTCTAGGTTTAGCTAGATATAGTGACAGAATAATCAAGATTTTCTAATCTCAAATCCCAAGGCAGAAAAATAGAGTTGAGTTTGGGTGGCACATGAGAACTTTCTTTTAACTATTTGTAGCAGAATTATATAGAAAAATGAATGTTGAGTAAGTATTGAATTTGCCATCACTAGAAGTACTCAATCAGAGAACAGATAACAATTCATTCCACATGTTGTAGAAGAGATCTGTGCCTTAGGTTGGGGTTTGACTGGTTCATCTATGAAGTTTCTTCCAACTGTGTGTTTCTGTTGAGAATCAACTGAATAAGATATTGTTTTGAAAATTCTTAAATGCTACACAAGAGTAAGGTGTTATTATTAAATCAATTAACAGATGATTGTAAGTATCATGGAAAGAAATGGAAGAATCTATTTATTAAATACATTCTATGTACAAGGCAAGGAGGTAGGTAGTGTAGTGAATAGAACACTGGGCCTGGAGTCAAGTCCTGATTTCAAATCTGGCCTCAGGCACTAAACTTGTGACCAGGGTACATCACTTAACCATGTGTGCCTCTTTCTTCATCTGTAAAATGATCTAGAGAAGGAGATGGCAAACCACTCCAGTATCTTTACCAAACACAAACAAAAATAAAAAAGCAAATGGGGTGACAAAGAGTTGGATATGACTGAACGAACACATGTTGCACACAGCAACATGTGAAAAGTACAGCACTAAGTCCTGTATAGTTATTATTTCATTTGACCCTTACAACAAACCTGTGAGGTAGATATTATTGTGATCTCCATTTTTCAGTTGAAGTCGGCACAACTTAAGTGACTTAACCTGTGTGACACAGCTAATAAGTATCCAAGGCCAGATTAACAAACTAGTGATCTAGCCTCCAAAATCTATGTATACATTTTCAAAATAATTTGATGCATGAATTAAAATATAATGTTAAAAGGAAATCAAGCATATTAAAATGGCTATCAATACACATAGATACATATAAATGTGTTCTGATACAATGTTAATGGGTATGCATTTGATTATTTCAGATTATAATGCTTCCTCTCTAACTCTGAGATTTTTTCAGCTTTTCAGAGTACTAGAAGCCCTACAAATGCTTACCTGATCAAAAGCATTTCCAGTCTGAATAATTGAATAAGTATTATTCCTAAGGGAATAGAATAAACACTGAGTTGTTAAGAAAAATCATCAACTTCATATATTTAGCTCATATGTATAGATAGGGTGTGGTTCTGATATGTTGATATTACCATGGGTCCTTTCCTTTACAGAAAAGGAACATCTAGCCTTCTGGTCTTTGTACAGAATTTAGGAGACTTCAGCTGTAAAACTTTTCACATTCTGCCAGATACAATAATTTTGCCTATATCTATATCTATATCTATATCTGTATCTATATCTATATCTAATATATTCCCATTAGAAAAGAGATTTCACTATAAGGGAAGAATATTAAAGAAGCAAAATGATTCTAAAATATAAATTCACAAATTAAAAAAGTAAAGGTAAAACAGATGAAAAGAAAGATATCCCTTCCATTAGGAAATAGACAAATATATTCTTAGCATATATTTTTTTCTAATACATAATGATACATTATTAAAGGGATTGTGATACTGATTAATGTATATTTTAACTCGTGGAAAAAATGAGAGACTCTAAAGATACTGTAATTTTCCCATGGCAAAATAAGTAAAATGAGTGGATTTTTTTCCTTTGCTAATAGAATTTCTCTCTGTTGCCCTATCTTTCTAATATGGGGACTTAGTGGAAGTGAAATGGAAAGATTTTGCCTGCATTTAGGAATGAAACTCACATCAAAAGGTTTGGCACCCCCATAAAGAAACCCATGTCCCTTATAACATAGCCATGTCAACATTAGCTCAGATAGATTTAATAAAATTAGAATATAAAGGACTTGGAAATTCAAATGAATATGATATTTAATAAGTAAACACTGTGAATTTTTGAACAGAAGGGTTGTTATGACGGAAGTAATATAAAAGGACAATTAGTTTTGCAAAGTGGACTACTAATTTTCCTTCCAACTCATCCTGAATTCTCCCTGCATCCAGTTGTACAGGCCAAGAATGTCCACATTGCATTCCATGCCCCTATACTTCTACAATCAGAATGTAAGCCTTCCATATTTTTGCTTGTTGAGATATTTCTCTTTATTCAAGGCCATACAAAAGGACTATTTCTTCAATAACACCTTCTCTGATCCTTTAAATGAATAGAAAGTACTCCCTCTCATTTTATTTTCCTAAATTATTTTGTCTTGCTTGCTCCTTTAAAATTAAATTTGTCATACCTATCTTTGTGCATGCCCTATCCCTCTTATTAGATTGTAAGCTCCTCAAGGTAGAGAACATGCTGCTTTTTGTCTTTATATTCCAAGTGCTTGGTGCATTGTCTTCTGCATAGTTAGAGATTTGATAAATATTTGTTGAACTGAAGATAATTGAATTGGCAACATTTTGCAGGAAGGATTGGATAAAATGAGGAAGCGGGAGAGGTAAGTCTGGAATCAGGGAGACAAGCCAAGATAATGTAATTTTAATTAGAAATATTGGGCTGGTCATGTTATAATACATCATCTAAAGCACAGATGTTTAAGATTTTGACCACAGCCTCAGAGTAAAAGCATGACAAGAATGAGGGGATGGGGAAAAAAAGCAATCTACTTGGTAGCAACTCCAGTTAAAGCTTTAGTAGGGTAGGAAATAGCAATTATTTTTAAAAAGATTATTTTTGAGTTATATATAGATTTTATAAATTAACTATAACTTTTTTCTTCTATTTTGTCATCAATAGTTTGGAATACACTACATTGAGAGCTGTAATTTTCAGATACATATAGAAATGTATTCCAAAATACATGTGAAGGAATGGTTTTAGTTTGTTTCAGAACAATGCCATTTAAATTATTAAGGTCTATACATTTAATTCTGCAGATTTGGTTATGACTTTGATTTATTTAAAGAGCAGTTTCACAAATGAAATTTTGAATGGGTTAATGAACATTTGTGAAAGTTACATGCAAATGTAAGTAAGAAAAATTTGCGGACAAAATGTGTAAAAGCCACCATGAGCTTCAATGAAGACCAAGTCTATATATTTTAGCTTAGTTGTTTTAGACATTCCCCTGACAAAATAGCTATTTTATGTGTGTGCATTCCTACTTTTCCCAATTTTCACAGTATACTTGAAAATAAGAAACTATGATGGAAGATAAAAAGAATTTTCTTAGAAAATAAGTGGCATGCCTCAAAACCATGACCACAGAAAGCAATTATATACCATGAATCAACCAGGCATACATGCTTGAAATGAGAACATTCACAGTGTATATGCCAAAAGTGGCAGCATATTTCATGTGACTTCTAGGAAACCTTTCATTAAATTCATGGCTGACCCTCTTTCCTAGGTTTCTTCCTATACATTGCACTCAGAGGGGAATCCACAACTTTGTGAAACCATGGGAGAGCAGAGTGTGATCTGAAAGAAGTCAAAAGGGCCATACTCACTTCACTGAAGCTATGTGGGCCAAAAGTTATATGGCCAATTACATCAGTCAAAGTAGGATTGACCATCTTCTACTCTGACATGACTCAACCAACTGAATATACAGTTGGGTGAGTGTCTCTGGAAGAAATTACTGTAGCACTGAGAGGAGCAAATGATATGGAAATCTTTGGGAAGAGTTGAACAATAATTAAAGATATTTGATGGCTATCTGAAATTTGATTTTATTGAAATTTTGTTTAATAATCTTAGATAACAAATTGAATGCATGATTAATATCTTCAACTAGATATTAATCCTCCATTTTGTGTAGATATTAATTTACCTTTCTGTGAAATGGCTTCTTGGAAATTTTAGTGCAACATTAGGTATGTTGGTGCTCCTATTACACTACTTTTTTTTATAAGGAAAGTGCAAAGTTTCCTGACATTTTGATATGGTTAGACTGAATAAATATACATATTTTTAAGCTAAAGATATGATTATAATTAATTATAAATTTTAAAGCCATAATTAAGTTTTCATCTCTCTCTTTGTCTTCAGTTTGTTGGTCTTTGATGTAGGAGATCTCTTATTCTTCTCATTCCAATCTCTCATACTGGGACACAACACATTTTCACCAGGTATACTTCAATGATCATCATACTTCTAGTCTTTTGAAAAATGTATTTATAGAATGCACTATAACCTTTTAAAATTTGAATATTCTAAACATTCCATGTTATGATAGTTACATTTATAGAAGAGAATAAAATGATGGTGGTGGAGGTGGGCAATTTCTTACAAATAGTGTATATTTCCAGGAACTAGAGGATCTTTAACTTCTAAAGAATGAAATTATTACAGTTCACAGAAAATGGCTACTTTTGAATTATTTGAACGTTCCATGAATTATTTAAATTTAATCATTTTATTCATTATTTACATTCTGATCATGTCCTTCATTATGCCACTCAGGTCAGTCACTGGTCTAAAGATTATACATCTGATTTAAGAAGGAAAGAGAAATAATTGGCACCATTCAGACACCTTATTCAAAACCATATTTTATGTTTCTAAACTATGCTTCTATTTATTGCTCATCACTGTTTACTTCTTTCAAAACAATTGATGAATTCCTGACTATTCAAGGACGTTTACTGGCCATTCAAAATGGAGGCAGTGAATTTGCTTAAAAATTATCTGAGTAGTACTAATGAATCTGGATACCCACGAACTTATATGTATACTTTGAAATTTGCATATATTAAATACAATTGATTAATTGACAAAAAAACCTATTTCTTTCCCTTTTATTTCGCTCCACATGAGTCCATATTACATGTATACCCACACACATACACTTACACACACACACACACACACACACACACACATATATTATGTTTTATATCAAAAACTTTTCTGGACACATGGCAGGCCTATATAATTAGATTACTATAGAACCTGGCACAGTACTATATATAGTGAGCACCTTGAAAAGCTTTTAAGTAGACAATTAAAATCTAGAATACAAATACAAATATATTTTGAATGAGTAGGACATATGATCATTTGATAAGGTGTAAGTTTTATGTGGATATTGAGTCTATTTGTTTCTTTTTTCTTTAATTTTTTTTCTCTTCTTTAACTCCCTGAGTCAAGAAAAGAATAATATCCATATGATACTATGAGAGGGAAAATTAATGCATAACAAAACCTAATCAAAATGCTTGGTTTTCAGGCAGATATCTCACCTGAGAACAAACTATGCTATCCATGTTATTCAAGAGAAGAAATTCGGGTAGCTTATGACTTCATGATGTTCTCCTTGAATTTACCTATGAAACTGTGTAAGGGATTGCATATACATTTCTTCTTCTCTCATCTATCTCCCACCAAAGGTAGAATTAGATTTGATGTAAGAGGGAAAATTATATATACAAAGATGCACACATATATACATACATAGATGTGTATATACATAATATGTGTATGTATGCAGGTATGTGTATATATATATATATATACATATGTATGTATATATGTATGTAAATATATATATTTAAATGTATATGTATGTGTGTGTAGATAGATAGACACATATATAGACATGGTATTTTCGTAAAAGAATGGAATGCTTCATGGAAGCCTTCACGATGAAAGAGCACTTGGAAAGGATTTTTCATCATTTACAGATCTGATGAGGTGATTTTTCAGGTCACTTCCATAACTTTCATTTTACCATTCTGTTAAATTGATTTTGGCATAGCTTAAAAAATCCCCCTTGCCCTAGCCTTAAGGATTTTTAGTAATCATTACATAAAACCCTCGGAATCATTTTTGAAGTCCGTGATCTAAGCATGGTGTCAAGCAGATCTGGGATCAAATCCAGACTCAGATACTTATTAGCTGTGTGATCCTTGGCAAATTATTTAACTTCAGTTTCCTCAATTGTAAAATGTGGATAATAATATTATTTACATGACATGGCTGTGGTGAGGATCAAAGGAGATCATATTTGTAAATGACTTAGAACAGGGCCTGGCACAATGTAGGGGCTTAATAAAGACTCTATTGTATTTTTTCCCCTCACCTTCCCCTTGTTAAAATATTTTTTTAGAAGCCAATAGCAGCACAGTATTTTTGTGGAATCTAAAACAAAACAAAGTCATAGTTGACACTATTGTGAAATAATGTATGAATGTATACTATTAAATGTTCATTTTAGTATGACAAATTGATGAGGAAGTTAATGAGATTTCATAGCACAAATTATGAAAAAATTCCATTTACTGTGCCTTTAAATGAATCAAAGTGTTTGGGAAGGATTAGAGTTGAAGGAGTTGAAAAGGAAACCTGCCAGATACACCAATCATTATGTTTCTCTGGAGGTTAATGGCTTTTATATGACAGTTTGTGCTTTGCCTCACTTTAATTGGTTATATAATTTTCTTTGTGTCTTGTAGCTGACAACTCTTCAAGGACAAAGACTGAGCCCTGCGGACCAAAGAAACCCAAATTGACAGATGCACTAAAAATCAACAGCTCAGCAAGTAAGAATTTGAGAAACTAAGTTGAAATATCCTACGAAGACAATGTCATCCCAACAACAGTAGGAAGAAAAAAATCCTCTAAATTTCTAACAGAGCCAGTTTTTTAGAATTAGGGAATCAAGGTGAACTTGATCATTTTCATTGAAGCAGTGCCAAATATTTGACATAAACTTCAATTTACAGCAATGAACTTTATGGCATCAATTAGAAGAGAAATTTTTCTTTAGAAAAATAATCCAGAAGGAAGTCAGCTTAAGGCTGTTTTCTTCTGTTCCTCTCATGAATCTTATTTGATCTAAGGATCTTAAAACTCTCATCATCAACATACACCATCAACTACACAGCATTTTCCCAATAATCTCAGCTTCATATATTTCTTGCAACATTGGCATCCTTAAAAAAAAAAAAAACCAACTTTCATTTTACTTTTTTATAAGCAAAGAGTACTCCATCTTAAAATATGTAATGAGTTTATTGATTAGAGATCCCTGGAAATTTTCTTCCCAAACAATTATAGTTGAAAACAGTTTTGGTAACCTTTCCATTTCAATGACTATCTATAACCATTCTCAATGTCACAGCTTCCAACTAATACATACTTTCCAAAATATACAAAATAGAATAAATGGTTTCAAAAAATGTGACCTTTATCATGCCTATATTTTTAAATGTTAAAAAAAAAGCACTAGACAACTTCTTGGTCATATAACAAGAAGATGAAGAAACGCATTTTTTTTTAATCCTTATCGCTGTTTAAATCTGTCCACAATAGAAATTATTCATAAGAGATAAGACATTTTTTTTTTTGCCTTTCTCCATGGTCTATGTCCTAGACTCTAGGACATCACAAACCCTAATGAGGTGATAGCCCAATGAGCTAACACCAAGGAAAGTTAATCTTTAAATCCTACTGCAATCATTTAGCATCCTATTTACCATCATGTGTACAGGGCTATGGAAGTCCAACGATGAATAGCAACAGAATTTAAATCTAGCCCTCCCTCCTCTTAGTTCTGTGGAAAATCAAAAGACAAACTGGTTATAAATGCAAAAGAGAAAAGTCAGAAAATTGGAAACTAGTTCAGGTCACATTTCTGGACTTTACTGAGTCTATGAAAGAACCTAGCATCAAACCAGTGCTACTCTTAAAAAGTCATTTGTATGGAGAATGAGGCAAGTGAAATAAGTTGAGGTAGTTTTGAAGTCCAACACACAAGGAAACCACCATAAAAGGGTAAAAAGTCAGGAAGCAAGTAATTGAGGAATATAATGAAAAAAGAAATTAGTAAAAGTCTTTAGGGGAACAAAATTCAAAGACATTTGGCATAAGCAACAGAAAAGATATTAATAGAGGGGAATGTGGCCTCCAGATCAGCTAAACAATTCCAGACATTTATGAATAAATAAGAGAAAGTAAAATTAATTAATACCTGATGAGACAAAGGAAACTTTGAACTCCCTAGAAAGCATCATACCATAGCTGGATGTTCCTGAATAGTTTAAAAGAGAAATAAGAATTATGAAAGCAAAATTGATGTCCTGCAGAGCAGAAATAATTGGTGGAATATAAAAAAAAATCTTGAATTCATTGTGACAAGTCTTATCAAAGAAACAAATGAGAATCACTGATTAGGAATGGAAAAACAGAAAAGTGAATAAAAATCTAGGAGAAGCAAAAAACAAAGATTTTAAAATAAAAGTTCATCTCCATATAAATCAAACATATTGATTTTGAAGACACGCTGTTGATAAACAATTTACAAATTGCAAGTGTTTCTGAATAACACAAGCAAAACAAACAAAACTGAACAACAAAATGCAAGAAAATATTTTAAAAGTTTCCCAGAATTTCTAAACCTAGACATAAAAGTAACAACAGAAAGGACTTATATATCACCTCAGGGAGGGGGCATGAGATAGAGAAAGATCCCATTCTGCTAAATGCTAAAAATAATGAAGGGATGTTTAAATGTAAATCAGAATAATACTATTTCTCTCTAACCCACGAAAATACAGGTAGGGATGGGAGAATTAAATATAAGAGGAAAGGGGCTGTGATGAAAGCAAAGTTGATACAACCTGCAAATATGAATGCACCCATTTCCAAAAAAAAAGGAAGATGGATATTCAATTAAAAATAACTATTTTTCAAATATTTAATAATGAAGAACAGACATCGAGAAATCTTTCTCTGTTTCTATATAAGCATATATGTGTGTGTTTGTGTATATGTATATGTGTGTCAATCTATCTATCATCTATCTATCTATCTATCTATCTATCTATCTATCTATCTATCTATCTATTGAGTTTGGAAGTGCTAGCAAATTTTAACCCCATACCATACAAATAAGCAACAATGGTTAAAATAAAAAAGGAATAGTCAGTGTTGGAGTGGTTATGGGAAAATAGTAACACTATTGCATTATTGGTGAACTTGTGAATCCTACAATTTTGGAAAGTAATTTGGAATTACACAAATAGTAATATTTCATTCACTTTAAAATAATGATTCTATTACTAGATACCACAAAGTGATCATTGGCACGTTAAAATTACCTATGTAAGCCAAATATTTATGGTCATATTTTTATTATAGTAAATAATTAGAAACAAATTAGATGACCATCTACCCCAGAATGGCTAAATAAATTGTGGTACATAAGTACATAGGAATTTTTTTTCAGCTCTAAGAAATGAATAATGGGAAGAATACAGAAAAGCAAGGAAATATCTACATGAACTGAGGTTCATTTTCATTTTCTTACAAGGACCAGTGAAATCATGGGGTGATGGCTTGTGCATGATTTGGAATTAAATGGGACAACATTTCACAAATCAGCCTCACTTCCATTTCCAGAGTCATCAAAGTCCAGTAGAAAGATAAATGTCAAAATGACAAGTGATGGCCTGGGATGCAGTAGATGACCTTGGCATCTTTGATGTTTTG
Organism: Pseudochirops corinnae; assembly: GCA_028646515.1. Taxonomy (NCBI): domain Eukaryota; kingdom Metazoa; phylum Chordata; class Mammalia; order Diprotodontia; family Pseudocheiridae; genus Pseudochirops; species Pseudochirops corinnae. The sequence goes on from CM053586.1 coordinate 125,307,908, forward strand.
CAAAGTTTGAAATGCTCTACAGAATCTGCCTCAGCTGCCTTACCTGGCCATTGGAATAAACTGTTCTCATTCACCAATTTCACCAATAAAAGTCTCTCCATGATTGAGGAGACACCTCCAAAACTTCTTAACTGGTTTGAGGCCAATTGGTTACCCTCAACCCAATTTAGCTTGTCTGCTGAGATGGTTTACCAGCATATGACCACTGTGCATGCTAGAGCTTCTTGGAATGACAGGTGAAAGCTGAGTGAGAGGGCGAAATCCAAAGTGGATGAGCAGACCTTAAAAGAGTTTGACAAGCCCTTAAACCAGGGGGGCTAGCTTTCCTTGAACAACCCATATGCATCAAATGAATTGATGAAGAAGGAATAAAGCAGAGTCAAGAAAATGAAAACTATATACAATGCTTACCATAATTCAGATAGAAAGAACTAAGAAAGGTAAATGCTGAAAAATTATGAAGAATTAGCTCAAAAGAGAAATGAAAAGACAATATTACCTTCCACTGCAGAGGTAGAAAGTTTGTAAATGTTATACATTCCAACTATCTTCAATGTATTTTAAGTTGGTATTTTTCAACATTATAATCAATTATGATGATTTGTTCTTTATCTCTTTCTTCAAAAATACCATTTTAGATGACACGGTTCTCTCGGTCACAGAAGGAAGGATCCTAAAGGAAAACTAAGATGATATAAATAGTAATTAATATATCAATGAAAGATTATTTGAACACTAAAAAAACAAAGCAAAGCCAATTTTAAATTTTTTCCCATATTAGGAGAGACAGGGAGGTACTTTTCTAATATTGTTCATTGAATGAAGCAATTGTTATGAGAGAGTCATCATATTTATTTAATAATGCTCCTGTGACACTCACAGGATATTTGAAGAGGAAATACATTTTTTTTATTCACCATTTTATTTTCTACTTTATTCCAGGATGGAAATAGCAAGGATCTTGGAACTTGGAATATATTATTTATATTACAGTAAAAATTTTACAAAATCATATTTTTCTCAAATCCTATGATTATCATTCCTGGCAATCTTAATTGTTAAAGTGTTATCTCTTTTATGGTCCAAAAGTTTAGAATTTTTGTACATTGCAATTCAATTTCTCATTTAATATGATTTCTCTGTGTTTCTGACTGCTTGCTTGGTGGTGGTTGTTTCCAAACGTTTTGCAGTCTTCCTTATATGAAGGTTAGGATAAAGAAGTGAGAAGAAAATAATTGGGAAAGAAGTGGGAGGTTAGAAAAGAAAGGAATTCGTAAATATTTACTAGAAGCAAAATTATTAGATTCATTGTGCTAGGGCTATGAGGAATATAAAGATGCCTGTCTTCAGGAAGCTTATTATGATCAAAATCTATTTGGCAAGAGATTTTAAAGAAGCAAACAATATCTAATTAGAGCAGGATATGTGTCAAGCCAATAGTTAAGAACTAGAGCCATAAATAGCAATTTCTGTTCTCAGAGCAAATACCCACATAAAGTGGGATTAAGTATACCCTTGTTGAAGTGGGGATTGTGAAGATCAGGGGAAGAACTTGCCCCAACCCATCAAACCCATCATCTGGTACCTTCATATTTAAACAATTATCATATTCTTGCTAATTAGCTGCTAAGCTGTATTGTTGTTACTTTGCTCAAGGACAATGAATGCTGTCAGCACCCTAAAGATTTGGGGCCATAGGTGAAAATATCAGTTACCCCTTTGTTAATTGCAGGTGTAGCAAGAACAACAAACAATATGGGAGATTTAGAAAAAATATGAATTGAAGCAGTCTGTAGTGTACATGAAAGAGATTGAATGAGACCTAGGCCATGAAAAAACAAAATAATTCAGAAAGACAAAAAAGAAAATTAAATATACTCTAGATTGAGGAAAGAACAAAGGATTTTAAGTATTCAGTGGACTAGATAATGTTTACAACCTTTCTATCTGTTAAATTGTGTGCTTTTGTCAAAATAGAAGTGTTCAAAGTCAAGAGGGGAGAAATTAGCTTCCTGGTTTCTTTTCTGTGGGTCTTCCAACATAAATATCTACTTATTTATTTAACTATCTTCCCTAAACATCAGCACACCAAAGTTTAGGCAAGTAACTAAAAATATTAGGGAAAGACTGGAAGACATCTATGACCCCCATGAAGCTTTGCATTGCTAAGAGCTATGCAGGAAAAAAAAAATTTCTGACAGTGAGGGGCAGAAAGAGAAATGAAACATTCTCATATTTTGCTCAGGATATCCAAATTTAAAACAGATTGGCTATCAATAAACTATAGGAACCATAAAATTCCAACTAGGTAGGGAAAAATATTTTGAGCCAATTTATAAAATCAAGAATATGATAGAATTGTGTAGCACTTTCCTTAAAAATCGGGAGACAAGGAAAGAAATTAAATATTTCTAAGTAGGCAGCAAATCAACCACCTAAGTAAATCCTTCCAATTCTGTAGTATGGCTTACCTTGGAGTTGATGAATGAATTGACCAAAAGGAAAAAAAAAAAAAGACAATAAAAAATTAAAGTGAAAATAGTGTGATTTGTTGAATATTCAGAATGGTTTTTCCATCTGTTATTTCTCTTGATATGGTCAGCATTTTCTATCATGAATATTTTGGAATTGTCTTTGATGATTGTATTGCTGAGAAGAGCTAAGTCATTCATAGTTACTCATCACACAATGTTGCTGTTACTGTCTACAATGTCCTCCTTGTGATAATCTTCTTCTGAGTTAAGAGTAATAACATCATGGGATAAAAACCTTAGAAAAGATTTTAGAGATCAATTAATCAATACCCATCATTTTAGAAAGAAACAAGCTAAGGCCCAGAGCAGTTAGATGAATTTTCCACAGTCACAAAGAAATATGTGACAGATCTTATATTTAAGCTCCAGTCTTTTCAATATGAATCTAAAAGTCTTCTAAATACACAATCCCTTTTATGCCCTTGAGTTCCCCAAACTCAGCTACATAGGTTTGAAATAGAAGAAATGTAGTGGAAAAGTTGTTCATTTGAAAATTAATAACAGTTCAATATGCAACAATATTGTGATTTGCCATCTAATAACTAATATATTGAAGATACCTAGAATATGGATCATGATAACACTACTGTCCTGTCCTTTCAGATCATATACTGTACTATTTTGTCTTGCTCCTGAAGCGATCTTTAAGGAATGGAATTGACAAGCTTTAATGCACCCAGAGAAAGGTGGCCAGGATGGAGAAAGAACTGGTGCCGAAGGGAATCACATAAAAAGACTGAATATATTTAACCTAGGGGAAAAAAATGAAAGACACAATGAGGGGCACACTATTGCTCTCTTCAAATTGTTTAATTGTCAAATGGAAGAAGGGATAAATTAATTTTACCTGATCCCCAAGTGAAGATATAGGACCTAGGGATGGATTTTGTAGGACAATAGATTCCTTATCAATAAAAGGAAAAACCTTCCAACCACCAGAACAAATAAAAAGTAGAATAAGTTGCTTTGAGGTATAATGGATTAACTCCCACTAGAAGTCTTCTCACTGAATTTAAATGACTCTCTCTTTGGAGAGCTTTGTAGTGACTACTGTCTTCTTTAGGGGTTAGGCTATATGACTTCTAAGATCCTCCCACTCAAAGATTTTATGAGTCTAGTGAGCATCATTTTATCCATTCATAAAAGCAGATCTTTATAAAAATTTCCTATTCTAGTTTTTAAAATGAATTTATTTTGTTCTTTACATCATTCATTTTTTCGAGATTTTGAGTTACAAATTGTCTCCCCATCTTTCCCCTACCCAATACCTCAAAACAGCCATCCCACTGTATAACCTCTCCCCCAATCTGCTCTCTCCTATGTCGCCTGTCGCCTGTCACCCTTCTGACATTCTGGTAGGGCAGGATGGATCTCCCTACCGCAGTGTCTGTGTATCTTAATTCCCAGTTGAATGTAGTTAATAATAATTATATATACATATATATTTAACATTAGATTATAGAACTTTAAATTCTAGATTCTTTCCCTTCCTCTCTTGTCACTCACCCCCACTGGAAGGACAAGCAATTAAATACAGGCTGTACAGGTGTAATTACACAGAACCTCTCCACAGTGGGCATATTGTGAGAGACCGATTATATGTCCCTCCTT
>CM053586.1:125312152-125322694 GCA_028646515.1 Pseudochirops corinnae
TACAATTATTGCTTTTCCATGTTGGCATGTAAATAGTTCAACTTTGATAAGTTCCTTATGATTTCTTTTCCATGTTTACTTTCTCATGCTTCTTGTATTTGAGTGTCAAACTTTCTTTTCAGTTCTAGTTTTTTATGCAAGCATGTTTGAAAGTCCTCCACCTCACTGAATGATCATATTTTCCCCTGGCACACTATACTCAATTTTGCTGGGTAGATGATTCTTGGTTTTAATCCTAGCTCCCTTGATCTCTGGAATATAATATTCCAGACCCTTTGATACCTTAATGTAGAAGCTGCTAGATCCTAGGTTATCTTAATTATATTTCTACAGTATTCAAATTGTTTCTTCTTGGCTGTTTGTAATATTTTCTCCTTGATCTAGGAACTCCAGAATCTGGCTATAACATTCCTAGAAGTTATCTTTTGGTGATCTTTTTCAAGAGGTGATTGGTGAATTCTTTCAAGTTCTATTTTGCCCTCTGGTTCTAAAATATCAGGGCAATTTTCTATGAGAATTTCTTGAAGGATGTTTTCTAAGTTCTTTTTTTTATCATGGCTTTCAGGTAGTCCAATAATTTTTAAATTGTCTCTCCTGGATCTGTTTTCCAGGTCAATGGTTTTTTCAAGGAGATATTTCACATTGCCTTCTATTTTTTCACTTGTTTGGATCTCTTTAATAGTATCTTGATTTCTCATAAAGTCATTTGCTTCTATTTGCTCTACTCTAATTCTGAAAGAATTATTCTCTTCAGAAAGCTTTTGAGGTTCTTTTTCCATCTGGCGAATTTGATTTTTTAAGGCATTCTTTTCCTAATTGGCTTTTTGGACCTCTTTTTCCATTTTAGTTAAGCTATTTTTTAAGGTGTTATTTTCATTTGTCAGGTTGTTGACTCTCTTTTCATGATTTTCTTGCATCATTCTTATTTCTCTTCTCAATTTTTCCTCCAACTTCTCTTATTTGGTTTTCAAAATCCTTCTTAAGCTGATATATGGCATTTAGGCAGTCTTCATGTTTCTTAGAAACTTTTGGTGTAGGAGTTCTTACTGTGTTGTCTTCCTCCCATTCCATGCTTTGATCCTTCTTGTCCCCAAAGAAGAAATCTAGAGTTCAGTTGCTGTTCTTACTTTGCTTCCTTTGCCTGCTCATGTTGGCCACTCAATTACTTGATTTTTTAGCTCTGTGGAACTCTGCTTCCAGAGAGGAAATCTCTGTCTCAAATTGCTGGTGTTTTCGCAGCTGCTGGAGCAATTAGGGGGCTGTCATTTTTTTGTGGCCTCCACTTGGCTCACTGAAAATGCACCCCAGGACCACAACCCAAGACCACATTCCATATCCAGGCCACTCTAAGCAAGAGCAATTAGCCTCTGAATGATCACTTGGCCCCCCTGCAGTCTGAAGGCCAAGAGCTCTGAAGCAGCCATGTAGAGGCAGCTACAGGGCCACTGCTTCTGCCACCTCCTTGCCCTGGAGGTAGTTTGGCTGGACCACTTTTCTCCCCAAAGTTTAGCTGAGATCCATTGACCTTTCACTTAGTCCTTGTTTCTTATGGCTTGATAATTCTGGAAACTTCCAAGGCTGCTGCTGATCCATTCTCCTGAAGGTTCCAGCTGCAGCTTGTCCCAGCTATCCCCAGGGCCAAGCCACGGTTTAAGGCTGGGCTGGTTTCAGCTCCCAGTGCTATGATGATCCCTTTCTGCCGAGCTGCCTTCAGTGGGAGGTGTACTTTTGTGAGTTTTAGAGCCCTAAAATTTGTTTAGAGTCATATTTTATGGGTATTTAAGGTGACTATGTGGGACCTATGGAACTTTGCTCCTCCTACGCTGCCATCTTGGCTCCACCGCCCTGTTCTGTTTTAATTACTCTATTTGCTTTAAACGAATTCCATGAAATTTTCTTTACAATATTGTGAGTGTCTACATATTTTTTTTTCCTTTTTAAACTGAGATATGGTAGCTTACTGAGTATACCTCAGTGCATCTACAGTCACATGTGGCATAATATCAATTCTTCCAAAGATTCATGCCCAGTTTAGTGCAAGAAAAAAAAAAACAACTACTGGGCATATTCCTGTCCAATGGAATATATATACATATATATATATATATATACACACATATATATGTATGTATGTATGTACGTATGTATATATGCATGTATGTATTAGAGGGGGGAATGCAGGGCATTTGGGCATAAGTGACTTGAGCAAGGTCACACAGCTAGTAAGAATTAAGTGTCTGAGGCTGGATTTGAATTCAGGTCCTCTTGACTCCAGGGCTGGAACTATATTCACTGCACCACCTAGCCAACCCCTATATTTTCTTTCATTGATGCTGAGTTGCTTACTTAAGATCCCATGAATTACTGATGATACAGTCCTTCTGAGATCTCTTTCTCGTCCTATGAAATTTTTCAGCCTTAACAGCCAGATTTCCCTAGGGTAAATAATTCTAGATTTTCCCCCTGTTGATTAATTGTAAAACACAGAGATAAGAAATGATGCCAAACAACTAATGACATTATTGCTAGTTGAGTATTAATCACAATGTTTTATTCCTGCTATTGTATCCAAAGTCAGCATTTGTGACCTAAAGTTCTTTCTATTACTTCTTCAGAAAACTATGTCTTCATTTCCAAAGCTAAGTCTGGTCATGGCAAAACACATATTTTCCTCATTGAAACTTTATTACAGTGACAATGATAAAGTCTTTAATTAGTTTTGAAAGATGTAACTGAGACACAATGTTATCTCACTTATACTGATTGATGCTGGCCACAGAACAACATTATCCTGAAAGTCTTTCAGTATTGGCTGCTAAGTCAGAATCTAATTTTGTTGCCATACACTAGATTGATCAGTGGAATGGATCCCAGTTGTTCTGATGCCACAATGAAACTTTCTGGAATGCTAGAACTAAGCAATATAAGGGGGGAGGAATGGGGTTAGAAATTTTTTGCATTCTGTATACAGATGTACCATCTCACAAATGTAAAAGACATATGTAGACATATTATGTTTTTTTCTGCTTTGGATGATCTTTCTTTTCTGAAGACAGAATAATCACATAACCATTCATTCTTTTCCTCTGCTTCATTGTTAAGAAAAAATTAGGAATTTTTTTACTGCTTTTTTTCACTTAAAGCATTCCATTGGATTTCTTTTACAATTGGGATATTTTATTACAATAGCTTTGAAAAGTGTTTTCAAGAATCATTATTGATAGAACTTTTATTATGATGACAACATCTGTGGTAGATCTATATTCAATTAATAATAACAAACCTCAGTCTTTGTATTGACTCCTCCAAAATTAACTGAATCACATGGACAACTTAACAGGGTGACATTGGAAATAATACTAATTTGTCTTCAAAGGACATAAGTTTGTATTTTTGCTGTGATATTTTGTAACCTGTGTAGCAATGAAAATGTTATTAATCTCTCTGGGCTTCTGTTTTCTTATTTATAAAATTAGATGGTTGGACCGGTGGAGGGTGGGAATCATAACTTTTGAGTATGAAGGAATTTTAGAGGTGATTTAGTACAAAATCTTCACTTTTATGGACAAAGCACAAAGAGCTAAAGTGACCTCCTTGAGAAAACATAGGCCATAAGAAGAACAAAGATTTAAATTTGGCTTTGAAGTTCCTTATCAAGATCATAAATCACATGAAAATAAAAATGTTAGCTAATATTTATGTAGCATTTACTGTTTGCCAGGCAATATGCTAAATGATTTTAAATTACTTTCTCATTTGATCCTCATGGCAACTCTTGTAGGTAGCTGCTATTATTTTCCCCATTTGGTAGTTGAGGAAACTGAGGCAGACAGAGGTTAAATGAGAACCACTGAGTACCCAAGGCTAGATTTGAACTCAGGTATTCATGACTCCAGGCTCAGTGTGACATCTAACTACTTAGATTAATTTCTAAAGTCCAGCATTCTTAACTATGCAATGATTAGCTAGGACTATATGCCTTCTAAGGTAGTTTTTAGCTCTGAAAGGATAGAATTAATATAATATTAAATTGATCCTCTTAGTATAGTGATTTCCTATTACATTAAGATGTATCTTCTACAACAAATCCATGACTTGCATTTTATCAGTAACATCTATTAAGTGCTGGAAACAGTGCATTAATATCTGGACATGATATCTTTGATGAAACTATCCATAGGATATTTCTTTCAAGTCACTGTATCCAGTGCACTGACAGGTGTTTTATTATTCTTAAAATGGATATGGAATAAATATAAATATATTATTTAAGTTCTTATTATGTGATAGGATCTTGAAATGTAAATATAAGCATGCAAGATGATCCCTACTTTCACAGAAATTACATTGTAATAGTAGAGAATATGGAACAGTCTAGACAGTGAGTTAAGAGTGAAGTATGAGTTGTCCCTAAAATTTCATTGATGTATGAAATTTCCAGACGTGATCTCTCTTCATCAACACAAGTCAGTCAGCACCTTTTCTGCAGTATTATTGTCTTAAAGAGTTGCCTAGGGCATTTAGAAATTAAGTATCTGAGTATGTTAAGTATCTCAAGTCAAAAAGTCATTAACTATCAGAGGCATGACTTCCAGATAGGACTGGCTTTAAGATCAACTCTTTATCCACTAGATGGTAGTTATCACCTGACATCTTTACCCAATTATCCCTACTTGTCACTGGTATGAATAACTTTCAGTCATTCAGGAGATGCACAAACATAATGCAGATGCACTTTCTTCCTTTAGAAGATACTTGGGATGAACAGAAGCATTTTGGAAGCACTCTTAAGATTGATTTCATGGTGATAAGGAGCAGGTTTGATGAAACCTTTCCTACTCACAGATCCAATGTGAGATACTCTTTATCTCATTCAGGTAGATAGTTACAGGTACAGGTACCTTGGAGAACCTAAGCATCACACCTAATTTTAACATCTTTAGTGATTTCCTGAAGCCCTTCTCTGGAATGTCCCACCCTTCAATCAAACTCCAACCTCCTACACAGAGAAAGACAGTTGTGGGATAGGTTTCCAAGACTAGATGTGCATCTTTCATTTCATATGCCTCCCTGTCTCTCTGGTTGCTTGCCATGTGGACAGGTATTACTGGGAAATTAAAAAAAAAAAAAAAACATAAGAGAAACGTTCAGGGATGATTAATTCAGCATGGTTGAAAAATGCTCTTATAAACATGGGCATGGCTTCCCCATAATTTTCCCATGAAAGCAAAACAAAATAGAGAAGTCTAAAAGAATGACTATGAACAGTATTGTTTTAACTCCAAGACCTGATATTCTTTAGGTGTATTGCTTTCTTAGTTTAATGTATGGGTGAATGCTTTTATTCTTCTCATGCTTGTACTACATCATGCCTTCACTTCTCTTTAGAAGAAATGTATGAAATTACTTAAAAACAAACAATAAACAGCACAGTGAGTTAGTTGAATACCTTGAAAAATTAAGTAAATAAAGCAGATCTCAAACCACTTTTCTCTGTCATTAATGTGACCATCTTATGGCGAACTCTTAGATTTGTATGCAGGAAGTAAAAAAAAAAGAAAGAAAGAAACATTTTGGTCATCTTTAACAAACAGAAATTTTATTTGAAATCTTTTTTGTAAGATGGAGAGAAAAATATGACAAGGAGAGATGGCTTTGCAATTTATATGATGAGGGTCATAGACCTGGTGAAACTATCCTTCGAGTAGATTATCAGATTTTTGAGAGTAGACTCTAAGATGAAAAATCTTCCCTTTAACATTACCATTGATTAAGACATTTGGTGTGCTTGTCCTGCAAACTGATGCATAAGATAGTTTTGCAGCAAATCTAAATCCCTGAGATTATTCAAGTGTCTGGTGATACACATCATACACAACTAACAATCGGTTAATATTAATCTGAAAAGATTATCATTTTCTTTGGGAATGCTATTTCTGTCTCTGAGCTATGGTAAAGGTCTGGCATCAGGGAATTTAGGAAGACTTCGAAAATCCCTTTTCCTGTACTGGCATTTACTTTGTTCTCAATTGAACATGTGGATTTGAAATGATCCCAGAATTTCTTTGAAAAGTACGACATCCTACTGGAAATTATTTTTGTTGAGTACTTTTAGTGCACTACATAATGTATAGCTAAAATCTCAGATATTTTATATATGTTGGTATTTTTAATAGAATTTATTTTTCTAACTACACTTGCTGGGTTTTATTGTAATACAGAGTAGGAAATTCACTTTCTTCAATGCCTTTACTTGTTGTATGTAGATCTATTGAACTCCCTTAGCCTTGATTTCTTCATTTGTAAAACAGAAGTAATTATATGTGTATTACTTATCTTCTAGGGGGGTTTTGATAATCAAATGAGATCAAATATGTGAAGTTTCTTCCAAACTTTCAAACAAAATATAAATGCCTTTTATCATCATAGTTGGGACAATTACCATTATCATCATTTTCATGCACACTCAGAAATTTTTTTAGGGTCCCTTGGAGTGGAATGGGAAAAATGACAACCTAAGTGCAACTTTTTTGGTTGTTTATTTTTGTTTTTTTTCTGTTTTTGAAAGAGGCAGATGAATAAATGATAGAAATATGCCTACAGTGTGTTTTGCTTTTGACCTAAAATTAATTTTTAATCCAAATATTCACTATAGGGAAGAAGATATTTGCTTTTTACTTGTATAGCCACTAACACTTTATAGAAGTAATTGTGTTCTTAAAAGCTCAGGAGGAATTTATTCCAAAAACACTTTCTAGAAATCAGGGGATTTTAAAAGGTGCCGGGCACCTTGTATCCTCCAATGTTCAAGTACTTAACTCTCCAGGACAATTGTCAGTGTGAGTGCTCGTGATAACATTAGATGCTGGATCAGATGTCTGCATTCCCAGCCAGTTACTAAAATCAACACCAATCAACAGTCCCAGAGCTATTTACTTTTTACCATGGCACTCATCAAGGCTTCCCTCTTCCCTTGCGTTTATTTACATTAATAATGGAACCTTAGCTGTTATGCTCAGAGTGAAATATTCTTCCCAGGGCCAGTTTATGGAGCCAAACACTTTTTCAATGTCAAGTAGAACTGGAGCCATTGACTCATTGTTTTTGTTTTCCCAGATAATGTCAAACATATGTCTCAGATTATGTATGGTGAACCTGCTCACAATGAATTCTGACTGTACTTAATGTACAAATTTAGACACCAGTCTCAGCAAACTAAATGCTTTGATACTGGACAGATGTGGGGTATCCACCCATAAAAATGATAGGCAGAGAATAATCCTTATTCTGTAGCTGAAATTATCTGTCAACTAGCATGCTAAGGGATGACTGAAATTTTTGACTTATCATTTAACAGAATTTAGATTGTTAGTGACAAGGGTCAGTGTGTCTCTGGTATACGGCTTCTACAAAAAGAGTATTATTATTATTATTATTATTATTATTATTATTATTATTATTATTATAGTAGTAGTCAATGGCAAAGGATGATTGCATCTCCATTAAACTATGAGTGATATGGGTCCACCTCTCCATGATACCCTCTGTTATTATTTTTACAAAGGTATTGTGCTAGGTGATTAAGATACTTAGTTGAAATAGTAAACTGCCCAAATCCTGAAGTATATTACATGACAAATGAGAAATGAGAAATTGAGGCAAGGTAGAGGAATAAAAAGAGAGGGACGGAGAGAGGGAAAGGGATGCAGAAAGAAAGAAGAGGAAGAACAAGAAGGAGAAGGAGGAGGAAGGGGAGAGAAAGGAAGTAAGATAAAAACTAGGGGGGAAGGGTAAGACAGTCTTGCTTTAGGAAAGTCTTTCCTTAGAATAAAATGTCTAAACCTCTTTTTGTTTGTTTCATGAATTCCTATGACAATCTGGTGAGCCTGATGGCTACCTTCTCAGGATAATGTTTTTATTGTTTTAAAAAAAAATTTTTGCTCAAATTTGTTTCATTTTCAGTCCAAAATTCTTTACCAAACCCCACCCTCATATGCATTACAAAACCCATTACAAATTTTAAGCTATGCAAAACAAATTACTTCATTATTCAAGCCCCTCCCCCCAAATGTTTCAATCTGCACTCTAAACTCAACAATTCTCTTTCTAGAAGTGGAGAGGAACGTGAGTTTTTTGGAATTGTGGTGGGTTATTGAGTTGACCCTACTTTCACAGTTGATCATATGTTCAATGTTTCTGTTACCACATAGATTATTTCCTAGTAGTACTCATTTTACTTTTCATCAGTTCATATAAGTCTTGCTATTTTTTTTACTGAAATCATCACCTTCATCACTTTGTAGATGTAATGGTAATTAATTTAAATTTGAAGACCCCTTTTTTGTTATATCAAGTAAGCATGTATTTAGCCCTCAGTAACTAAGGGCTAAGTACCACTGTGAAAGAAGCAGAAGGTGTCAACTCTGTCTCCTGTTGTTGACATAACAGGAAGTGGTTAGCTGACACAGGAAGCCAATGTGTCTGTGTGTATGTAAGAAGAGGTTCAGAGAGAGAGACAGTCAGAATCAAGAATTTTCCTCCTGGTGGGCTCCTGGGGGAGGGAGCAGAATTTTCACAGCATATAGAAGCTGGGCTGCTACTTGCTGAACTGAGAACTGAATTGGAGTTTTCTTGAGACCAGAATCTGGTGAAGGCTGAAGTTGCTGCAAAGAAGGCCACCTGGAAGACTGAGACTTTTTCTGGGTCCTAGGGCCAGCTGAACTGCCAGAGGATTGATGAAGCATGACCTGGGATAAGGCTTTGTTTGTTTGTGGCTTGGTTGATCCTCGAGTTCCCAGCAACAAAAGTTGTGAAGGTTTTGAGTTATGCTGCTCCCTGTGAACTTCAGTGTGTAGCAGGAACTCCCAGGAAGACTGGACAATAACCTGGGAGCTACCTGCCTCTGAATCCAGTTGACTGTTTGATGGATTCCATTAGGAGCTGGGACCATGGAAGGGGATTCAGAGAATCTGAAGAACCACTCCAAGTCAAGATGAAGAAAAGGCCTCACCTTGGATATTGAATGTGTGATGAAATCAAAGTTTATTAGAGACTGAGGGGTGGAACATTTGTGTAATTTTCTAATGATTGTATTTAGTGATTAATGATACTTAGTGATTGACTGCTAGATAAGTGACTGATGAAGTTAATCTATAACTACCCCATGAGTGGAAGACTGACTTGTATTGTGAAATGGTGAATGATTAAGTAAGGAGGGTTTCCCCTTAGGGATACCAGATGATTGTTCTTTTGTTCTTTGTTCTAAATACTGCGACCACTTCGGTGAAAATTATGTGGCCATTTTAATGTTAATGTGTTGTGAACACTATATTTTGATTTTCAGTGATAAGATGTAATGTTGTGAATATTATATTGTGATTTGTTGTGAATGTTTGCCTTAATTTGTTATGGAATAAATGGAGTGTTTATATACTGTGTAATCAGAACCTTAAAAGCTGTTCGCAGTAGCATTCTTATGGGAAGCTGCTCATGTATGGTATTGCATTAGAGCACAATGGTATTCTATTCTTATTATATCGCAGTTTATTCACCATTTCCCAATTGATAGCCATCCACTAAGTTTCCAATTATTTTCTACTACAATAGAGTGGCTAAAAAATTTTTGTACCTCGAGTTCCTTTTCCTTTTTCTCTGATCTCTTTGTGGTTAGACTTATTTATTAAGTTAGCAATATTCCTCAGGCGAAGTCTATGCACATTTTAATAGCCTTTTGTGCATAATTACAAAATGTCTTTCTAAAATGGTTAGATGAGTTTACAGCTCCACCAATAGCGCATTACTGTCCTTATTTCCCCACATTTCCTCCAATATTTGTCATTTTCCTCTCCTGTCATCTTTGCCAATCTTATGGGTGTGAAGTGTTATATTGGAGGGTTTTTTTTTAAATTTGTATTCCTTGTGTTATTAGTGATTTAAAGCATTTCCCCCTGTGATAATTGATTACTCTGATTTATTTCTCTAAATTTTATCTGTTCATATTCCTTGATCATCTGTCAATAGAGGAATGATTTGACACTTTCATATATATTTGAGACATGAGACTTTTATTTGAGAAACACTGCATATGTTTTCCTATTTTATTGCTTTTCTTCTATTTTGGCTTAATTGATTTTATGTCAAAACTCTTTAATTTTTTATAATCAAAGTGATTCATTTTACCTGTTATGAAATTCTCTTTTTCTTTTTTCGTCATGAACTCTTTCCCCCATCGATAGATTTAAAAGGTAATATCTTTGATGTTCAACTACTTTGCTTATAATATCAACCTATATGTCTCAACTGGGTGATCAGTTTTAGCCTATGTAGGTATAAAGAACAGAATGTTTGTTGATACTTAATTTCTTTTTTTTCTTCTTTTAAATGACTTGTTTATTTACTTTTAATTTACAAGATTCGGTTCCACATTCACCTGAGTTTCAGATTTTCTCCCCTCCCTTCTTCCCCTTTGGTGACATGCAATCATTGATCTGCAAATACTTTCACATTGTACAATAGTTTGGTTATATAGAAGGGTTGTAACCA
>CM053586.1:125323194-125359057 GCA_028646515.1 Pseudochirops corinnae
TATATATATATATATATATATATATATATATATACACATATATATGTATACATACATTTATATTCCCTTCAAAAATCCTCATACCAAGAAAAGTTTCATAAGTTACAATGATCATTTTTCCATGTTGGAATGTAAATAGTTCAACTTTGATAAGTTCCTTATGATGTCTCTTCCCTGTTTACCTTCTCATGCTTTTCTTGCTTCTTGTATTTGAGTGTCAAATTTTCTATTCAACTCTGGTTTTTTCATCAAGAATGCTTGAAAGTCCTCTATTTCATTGAACAACCATATTTTTCCCTGAAACATTATACTCAGTTTTTCTGGGTAGGTGATTCTTGCTTTTATTCCTAGCTCCTTTGATCTGCAGAATATCATATTCTAAGCCCTCAGATCCCTTAATGTAGAAGTTGCTAGATCTTGTTTTATCCTGATTGTGTTTCCACAATATTAAAATAGTTTCTTCTTGCCTGGTTGTCATATTTTCTCCTTGACCAGTGAACTCTGGAATTTGGCTATAATATATGTAGGAGTTTTCTTTTGGGGACCTTTTTCAAGAGGTGATGGGTGAATTCTTTCAATTTCTTTTTTGTCCTCTGGTTCTAAAATATCAGGGCAATTTTCCTTGAGAATTTCTTGAAGGATGATTTTTAGCTTCTTTTTTTGATCATGGCTTTCAGGTAGTCCAATAATTTTAAAATTATCTCTCCTGGATCTATTTTCCAGATCAGTGGTTTATTCAATGAGATATTTCACATTGCCTTCTATTTTTTCATTTGTTTGGATGTGTTTTTATAGAATCTTGATTTCTCAAAAAGTCATTACCTTCCATTTGTTCCAATCTAATTCTGAAGGAATTATTCTCTTTAGTGAGCTTTTGAAATTCTTTTTCCATCTGGCAAATTCAGCTTTTTAAGGCATTCTTCTCCTCATTGGCTTTTTGGACCTCTTTTGCCATTTGAGTTAGTCTATTTTTTTAAGCTGTTATTTTCTTCAGTCAGATATTTGACTTTCTTTTCATGATTTTTCTTGCATCATTCTCATTTCTCTTCCCAAGTTTTCCTCCACTTCTCTTACTTGGTTTTCAAAATCCTTCTTGAGCTCCTCCATAGCCTGTAATCAGTTTATATTTTTTTGGAAGCTTTTGGTGCAGGAGTTCTGATTTTGTTGTCTTCCTCCCATTCCATGCTTTGATCCTTTTTGTCCCCAAAAAAGGAATCTAATGTTTGATTGCTATGCTTGTTTTCTTTCCTTTGCTTGCTCATGTTGCCAGTCAATTACTTGACTTTTGAGCTCTTTGCCACAATAGAACACTGCTTCCAGAGAGGAGAGCTTTGCCCCAAATTGCTGGGGTTTTCACAGCTCCCAGAGTTATTAGCTGGATGTTGTCTCTTCTGCCCCAAGAAGCTCTGGCTCACTGGTCACGCACCTCAGGACCACCACCCAAGACCACGATCCAGATCCAAGGAGGATAACACCAGAGCAATTACCCTCTGAATGGTCACTTGGCCCTCCAAAGGTCTGTAGGCCAGGAGCTCTGAAGCAGCCATGTGGACCTGGCTGCATGACCACTTTGCCTCCACCACTTCTTGTTCCTGAACCAGAAGCCGGACCATGTTCCTTTGTCCCCTTCAGTTCCAACCAAGTGCCACACTGACCTTTTTTTCGTTGGCATTTAGGGGTTGAAATTTCTGGAAACCACCACAGCTGTTGGTGATCCACTCTCCTGAAGTCGGCTCTAGTGGCTGCTGGTTGGGGCCACCGCGGGGCTAAAACCACGGGCTAATGTGGGGTAGGTCTGGGCTCAGCTCCTAGCATGCTGAGATAAACACTTCCTGTCTGCCTGATGGGCTGCCTTCAGTGGGAAATTTGTTTCTCTGTCACTTTGTGGATTCTATAGCTCTAAAATTTGTTTATAGTCATATTTTATAGGTATTTGAGGTAGTTATCAGGGGAGCTCACAGAATCTGCCTCCTTTTACACTGCCATTTTGGCTCCCTGGGACCCTTTGTTAATGATTATTCTGAAGGTACAAATAAAAAATCATCCAACTTTGCATTTTTTTGTGATGCTTATTCATATCTTTCTATAACTCCTTCACAGAAAATTTACTGAAAAAATTAAGTCCTTCCTTGATTTTTAAATATTTTATAGATATTAATATCATACTTGGCTTGTCTATCAGTTATTTGTCCATCACTTGATCAACAAATATTTATTAGGCATCTACTCTGTGCTAGACACTGTGTTAATCTGTCAATTTCACAATGACACTACCTCATTTTTCAGTACTTCCATGTCCTATTTTTAAATACTGATTTCCTTGTTTATATGTGAAGCCAATTGTGAGAAATAATATTGAAATCCAACATGTAGCAATGGTACATCTGAGTCATCATCAGATTCATTTATGACATGGAGTGACTTTAGTGCACACATGTTCTTCAAATAAATTTATTTTATAGAATGACTATAGTATAGTGCTAGAATCTCAAGGATCTAATAAGTGTGATTGATGGTACATAGATAGGAGATAGTTATATAAGTTTATGCTTTCAGATTCATAGCAAATCTGATAGTCTGGAAAGGGGGAAATGCCAATGGTTCACACAGGTGGTAGAGGAGGCTGACTCAAACTGTTTATCTAACCTGCAGCTGGGGGACTATAAGACCCACTGTCACCTCCCCAGGGATCCCAATCTTCTTTTAAGAAATCCAGATCTTGCCTGGGAAATGTGTCCTGTCTGGCTGGAATATAAGCAAGATATGTGGTGCTCTTTTTCATTATTCAAACACTGTTGCCAGATAGTATTATTCATATTTTTATTAGACATTCCACCAAAGGAACAATCTGGAAAGTCAATCAAGCAAGACTTCTTTGTAGTCTGACTCATTCAACAAAATTAAGGGTAGTTTCTACTTTGTGGTAATAAGAATGAAGCTGGCTAGGATCACTGGTGAATCCATGAAAAATGTAATCAAGATATCAATATTATTAGTGAAGGTCTCAGTGTCTGCATGCTTCAATGCTAAATTAGAGGCTCTCCTTACAGTATATTTTAATGGAGACACATGCAACAATTACCATTGGTAAAGATACAGACTATAAAAATTCCCCTAAGCATGTAGTTATACTACTCAGTCAAATATGTTGACATTTTTTTTTAACTCTAATAGCTCCTACACTTCTTTCAACTAAGTCCTTTATTTTTTGTCTTGGGATCCTAATTATCAGTTGTAACATACAAAATGAGGCAGTATGAATGAGACATAATGGTATAGTAAAAGTTCTGAACTTGGGCCAATGGAGGCTAGAATCCTCTACTCAAAGAAAGAATCCAGATTCAGATTGCATATTTTTGTTAATGAGTGTTCTGTAATTAATGTTAATGCTACCTATTAGATTCAATTTCAGAAACACTCAGAAGATAGTGAGATTTAGGGTCTGACTAAATCAAAGGCATAAAAAGGTTGTCTTAGGAAATTGCTAAGAATAGGATAAAAGGATATGTTTTCTACTGAAGTGAAGAATGAAACTTTTAGAAGTTGGGGATTTAAATGAGAGATGAAACAACACTGTAAAAATTACTTTAAAATCACTAAGGAAATGGCACCTGGGCTTTCATGTCATCAGAAAAGAGGCATACCATATCAAACAAAGAAAATGGTATTAAGACTAACATTCATACTCAATAGATATAAGATATTTTACTGAGAATGAGGGGAATGTATAAATTATGACCCTTGCATCATGGCCATTGAATCCTTCTGTGTTCCCTACAATTAGCCAGAGGAATTACATAGTGTCTTAACTAATGAAGTTAATGGTTACATGGATGAGTTAGTCAATATGGTGGGCAAATTGCTATATCCTAGAACTGATACACATCTTGTTCATCCCCAGTTACAGTGAGGCAAAACTTTAAGGAAATGATTAAGTCTTTACCAGGTATGCAGAATTTGTAGAACCGGAGAAAGGAATGTTATAGTAGAGGAATGTATATGAATGATTTCTGGTAAGCCATAAGGAATACCTTTGAGAATAGAAAGATAAATAAATCCTTGAGGGAATAGCTCTGCAAGGTAGGCATCAATTTCCATTTCAGGTCCTGAATCTTTCCTTCTAAACTGCAAAAGCTTACCCTAGGCAATGTACATGAGATAGTTCCATTAATATTGCAATTAATATCCATTTAATATCACCATTAATATCAACATTCATCTTTATGAAAAATTTGGCATGCTCATCAATCTAGACCAAGATATAATAGCAACCTTATAACAATTAGGACTGATGTAGTGCCTGCTATGTAAGAGAGGTACTGTCCCAAATACTTTATAGACATCATATTTATTTTCTCCACTTTATGGATTAAGAAAGTGAAGCAAAGAAAGGTTAAGCTATTTGCCCAAGGTCACATAGCTAGTTAGTGTCTAAAGCTGTATTTGAACTCAGGTCTTCCTGACTCAAGAGTCAGCACTCTATCCACTGCACCACTCAGCTGCTTTCTATACAAACATCTTGTTTACTTTTAGTTTGGCTGAGAAAACAACAAAAATAATAAGCATTGTGTATGTACCTACTGTGTGCCAGGCACTGTGACTACATGATGAGATGGGAAAGAAAGCTTGATACTATTTTATTGAGGTTCTTAAGTATAAAGGTCAGAAGTTTATTCATGATTGTGTAATTCATTATGGTTTTATCTCTGTTTTATCACCTTCTTCTGGATTATAAACTTTTTAAATAAATATAATGTTTTCTCTGCTGCTTTATGTCCCTAAGAGTCTGTGCTGAGCTTAGGTAAAAGCAAGATAGGCAGTCTTCTGTGACATCATGAGATAATGGTACAATGAGGATCATTTTCTGATATTACCTTTTTGTTAAGTGCACATATTTGTAATGTTAAAAATAATGCTTCTTTACGAACAATGAAATATGTTTAAAGTACTTTATAAGCATAATAAGTATCATATTATTTGCCTTCTTAAAGGGTAGAAGAGAGAAGCAGGAGGGAGGGAGAGATTTTGAAACAAATTTATAATAAATGAAAGTTTAAAAATACATGTAATTCAGAAATACTTAAAATAAAGTATAATTTTAATATTATCTTTTCAATTCAATGATGAACAAGCATTTATTAAGCAATTTTTGCAAGGGATTATGCAGAGAATTTGGTATATAAAAAAGGCAAAACAAACATACAAAGAAAAAACAAAGTCTTTACCCTCTAGGAACTTGCTTTCTAATGGAATAGATAATTGTTATTAGTGTAAATAAGTACATACAAGAGACATAGAGAGTAAATAGGTGGAAAGTGACCTCAAACGGAGTTGTCAGGAAGAGTGCAAATGGAGGAGTAAAGGCAGGGACTCAATTGAACTCTCTCAAATTTCTCTCTAAAAACAAAACAAAACAAAACAACTTTAAAATAATGGCTCAAAAAAATTTTGCAGTGACAGAATGAATCAATGTTCAAGGTGAAACAAATTTCCAGCCTAAGACAACTTAGAAGGTCAGCAAAAAAAAAAAAAAATTGCATTGGCCAAATGAAGTTCTGCATGAGAGTTCCAGGTATAGAAAGAATGCTATAGTGGTCACTAATAATTGTAACTACAGAGATATGGGGACCCTGGTTATAGTTCTAGAGGGGAAAGGAGTACTTTTAAGGCCAGTCACAAATCAAAACAATGTACAGGAGGAGTGAGACCACACCTCTCCTTAGATCATACTACCTTGGGAGAACTAAAAATGTATAGACCCCTAGAACTAGCTCTGAAAATAGCAACACAAAAATGCTGAATCTTGGAGTAGTATCCTTTCCAATCAAGGAAAAGAGCTGAATTTGAACATAAAAAGTCAAGAAATAGATCTGAAAATGAGCAAACAACAATAGAAGAAGCTTACCACAGGAAGTTGCTGTGGTGATATGGAAAATCAAAAAAAAAAAAACTGAGAAGAAGACAATAAAATCAAAATAACTACATCCAAAGCTTTGAAGAAAAATGTGAATTGATCACAGTCCCTTTCCACCCCCCCAAAAAAAATCCCTAGGATAGCTCAAAAGTGCTTTTGGAATTAAGAGAATTTGAGGAAGAATTGAGAAAAGAAATGAGAGTGATGCAAGAAAAATACTGAAGAAAAGAACTCTTTAAAAAACAAAGTTGACCTAATGAGAAAAGAGGTACAAAAATTTATTGAAGAAAACAACTTTTTCAAAATGTAGAATTAGCCAAATAGAAAAGGAGTTGCAAAAAATTATTGAATAAAATAATTCCTAAAAATTAAAATTGGGCAAGTGGAAGCTAATGACTCCATGACACATCAAGAAACAATTTAAAAATTAAACAAATTTTAAAAATTGAAGAAAATGTGAAATATTTCAATGTAAAAACAACTGACCTGGAAAATATATCCAGAAGGGATAATTTAAGAATCATTAGACTAGTGGAAAGCCATGATAAAAAAAAAAAAAAAGAGCTTCAACATTGTATTTCAAAAAAATTATCAAGAAAAACTGCCCTAATATCCTAGAACCAGGGGGGTAGAATAGAAATTGAAATAATCCACTGGTCACCTCCTAAAAGAGATACCAAAATGAAAATTCCCAGGAATATTGTAGCCACATTTCAGAACTTCCAGGTCAAGGAGAAAATATTGCAAGCAGCCAGAAATAAATAATTAAAGTATCATAGAGCCACAGTCAGGGGAAAAAAAAAAAAAGATTTATCAGCTTCTACATTAAATGGTAGGAATATGATATTCTATGGAGCAAAGGGGCTAGAATTACTACCAAGAATTATCTAGTCAGTAAAACTTGAGTATAATTCTTTGGAGGTGGGGATTAATATTTAATGAAGTAGAGGACTTTCAAGAATTCTTGATGAAAAGGCCAGAGCTGAATAGAAAATCTGGCTTTCTAATACAAGACTCAAGGGAAGTATAAAAGGTAAAAATGAAAGAGAAATCATCAGAGATTCAATAAGATTAAACTGTTTACACCTGCATGGGAAGATGATGCTTGTAACTGCTAAGATTTTATTTTTCCTTATTGTGACATTTAGAAGGAGACAGAGAGCACAGGTGTGAGAGAACTATGATAAGGTGATTTCAAAAATTAAATTAAATTAGGGTGAGAGAAAGAAATATGCATTGGGTGAAGACAGAAGAGGGAAGGGGGAGGAAGAATGGCTAAATTATCTCACATAAAAGAGGCACAGAAAATGATCTTTTAGATTGAAGGGAAAGATGGAAAGGTAGCTGATGATGCTTGAACATTATTCTCACTGGAATTTATACCAAGTGGGAATAAAAGACACAAGTTTTTGGTTATAGAAAAACATCTTACCCTGCAGGGCAATAAGAAGGAAAGGGGACAAGAGAAGGTGTGGCTGATGGAAGGGAGGGGGAATCGGGAGAGGACATGGTCATAAGACAAAACACTTTTGAGGAGGGACAGGGGAAAAGAAAGAAAAAGAGGAATAAGCCTGAGAAATGTAATGGAGAGCAAGAATTATAATTGTGAATGTGAGTAGAATGAATTCACCCATAAAACAGAAGTGGATAGCAGAGAAGATTAAAAAAGAGAATCCAACTATATGTTGTTTACAAGAAACACACTTGAGGCAGAGAGACACCCCCAGAAGAAAATAAAAGCCTAGAGCATAATTTATATTCTTTAGTTGATTTTTTTTAAATTGGCACTAATGATCATTATCTCAAAGTAAAAATGCAAATAGATCTCATTAAAAGAGATAAGGAAGAAAGCTATATTTTTCTAAAATGTACCATGAACAATAAAACAATATCAATCTTAAACACATATGCATGGAGCAGTGTAGCATCCAAATTTTTTAAAAATCTTTTTGGAGCGAGTAAAGAAGGGTAATTGGGGTAAAGTGACTTGCCCAAGGTAACATGCCTAGTAAATGTTAAGTGTCTGACGCCCGATTTGAACTCAGGTCCTCTTGACTCCAGGGCCAGTGTTCTATTCACTGCATCACCTAGCTTCCCCAAATTCTTAAAGGAAAAGTTACATGAATTAAAGATAGAAATAGACAGTAATACAATACAAGTGGGGAGGAATAAAATTTATCATCTTAGACCTAGATAAATCTAACCAAAAAATAAACAATACAGAAGTCAAGTAAGTGAACATAATTAGGAAAGTTAGATAGGATATGCTTGTGGAGAAAGTTGAATGAGAAGATAATGGAAAATATAGTTTTTTCTCAACATTGCATGGCAACTTCAAAAAAATTGATCAAGAATTAGGATATAAAAATCTCACAATCAAATGCAAATCTAATAATTAAATGCAGAAAAGTGGAGATATAAAAGGCATCCTTTTTAATTTTATTTTATTTGTTTTGTTTTTGTATATAAAATGCATCCTTTTTAGATTATAACTCAATAAAATTGTATTCAATAAAGGAGTGGGGAAAATACACCAAATATTACTTAGGAACTTAGTAATCTAATCCTAAAGAATGAGTGGGTCAATGAACAAATCATAGAAACAATTAATAAATACATTAAAGGGAATGAAAACAATGTGATAACATACGAAAATTTAAGGGATGCAGCCAAAACTGTACTTAGGGGAAAATGTATATTTCTAATTGCTTACTTCAATGATATAGATGAAGATGGGATCGATTACAGTCATCCATTCAAATAACTACAAAGATAGCAAATTAAAAATTCCCAATCAAATGGCAAATTGGAAATCTTAAAACCCAAAAGAGAGATAAAGTTGAAAGTTAGAAAACCATTGAATCAATAAATAAGTCGAGGAGTTGGTTTTATGGAAAACAACAACAAAACAAATAATCCATTGGCGAATTTGATTTAAAAATAAAAGAAAACCAATTACCAGTATCAAAAATGAAATGGTGAATTTATCACCATAAAAGATTAAATTAAAGCAATCATTAGGGAATAGTTTGCCCAATTACATGCCAATAAATCTAACAGTCTAAGAGAAATGGACAATATATTTTTAAAAAAATGTAAATCTCTCAGAATATAGAAGAGGAAATAGAATTTTTAAAAACCCCATCCTAGAAAAAGAAATTAAACATACCATCAGTGAAATCCTCCACACACACACACACACACAAAAATCATCAGGAGCAGATGGATTCACAAGTGAATTATACCAAATCTTCAAACCACAAATAATTCCAATTCTATATAAATTATCTGGAAAAAATAGGCAAATCCTATTTTTGACACAAATATGATACTTACACATAAACCAGGAAAAGCAAGAACAGAAAAAAAAACTTCAATTTTCCTAATGTATATTGATGCAAAGATTTAAAATAAAATATTAGCAAGGAGATTATAGCAATATATCATAAAATCATAGCTATGACGATGTAAAATTGCAGGCTTGTTCAATCAGCATAATAGACCAAATCAATAACATAACCAATAAAATAAATGATTACCCAATAGATGTGGAAAAATCATTTGATCAAATAGAACATTCATTCCTATTGAAAACTGTAGAGTGGATAGGAATAAAGGGGTTTTCCTTAAAACAATAAGTAGTATTTTTCTAAAACCATCAGCAAGCATTATCTGTAATAGAGATAAGCTAGAAGCCTCCTAAATAAGATCATGAGGAAAGCAAGGATGCCCATTATTACCATTATCATTATTCAATATTGTTCTATACGTGTTGGCTGTAGCCATAAGGGAATTAAAATAAATTTAAGTAATTAGAACAGATAATGAGGAAAGAAAAGTAGCACTCTTTGCAGATGATATGAAGTTATACTTGGAGAATCCTACAGAATCAATTATAAAGCTAATTGAAATAATTAACAACTTTAACAATGTTGTAGGATATAAAGTAAACCCATATAAATCATTGGCACTAGCATCTTGGAGACCTGGGAAAGACCTCTTGAAGGAAGAAAAAATGTGCCATTTAAGCTGAATCTTACAGAAAGGGATTCTAAAGGATGAGTGGAGTTGAGGAGGTTGAGAATTCATGTGTATTACGATGAAGGCTCAAAGCCTTTGATGGACATTTGTGCATCATTTTTAAGTCTAACTTTATCTCAGGTACACAAATCTGTATGTATATGTTTTACTTCATCAGCTTATCTCTGTACATAGTAGCTACAAAATAAATGTTTCCTGAATAAACAGCAATTATTTTATTATTATTAATGAATGTGTCTCATCTATCTTCTTCCACTCCCCGCCCCAACCCTTACTTATGGATAGAGACCATTTGACTTGCAAAGGCCTACATATCATGTCAGAGTCAATCCCTGTCATTTAGTGTCCCACTCAGTAGAGAGCCCTTTGTCTTTTCCCCTCTTATTGTAGAGAAAGTGTCCTTTCCTCAATAGCATTCTCAATGAGATTCCAAAATGACTTGTGCATCATTTTGTGAGGTCTGTTAAATGGCAGTTGGTGATTTTCCACAGGAAAAAAAATCTAGTTTAATCTCATAATCTTATTCTTCCTGGAGATAGTCACAGACTCCTGGCGCTGTGGGATTTCCTAATTTTGATAAGCAATTTCAGTCATACGTCTATAATTATAGTCTCCTTAAGGTATTTAGTAGAGGGAAAGAGAAGGCTTTTGTCTATTTCTTCACCCTCCCCCCCCCCGTTCATAATATGAATCTAAAATTGTATTGTTGGAGAACATTTAATACAAAAACAACATTTGAAGCAAGAATTTCTCTGTCCTTTTTTTAGATCTCCCTGTCTCATTCATTCCTCATTTTCTGTCTGACTTTACTGTTTGTTCCATTTCACAGATAAGGAATTTGAAATATATTTCTCAATTCCTCATCTTTACTTATAAACATGTGCAAGAATATACAAATGCATGCACACAAATTCATAGCTAACTAGTAAAAGAACCAGTTTTGAGGAACAATTTAACTTCAGTATAGTGGGAAAGTACTGATTGTAGAGTTGGAATTACTGAGTTCAAATCCCAGCTTTGATATTAATTAATCATGTTACCTTGGATAAAATATCCTTTTCCTGAATCTTTCTAACTTTTCTCCTCTGTTAATAGGGAGGATTATAATATGTGGAAAAACTCCCTAACATCATTGTTGTGAAAATGTAATTTGTTAACCCTAAATGGGTCATTGAGCTACTAAATATTAAATATTGATTATTGAATACAAACCAATGTGCACAATGATAAGTTACAATTATAGATAGCAGTAATAGAGAGAACAGTCTCATATGAATTGATGGAATAGTAGTATCATATATGGAAAGAGCATAGGATTTAGAGCCCAAGAACCTGCATTTGAAACTCAGGTCTGCTATGTACTTGTGTAACTTTGAGCCACTTCAACTTTCCAGTCACCAGATTCCTCATCCGTAAAATGAGAAGGTTGAATGAGATGAACCCTAATATCTCTTCCAACTCTAAATCTTATTATGCTAAGAAAATTTTTGGAGATATTAACTGTGATAGCAAATCAGAATTATAGAGCTTTCCAATCCTGAAGAGGACTTTGAGATCATCTAGTGAACACCTATCAACTCCCAGTTCTTTCACTTTGATCACTTGTAAGCTATGGATGTATTTAACTCACTATTTCATGTTAGTCAATAGTAAGAATCATACCAATTTATCCTATTGGGGGATTTCCAAATGTGTTTCTTTTTAAAGGAAGCTTAGATAAGTAAATCAATTTGAATTTGCCTCCTTAATAAGACTACAGTGATTGTGATTGGACTGGACCTCTCCTTAAGATGTCTTTATCTAATTATGCAGGGAACAAGAAGAAATGCTGATTATGAACATGTCATGGGAAATATAAATTGTCAGTATGCACTGAGCCAAAGCAAGTTTTCCAAGATGTAGAAATATTAGCAGATTAAAGATTTATTTTTCAGTTTAAATGCATTAATGCCATATTTATACATTCTTTCCTATACTTCCTCTATACACTTATCTTGAAAACACTTTCTAAAAAAAGCTAAAGTTACCATTTTTTGACTCAGCTATACCTGTTTTTTCTAATATACAAATCCTTGACACCATTATTAAGTATGACTATGAACTTATCTCTCTCTAAGTACTGTAAACCCTAAATGTTTGACATGAATAGCATCTACCCAAACCAATACCAGCATAAAGATTTACCACCCAGAATGGCAAATTCCTGTTATACCGTTACCGACATATTGGATAAATCTGAGGTCCAATTTGAACACAGATCTTTCTGATTCTTAGACTTTGTAGGTGGTGCAATGGATAGAATGGACCTGGAGTCAAGAAAACTCATCTTGGTAAGGTAAAATCTGGCCTGGTATACTTACTAGCTGTGTGACACTGGCCAAGTCCCTTAACCCTGTTTGTCTCAGTTTTCTCATCTGTAAAATGAACTGAAGAAGGAAGTGGCAAAACACTCCAGTATCTTTGTCTGACACTCTATCCATTAGTGTCAACATAGGAAAGTACTCACTGAAAATTTTTTCTATGAATCCAGGTCAGAAAGTTTCACAGAAACTTACAGCTCTTAAAGAACTACTTGAATTACTGAGAGGTTCCTTGACTTACCGAGGATCTGGCAGCAAGTATGTTTCAGAAGCAACACTTGAATCTCTTTGTCTAACTTTTAAGCAAGTTTTCTATGTACTATGACAGATTGTTTCACTATTGCCCATGCAAACCCATAATAATTCATTTGTGTACCTTCCTTCCTTGATATGTACATATGTAATTATCTTTCTCTCTCTCTTTCTCTCTCACTCTCACTCTTGCTCTCGCTCTCTGTCTCTCTCAATATCTTATCTATCTATACATATACATACACACATACACACACATATCTATGTAATTTATCTCTCCCTTCAGAACAGTTGAGTAACAATAGTGGAAGTGAGGACAGTGGAATTGACAGATTATTCTCTTTCTCAAGAAGTATTCCTTTCAAAGGGTTTAATCTACTTTTACTGTGTGCATAGGTTTTGTTTGTGCATGTGTGTGTGTGTGGGAGGGGTGTATCGGTGTTTTACTATGACACCTAATTCAATAGCACTGTATTTATTAAAAAAAAAAATACTGTCTCTCCCCCAATCTAGCTAAAAAAGAGAAATTAATGCAAGTTAGAGAAAGTGTCTTTATTGTCTGCACAGTGTCTGAATCAGTTAGTAGATGTTTTTTCATTCATTAGTTGGTTCAGTTGTTATTTGTTTACAAACCAATGATTAATCTAGTATTTATAGAGACAAACCAACAGCTCATTTTCATAAGAAATTACCTGGCTTCTTGAAACACTACAACTGAAAATTCATAAAATTCTCTTTTCTAGAGGAGATATTTTTAATAGATTATTCATATATTCCATCTAAAATGGATGCTACTCCTTTAAGCTCCAGGCAATTGCTTTTGAACTGAATTGTTTTCATATGATGTCTATTGAATAGCTCTTAAGGCACATTTTCTTTGGGGGGAGGGAGGAGGTATCACTAGTATTTCCAAATTTTGATTTTATGAATATTAAAAAACCATTTTATAGGGCAATAAATAGATATGAGACAACAACATGATTGTCTGCTGCCATTGAAGATGACAATAGAGGATCCAGAAGGACAATTTTGCACTTCTGAGTGACCAGGCTGTTTATCCAATAATTCATACCAAGATTAATTAGTAACATAAAGGCCCTGTATGGATAGATGATTATGGCTATGTACCTGGCATATTCACTTCTGAGTTGAATGAATGAAAACATGATTTACATTTTTGATACTGTGTATGTGTTTACCAAAGATAACACATCAAAGTATTTAAAGGAAATAAGCTACAATTATGTAATGTTTGTTGTGTAGTTGTCTACCATTCTCTCAGAATAGCTGAAAATATTTTTTTTTTAAGAAACAGCAAGAGAATGTTTGCATATAATTTGGATTTAGGTAGTCAGCCTATAGCTATGTGGATGCTGCTTAGTATTCCATAGGGGCATAGATGACTACAGCCTTGTTTTCTAGGTATGAAGTTAAAAAAGAAAAAGACAGCTACTACCTTTTTCCTATCCATCATAGTTTTGACAACCTGACTTGAGATAAATGGAATTCATACATTGAAGGATCTATTTATGACTATATGCAACAAAACAGAATAGCAATTCTGGGATGGTTTGACTGACAATCATAATAACAGCCATTATCCTCAAAAGCAGTTGCCTGTTACTTAAGGGAGTAGCATCCATTTAGGAGGAAATACATAGGTCATTCATTAAAATATATTTCCTCTAAAAAACAACATTTTTGTTGTGCCTATTGTTGAAAACACTAGTCAGACTGCCTTTGTCAGCTTAAATGGAAAGCAACTTCATTTCACTTAAGAAGTTCAGATGAGCACATAGTATCTGTGGCATTTTAAAATGATGTGTAGTTAAGGTTATTTTTTTGTTGATTTGTTTTTGTTGCTGATGGAAGAAATATTATACCTCTCCATTATGTAGCTACCACTCTATCCCAGGATCCCTTCCTATTTGGATCACTGTTTATTGTTTTTAAGTCATTTTCAGTTCTACCCAATTCTTTGTGACACCATTTGGAGTTTTTTTGGCAAAGATACTGGAGTGGTTTGCCATTTCCTTCTCCAGTTCATTTTACAGAGGAGGAAATTGAGGCAAATTGTGACTTGTCCAAAGTCACACAGTTAATAAGTGTCTGAGGCCAGATTTGAAGTCAGGAAGATGAGTTTTTCTGACTTTAGGCCTGGTGTTCTTTCCTCTCTGCCACCTAGCTGTCCCAGATCACTGTACAAGTTACAAATTGAATCTCTTTATCTCTAATATGTTCCTACTACTATCTACCCTGTAAACAATTTATTTGTTCAAAAATCTTTTGAAAACATGTTTTATCTGGCTACTTTTTTTCCAAATTAAACAAAACATGACTGATACATGTAGATCATAGGAAGATATATTAAAAAGTCTTAAATTTAGAACTAGAAGGGAACTCAGAAGTCCTCTACCTCAGTCTGATCATTTTTTGGATGAACAGACTGAGGCTTAGAACAGTGAGGTGAATTGCTAAAAGTCACAAAAGTGGGAAGTAGCAAGTAATTAAGAGGCACAACATAGAGAGGGTTGGACTTGGAATCAAGAAAATGAGTCCCAATCCAGCTTCAGACACTTTCTAGCACCGCAACTCTGGGTGAGTCACCTTATCTTTCTGAATGTCCATTTCAGCCTCCTCATCTATAAATTGTTGATAAGATCTATCTTCCAAAGGTATTTTGAGACTCAAATAAGATAATATTTGTTAAAGAACTTAACCTGATATCTGCTACATACTACATACATATTTAGCAAATACTGGTTTCTTTCTTTTCCTTTTTCACTCCTTCTTTTTAACTCTTGTCTTACTCTGAGAATCAACTTTCCCCCAGGGTTTTATTATATATTGAGGATACAAAATGAGTCTCTTCATCATTGCCTAGCACCCTCACTGATTGTTCCCCAAAGGTTAGTAGCCAAGTCACTACCAACCTCATTCCGTAAGCATTTATAAATGAATATTTATTTACTTCAAAAATATGGCAAAACCAAGTATATAATCGTTCTCCCATTATCACTACCACCACCTCAGTCTCTGGTGAGGAGAGAGATTAGGTTCACTGTTTAATCCAATTCTTTCATAGCATTAATGTCATCAGGTTCAAAATCAAAGACTCCATTGGCTGATATGGTGATTTCTCAGGACTTCCATGCTTGGTTGGTAACATCTTGCCTGGGATTTTGGGATTTAAGATCCCCATGGCTTAAGTTCCAAGGCTGGGGACTCCAACTTTCTATAACTAAAACTGGAAATTTCAAATGAAACAATCTAGGGGCTGGTAGCATTAATTCCCTTCTCCTTTTCTGCCTGGTGTCACTTGTTTTGGATGAATTAGTCCTTCACCTTTAGATGTGAATGTCATAAAGAAGATGGTTGTGATTAGTCAGTTAAAATTTAAAATACAAACAGCTTCTGCTAAACAATCAGGGCAAAAAAGTCTATTCTCAAACTCATTGTAAAATGCTCATGCATATTCCAGGTGCCAAACATCTTCCAGTTTGTAGTGAAGAAGAGCTCAATTGAAACATTTTCTAAGACAAAATTACTAACTATGTGTCTTGGGCAAGTCATTTGATTTCTTTAAGTTCCAACTTCCACAATTACAAAACAAAAGTAATAATAGCATCTGACTTAAAAGATTGCTTTGAGGACCAAATATATGCACTTCATAAACCTCTAATATAAGCAATTTGCAAAGATTAAATGATGATATAAAAGCTAATTACTTTAATAATTAGTATTATCATATCATCATCAGTTAGATCCAAAGCAATGATGTAGAACTGGTGACCATTTGTTTGATTAAGTGGCTGAAACCTTTGCTATTTTTTTAAAAGATGTTGAGCTGGAGTATCCTAATCTTCTCCATCTCCCTGATGAATGAGATGTTTCTAACCTGGGCACAGGGCATTTGTTCCACTCTTCTGAATGGGAGACAGTTGGATTAAGGATGGATACTGAAAAAAAAAAACCTCACAAACAAACAAAAACTCAATATCCTGAAAATTCTCCATTATCAATACAGAGTCCTAGTGCCTTTTATCCTCCAAATCTTTGACAGCTTCAAGTTTAATTTCTTTCAGCTATGTTTAGGCAAGTATGTAGTACAGTAGATAGAGTGCTGAGGTAGGAATCAGGAAAGCCCAAGCTCAAATTTGTCCTCAGACACTTAAAATGTGTCTAATCCTGGACAAGTTACTGAACCTCTCTGACTCCCTCAGTTTCAATGGTAAATGGGGATAATGATGGTACCTACTTCACAGGAAGATGAAACAAGAAAATATTTTAAAAGTATTTAGCACTGTGCATGATGCATAATAGACAGGAAATGTTTGTTCCCTTCCCATGTCCCTCCTGAAAGTTTTTTTTTCCCCCTGAGAGTCTTTATCTCTGTTATCAAACATGCCCTTTTGCCTCTGTGTAAGTACTAAAAAGGGACAGTATACTAAAATATAGCCATTCTGCCAAGACTGGAGTATTGCTCACCAGTACACATGTAGGTAGAGTTGGACACATATAGAGATTGGTTTACATCCAGATCTCCAAATAAATGTTGTCCACTAAATGGGAGTCAGACAATTATGAAAGGAGTATATAAGAAAAAGTTCAAGATACCTTTGTTGTTTAGCTTTGGATCCTATTGTCTAGCTATGGACTGCTGGGCAATAATAGGAGCACATAGTTAGGCTGACTTGCAACAATAAATGGGAATAACTTTGGAGCACTTCTGGTTAATTGTACCAGAGTCACATTTGTGAATAACAGAAGCATGATGATCTTAGCTCAGAATCAGAAAATAATGTTTGCCCAATATAAGGTCTGATTCAGAGAATCTGTTCTCAGATGTTTTATTCTTGGGATCTCTTTACATTATTAAATATTATTTAGGACCCCAAAGAACTTTTATGTCCTTTTTATCTATTTATATTTATCATAGTTGAAATTAAAATGTGTTAGTATCATTATTAAAAAAAAAGAGTTTTGACATCATAGGCATTCAAAAAGGGTGTGAAAGACCACCGGGAGTATGCAGACTACCTGTTGAGAACTGCTTTCTAAGAGGATTTTGGCACTATATTGGGGTTTTGTAGCTAATCTCTTGCTCCATCTCTAGCAGTCAAATATTGTAGGAACATCTGAAAATTCACAAGATCTGCATAATTGAAACAATCTTCTAATTCAACCTTGTGGAGACATTCCTTCAAAGGGGGAATAATTCTGGATTTAGGAAGTGCAATAATTGCTTTTTTAAAATTGCTTCATGTGAGGCAAGAGCCTGGTAATTCTGCTCTGAAGATACTGCAACCGTTGGCAAAATGTCTTTAAATGAATTTTCCTGGAAGAAGAAACCACACCTAAGGGTCTCAGGCTTAAACTGTCTGATATGTTTTTGGCTTTGGCTCTACTATAGAGTTCAGTGTCTTTTTCTTGCTATTACCTGAGGCTTCTTTGTTAGACTCTCATGTATTTTGTCTTCACTCTATAATTTTATCAACTGATAATCTGAGATATAGACTCAAAGAAGTTACCTAACAACTATTTCCTAGCCTGATCTGCTTTCCGGCATTAGAGGAACAACTGTGTAGAATGAAAGTATCTTTTTTTTTTTTTTTAATTTTAGACCCCAACAAAGCTTTTTTAAAAAAACAATATTTCATAAGGACAATATTTATTATGTTAATTATGAGATTTTATAGATTTTCATTAGTGCTTCCTATTTCATTTTGGTCTGGGGCTGTGATTCCACTGTTATAAGAAATCACTCTTGTTAATTCTCTGTGTTTTGGCACCCATTGGCAAAATCCCCATGAAATTTGCAAGTCTAAAACTTATAAGCCTTAGAAAGCTGCCTTGGTCACTTACAGTTTAAGTAACTTGCCCCATGTTACATATCTGAGGCTAAACTTGAACTCAATTTTTCTTGACTACCAAGCCAGCCATTTATCTACTGCACCATGCTTTTGCTTAAGTGCTTACCATAATTTCAATTTATTCCAAATAATAATGGCTTACACTATTAAACATTTTAAAATTTATACATCTTCATAGAAGCCTTTGAGATAGAGGGAATGGTTTGGGAAATTAAGGATTAGAGAAGTTAAGAGAATTGATGAAAATCTAGTAGTTGAGCAATGTTGAAGTCAGGACTTGTAGTGAATTCTTGTGACTTCTCCTTTAATGCTCTATCCACTAAAATACTTAATATTTCCAGCCAATGAAGATAATTGAAGGGTTTCCCCCCATATAGTAGGCCTTCAAAATATCTGGAGGACAAAAAAAAAAATGATGATTACAGTAACATCTGTTATGTCTGGACGTTTATTAAGAATGGCCTTTGAAAATTAACTTCTCCAAATACCTGTCTGCATTTAGGTCACTTTATGGAGTTCCAGAATTCCCCATGAGCCTATTAATTCACTGCAAAAACCTTTAAAGAGACAAAGTCTATCAGCTCATCTGGTGCCATGGGCAATTAAATAGTATCAAGTGATCAAAGGAAACCTAAGTAACTAAATGTGTTCATATATTTATTCTGGGAATGTGATATGAAGGAATGAATAGATACCACTAGGCTTGTATAAAAACAAGAGGAATTCCATAAAGTTCATGCTTGTAAAAATCCATGCATGTATAACATAGGTATATGATGTTTATACAAATATATATGTATATATGTATGTGTGTGTATAATGTTATACTTTTTAATATGAGTTGGTTAGGTTAACTGGCCTTTTTATTGTTATTTTTATTCTTTTTTAAGAAATGACTTCTATGGATAAGGGTGAGTTATATTGGGGAGATTCTATGTCGTGTAAGAGAAATCCATTAATATAAATAATTTTAAATTAATTTTATTGTTCTAAATAAACAAAAACTAACACTATTTATTCCAAATTAAGAGCTGGTTGGAATCTGTGGCTAGTATTTAACAAGGCATTTTTGATCTGTTTAGTGTTTACTGTAGGTGTAAGCTTAGCAGTATAATAACAAAGTCAGCCTCTATGCCACAATTAACCTGAACACAAACTATATAATTAGAAGGTGATTTGCAGCATTATAGGACCATGGTTACAGTGGTTTGGGGGTGTTTTCTTTAAACAAGTCCTAATTACTGATTCATGGAGTGTCAATAATACCTAAATTTTATGTTTCTTGTAAGGAACCTTGAGTAGAACTACTGGCAGCATTTGTTATTTTAAATGAATTTGGCTTTTCCTTTACTTTTCAAGGCAATAAACCGTAATTGTGCAATTTATTTTCAGGTGTAATGGAATGTCCTTGTTTCATTTCTTTTGGCTCTTAGGATATTTTTTGCTTTAAAGCTAAAGCTAATTGATAAAGACTAGATAGCTTCAAAAACACAAACCTTTAGCTACATTATTTTAATACTGTTTTTGTACTACTTGATAAGCTACAAAATACCAGTAATGAAGAGGAAACAACTTGAGAACTATCTAACTAACCAGAACTATCAATTTATTTCTAGTAAAATATAAGAGGGACGGCATTGTAGAATAATTTCAGCTGTTGTTAAGTTTCACCTTGTTTATTTTTACCTAATAGGGAAAACAACATTTCAATGAATTACATTCTTCATAGCCAAAGATATACTATTTTCTTTTTGCAAAGATAATATCTACTATCAATGAATAAAACATATATATATATATATATATACATATATATATAGTGTGTGTGTGTGTGTATGTATGTATGTATGTATATACTGAATCCAGTATGACTTTGAGTATGAATCCACTTTTACACATACCACTCAAAACACAGATTATACTTCAAAAAGAGAAAAAAAAAATAAAGGTATAAATCCAGAGAGTCAATATGAGGCATTAAGAGTTTGCAATCCATAAACATAACCACCATCAAAATATAGAGAATCAATAAAGAACAACACAGAAATCACAAAAAGTGAAACTTTTTTTTGGTCAGAAAGTGGTAACGATGACAATAGTGACAAATAGATCTTTTCCTAATGAATTAAAAAGATAACTACAGTTCTAGGAAGATTCTGCTAAGATAGGATGATAATTTAAATAAAAGACCACTTTAAGAGAGTTTTATGAAGCCATCTCATAGAATCGAAATTCCACAGTTAGAGGAAACCTCAGGGGACATGTTTCCCAACCTTTACTATGAGATCACATTGTCTAGAGGAGGAGTCCTTAACTTTTTTGCAACCTGTAAACCACTTATCAGTATTTAAATGCATAAAATACAAGGGATTACAAAGAAAACCCAGTATGTTTAAATAAAAATGAACTTTTCCCATATAAGATCCCCATCCCACTCCTAAACAGCTCGGAGGTCCATAAAACTAGAAGGAAGTCATCTTGCTATAGTAAGACAAATAGTTATTTAGTATCTGCTTTAGCAGTAATGGAAACCCTATTTCCTCCTTAGGCAAACCACTTTACCAATGGACAGTTGTAATCATCAGAAAAAATTAGTCAAGCCAAAAATCTGCCTTCCTGCTACTTACACATATTGTTGCTAATTTGACAAGCAAAAGAAGTTTTATCTCTCTTTGACATATTCAAATCATGAAACTAATCATTATATGTGTCCAAAGTATCTTCATTGTGATAACTTCTATCTCGATTATTTCATTCATATTGGGAACTCTTTGATGAGGAAACTGCTCCAGTGAAGGTTATCAACTTCTCTGCAACTTATTGTCGTAGAGCAGTGGTTCTCAACCTGTGGATCACGACGCCTTTGGGGGTTGAATGATCCTTTCACAGGGGTCACAAGGTCACCTAAGACCATCGGAAAACACATATTTCCTATGGTGTTAGGAACAGAGACACCACTCCTCTATCCATCTCCAGGAGGGTCCGCCCAAGTGCAGATATGCCCACCTGCGAGTATTAAAGGGTTGCGGCATTAGGAAGGTTGAGAACCACTGTCTTAGAGAATGGGGTAGCCCTAGACCAATGAGAAATAAGTATCTTGCTCATGGTTGGTCACTGCAACCATTTTGCGTTAGAAGCAAGAACTGAAGTGAAAGCTTCTTGACTCTGAGAAGTGCTCTCTCTATCCACTGTATACCACTGCCTCCCAAAGGATTGTCATTTATAGGCTAACTAGTTGCAATTACTTCAAGTGATCATAGGTATCTTTTCCTTCTTCTTGATACCAACTGGTTCATTTACTTATTAATAATATGGCAACCAGGACTAAAAATCCAGAACAGCAATCAATCAATTAACAAGCAATTATTAGGCACTTATTCTATTGTCAGACCCTGTTCTACATCCTTACAATATAAGTACAATGAATGAAACAATACCTACTTACAGAGAGTTGTCATTCTAATGGGTGAGAAAAGTAATATATGAATACGTACAGCATAAACATTAGATGAATAAATACAAATACATACACAGGAATTAAATATCAGGCAGTTTGGAGGGAAAGGTAAGTAGCATATGACATGATCAAGAAAGGCCTCATGAAGAACATGGTGCTTGAGCTGTGTCTTAAAAGATGAGTAGGACTATATCAAAAAAAGGTAAAGACAGATTATATTCCACAAGACAGCATATAGGCATTAGACTGAATGTTGTTTGTGAAGAATAGAGACATTGGTAGTTTGTTTGGATTGTAGCATGTGTAACAGGAATTAGGTCCAATGAGAATGGAAAGGTAGGTTAGGGCCAGGTTAGGTACAACTTCAGAATCCAAATAATAGATTACATATTTTATTCCAGAGTCAAAGGGAAGACATTGAAATTGATTGAGTATGGGAGTCACATAGTTTGTCACTTAAGAAAACTTTCTTTGGCAGTAATGTACGCGATGAACTGAAGCGTTTTCTTGGGCTATACACAATAGGACTTTGCTGCTATTATGTTTTCATATGTTAAGTTAGTCTAAGATTTAGTTAGTTGTTATTGTTATTGGTGGTGGTATTGGTAGTAGGTGGTAGTGTATGTGTGTCTAACACACACATTGTTTTGTGCTGTTCAGATAATATATTATACTGTTTAATTTGATTAAGGTTTATGATCACTAAAATTCTAAGATATTGTTAACATTAAATGTTATCAAACCACATTTCCCTTATCCAACATTTGTGTAAATTCATTGTCTTTTTTTAATACAGGAAAGATAATTTGCATCTTTGCATATCACCAAAATAGTCACTTGGCTTCAATAATTTAAAAAATGTAAAATTAAAAAAAAAACCCAAAATGGAAGATTTTGTATGATCCAATGTTTGTTAGAGTTTGGTTTTCTGAATTCAGGAAGGACATCTGAGGAATGTGTTTGTACACACACACATATATGCACACACATATACATATGGATGTATATATTCATATATGCAAATATTTATAGAAATGTGTGTATGTTATATATACATGTATTGCTATAACTAATGTAAGTTCTCTGAAAGCAAAAATTGTTTTTATTTGTAGTGTGTGTGTGTGTGTGTGTGTGTGTGTGTGTGTGTGTGTGTGTGTGTTTATACCCTCTGTGCTTAGCACAATGCCTGGTACATTCATGGTTGTTCTTCATCTTTCATTTTTGAAGAGGACCAATAATATCATGATTTGATGGGTTATTTTTTGACTTCTTATGAATTAGATTTAAGAGAAGCAGACTTGCTCCCCTTCCTCATTCTCTTTTCCACAGTCATTGAAGTTCGGTGTCAGAACAAAAGGATGAATCAAAGAATTAATCTAGTGCTAGATTTAGAGTCAGAGAATTTCAGGTTTGGTTTTTTTTTTTTTTTTAGTTTGAGGAGATTTTGGAGATCTATCCCTGCTGAAAAATTCCTCTGCAATATTCCCAAAATCAGTGCTCCAATATTTGCTTTAAGACCTTTGGTGATGGTGTAAAGAGCATGATAATTCATTCTGCAACATGATAATAAGCAAAAACATATGAAAGCCACAAGAAGTGAGACAAGGGTTTCTAAAAGAAAAACCAACAACATTGAAAGACAAGTGTTATCAAGGAAAAATAATCTCAAAAACAGGAAGAAAATACTGAAGAGCAGTAAAGGTGTAGGCCAAGTAATGAGTAATAGCTCTGGAGTCTAGGAGGATGTTAGTCCACCAGCAAAATCAATCCATTAACATTAGTTCATTTCAAACCTACTAGAGCAATTTAATATGTATAGGCAGATGGTTGACAGGAACAGAATTTGTGGTTAGTAACAGAGAGAGTGAATGGAGCTATGATAACATTGATTTGATTACTGTTTCTGGTAGAGTGAGGATGGAGGGGCAGGTATGACATAAAAGTATATAGCAAGATGCCTTCACTGGTTAGGCCCTAGTGTCTAGGACAGTTGGACTGGATGAATCATGGAGTGGAAGACCTTATTAGATAGAGAAGGTTGAGTCGCTTGCCCTAGAATTCACTAGCATTTTTCCTTTCTTCCCTCTTAATCCTTCCCATAATTAGGGAAACTCTAATAGGGTATATTCCAGTGCTTTTTTTTTTCTTCTCACACTTGAATTAGCATCACAGAAATGTTTTGAGCATACTATTTCAGTTAGGAAAACAAAACAAAACAATAAACTATCCAGGATGCTATCTTAATAGTCTACCATTTCTCTG
Source organism: Pseudochirops corinnae (assembly GCA_028646515.1). NCBI lineage: Eukaryota > Metazoa > Chordata > Mammalia > Diprotodontia > Pseudocheiridae > Pseudochirops > Pseudochirops corinnae. The sequence goes on from CM053586.1 coordinate 125,347,354, forward strand.
TCTGGAGTCAACTATATCTTCTTATCCTCTGTTCTTCAGGACCTGCAGTCTGTCTGCCTATTTGTTTTAATTACTCTGAGTTCAACTTCCTTTTAATGAAGTTTTCCTGCCTGTTTCTCTACACATTGAACTCTGAATTGCAAATGATTGGAAATAGGGTAGAATTGGGCCTTAATCACTAACCCTGAGTTTTGCAGAGTAAACATTATAGGGATATACTTTTGTCTTTGCCAGGGAGTGGCCAGGGGGTTGAGATTTGAGATTTGAAGCAGGGACAACCAGAGAAAATGTCCAAATTCATCATGCACAGAATTCTATGAAAATGAGAAAATTTCACCATTGTATTGGCTCATAATCTGTTTCCTTGGGTCTGTGGACAAATTTTAAGGGGTTCATGAACTGAAATGGGAAATAAAAATTTTATCTTCTTTTTTTCACTAACCTCCAACTGAAATTTACTTTTCCCTTAAGTTATTTAAAAAAATTTTTTTTGAGAAGTTCATAGGCATCAGACTCCCAAAAAGATCTCTAACAAAGAAAAGGTTAAAACCCCATATTCTAGAGCAACACATAAAGTAAGTCTTTTGGTCCATTCAAACAAAATATAGATTATTCATACAATATTTAGTGAGATAATTCTTTTTAAACAACATCAATGTATTTTACTTAATTTATTCCATAGGGTCTCTTTTAAAATAAGGGATTAATTACTTCAATATAAAATTATAAAGTTAATTAAATTAAACATTCAGCATTTTATTAAGTGCCTCAGACATAGTTTTTCTTCCAGTAATTTTTTTATGACTCTCATATATTTGTTAGGACATGATAAACAACATTGAAACCACAAAAGCAACTTACCCAGTTCAATCAGCATTTTTCTCATGCTCTGCATTTATTACAGTCTTTCATTTGCAACTTGATATAAATTGAAATCTTAGCCTAAATATTAAGGAAAATTAATCATGTTAGGCTAGTATTTCCATGTAACTTGATCTATGATATTTAAATATTGGAATCCTACTTCTACATTTCATCACTGATGTGTAATATACTAGAAGTGAATAAAAAAATGGAAATATCTTGCTTGTGTCTTACAGATTCTTACCTATAGAAATAGGAAATGAGACATTTGGTAACATGATATTTAACCTTGAGAAAAAGCAACAAACTGGGAAACAAATCCAGACTTTTTTTTGGTGTTGCCAAGTACAGAAAGTTCATTTTTTATAAATATTTTTATAGAAGGATGGGTGAACCTTATATGAATAGAGATAATAGATTTTTTACAAAGAAGGTAAATACTAAAAACAAAACATAATACATTTATCAAATGGTTTAGTCCAGGTAGAAAAACTCCATTGTATTGAGAGATTTCCATGAAAGCCCAGAGATTTGTCAGTTGGCCATACCTCTAATAAGACAGTAGGTATACCTTCAATTTTCTGAATAATATCTTTGTTTCTATGAAACTAGCTAAGTGACTTGCACATAATAGGTATTAAATAAAGGCTCATTTATTTCAATGGATTTGAATTGAAATCTCTCTGTGGATTGGGGCATGTGACAAAAGAAAGTTAGGAGGAGAGCTGCTTTCAGGGGCAGCAGCAGGGAGGGAGCAAGTGTTTGAGGCTCTACAAGCCTGTACATCCTCTCCACTGCCCCCTCCAGAATTACTATTCCACAGTGAGCAAACTCTCCTAACTGACTCTAAAGGTAAATAGGTTATGTAGTGATAGAGCATACGGCTTGGAGTCTGAGACCTGTGTTCAAATCAGAACTTACTCAGAAACTTACTAGCTGTTTGAGCAAATAGCAAACTGTATCAGCTTCACTTTCATCCTATATAAAAGGAAGGGACAAGACCCCATTATTCTCTAAGTTCCCTTTTGGTTCTAATTCCATGACCCTATGGTCTTACGATCTCAGATCTCTTTCTCTCACAAACCTTTTATAGCCCTCATCTGGCCCTGGGTCTGCCTAATAACACAATATCCCTGAACCTCCTCTGTACCACTGGCTACACCTTCCACCCTCACCAATCCCACCACTTGTCCTGAATGACAGGTCAGAATAATACTTGTCACTTTCAGATTCTCCTTTTCCTACAATCAGCAACCTCTTATCCTTTAAAGTTCAAATTTTACTTCAAATTTAAAATTTAGTTAAATTTAATTAATGAGAATTCATTAATTATGTTATTACAATAATATAGTTATATATTAATTACATAATTATAAATTTATTAAATTTTAAAATTTAAAATTAAACTTCACATTTTACACACCATCATATTATGATGACTTTTCTAATATTGCCTTTCAGGTCATTTGCCCTGCTTTTTCAGGGAATTCATTGTGTGAATTAATGTCTTCTCTTTTCCACAACTTCTGCCTTTAGAGTAAGGAATTTCAAGATCAATTTGCTAATGTTCCCTTGGACTCTCTAATCTTGAAATTACTCAGTCTTAAACTCCATGCCCTCTCTGTGTACTCTGGGGCAACTAGGTTTCACAGTGGATAGAGCAGAGGACCATGAGTCAGGAAGTCAAATCTGGCTTCGCATACTTATTAGTGGTTGAACTTGGGCAAGTCACTTAACTCTGTTTACCTCATTTTCCTCATCTCTAAAATAAGCTGGAGAAGGAAATGGCAAACCAATCTAATATCTTTGCCAAGAAAATCCCCAAGAGGGGTCACAAAGAATTGAACTCAACTGAAAAGTAACTAAATAAACCACAACAAAAAATTATATACTCTGTATCAGTCACATAATGCGGTAGTGGCCATGCACTTAAAATTGTTGCTACATTGCTAGAGGAGTATTCCACTTCCCTAATTAAATCTCTAATATTCCTTTATTTGACCATAACCCATTAATATTCTATCTCTTCCTGTGACTAATCCTCCCTAAATCCATTCTTCAACCTTACTGAAACTTTCAATACATTTATCCCCCAGTACTTTCTTTAATTATTACTCACGCTCTGATTTTACTTCCCTCAATCTCAAGTATCCAGATCACATCTACATTGTATTCTACTCTTAAATGCCTCCTCTATTGTTTTTAATGCCATTCATTGCCAAACTACAGCCCTGAATTACTCCTACCATCTACATCCTCCAATTCTATTCTTTTGCTAATGGGCAGAGGTGGAAGAAACCTCACAACCATGCTAACTGGGAATACTGTACAGACATAGCTTGGAGATATTGTAGGTTATGTTTCAGATCACCACACAAAAAGTAAATATTCAATAAAGTGAACCACAAAGATATTTTGGTTTCCCAGTACATATAAATGTTATATTCACCCCATATTATAGTATATTATTCCTAAAAATTCTTTAAAAAGTCTAAAAATGTACATATGTTAATAAAAATACTTTATTGCTAAAAATTCTAACCATCATCTGAGCCTTCAGCAAGTTGTAATCTTCTTATTATTGGAGAATTTTGCCTCAATGTTGATGACTGCTGACTTATCAGGGGGAGAATTGCTCAAGGTTGAGGTGATTGTGGCAATTTTTTTAAAAATAAGACAACAATGAAGTTTACCTTATGCATGGCCTCTTCCTTTCACTTGAACACTTAAAGACCATTATAGGGTTATTCATTGTTCTATTGTCTTGTTAGGGAATGGGGAGACCTTAGAAGAGGGAGAGAGATGAGAATAGACAGTAGGTGTAATAGTCAGAACATGCACAACTTTTATTGACTAAGTTCACCATCTTATATGGGTCATAGTTTCTGGAACCACTCAATTATCCCCAAATTTAAAAAATAATATCAAAGATAATATAATAATGAAAAAAATTGAAATAATATGAGATTTACCAAAATGTGACATATCAATACAATGTGAGCTCATGCTGTTGGGAAAATGGCACCAATAAGACTTTTTTTATGCAGGATTGCCACAAACCTTCAATTTGTCAGTAATGCAATATCTGTGAAACAATAAAGTGAAGCCCAATAAAATGATGCAAATGTATTTTATTCATCTTTAAGTTGGCCTTCATGGAAGCAAGAATCTTTCCATCTTAAATCATTATCTTAATCCTCACAACAGCCTCAAAATAGCTTTTAAAACCTCTTCTCTCTACAATCCTCTCATATCTCTTCCCTTCTTACTTTTCTGGAATAACTAAGGCCATTTAATAACTCTAAATCTCTTGTCATTATCCTTTATTCTCCTAGCCTCTGAAAGGTGGTGACCCATCTCCTTCTACATTTGCTCTTGATCCCGTAATTTCCCATCTTCTCAGTAGATTTCATCCTCATCTCTACTTCCTCTCTCGAATTTTCAACCATTATTCATCAACTGGTTCCTTCAATATTTCCTTCCAACATATCCAAGTCTCCCGAAAACTTAAGAAACTTTTACTAGACCATTCTATTGCCTCAAACTATCGCCCTATATCTCTGCTTTCAATCTGACTAAAACTCCTTGAAAAAAAAGTCTACATTCCCTGCCTCTAATTTCTCTCCTCTTAGTTGAGATTGAGCTTGCCCTTCACCCATTTTCTCAATCTTAAAGACAAGTGACATCATTTCTCACTCTCTCCTCATTTTCCCAGTCTTTGACAAAGAGGATACCCTTTGCTTGAAAAAGCAGTATCTTTTTATACACTGCCTTCATCCTCTTCTGGATGCTTTGCTTCTGCCTGTTCCACCTTCCCTGTCCCATTCTTTAAGGAAGTTCCACCCACTGTGGGCTCCATATGATGATGCTAGGCCAACAAAGGGCAGGGAAGGTCTTTAAATTTCATTAGGCTTATTAAGGGCAGGGAAGGTCTCCAAACTCCCTTAGGCCTATTAAGGGCAATACAATGAATATTGTTTCTGACAAAGACTTTTGTTACAATCAAAGGCAAGGCTCAAAGGCACTTGAATAGCTGAAACAAGCTGCAAAGTACTACTTCTCTTGCCATTACACACACTCTCTCCTCTTCTCTATCAGATTGTTTATTTAATTAACTTTCCTCTATTTAATTTTCAGCCTCTTCCTATGCCTTATTTTCTTCCCTACTGTTTTCAAATATTTCAAATTCTCCCTATCCTTAAAAAATAGAGATATCATCACTAGACCATGCCTCCCTTAGAGCTATCATCTTAAATCTCTGCCTCCTTGCTCTGCCAAACTCCTTGCAAATATTATTTATGCTTATTGCTCCTACTTCCTTTCACTAAACAGTAAAATCTTTGAAATCTGACTGGTCACTTCAATATTTCATTGATAAGGTTATCTGGAATTTTACCAATCATTTCTTAACTGTCAAAATTGGTAGTATTTTTTTTCATCTTTCATCTTTCTCAACATAACTGGCATTGGAGCTTGTTAAACATTTCCTCCTGAACACTCTCCTATGGATTCTTTATTAGTACTCTTATCCATCTAACCAATCCTACTCAGTCTCCTTTGCTGATTCATCATCTCTTTCATGTTCCCTAAATATGGTTGGTTCTTATGTCTCTGTGCTAGAACTACTATTCTTCTTTACCCAAACTACTACTCTTGGTGGCCTCATTAACTGGAGACACTTGTGATTGTGATCTCTACAGAAATCTCTCCATCTTTGTCTTTCTGTTTTTGTCTGTTTCTCTCTCTACACACATACATATGCATCCATATACATACATATATAACACCAGTCCCAAAGCTCATTCATATGGAACTATCTCCTTACCAGTGAAAAACAATTCCCAGAGGATTTCAGTATCTTCAGTTTCTTTTAATTCTTCTTTTAGTAGTAGAATCTGACTGTGGGTACTGCTGGTTTCCATCTTCAAGAGAAAAGATAGAAGATGCCAACCTCTCATCAAATTCCTGAAGGAAAAGACTCTCATACACTGCAATTTGATAAAATGACATTTTCTCTCTTCTTCAGGAATAACACTATATCTCTTATCTTTGGGCATTCCACATGCCAGAAATGTGCTCCTTTCTTACTTTTACTATATAGACCCTGTCTATTTGTATAAGACTGATAGTGATCTTTTTCTCAAACTATGCTGTATTTATTTTTATTTGTATGTATTTCATATATATGTGTATATGCATATTTGTATGTATGTATATACACATAAATATATTTTATGTATAAGCTTATATATTTAAGGAGGAAAACAGAAGAATATGGAGGAAAAAGTTGTGCAAAGTTTATGATGACAACTTGTTCTCACTGTCAGAGACATTGCCAACACCACAGCTGAACTCTAGCCTCACAAAACAGAGGTGCTTATAAGGAAGGTAGAAATGACACTGAAAAGAATAAATATGGGGGGAAAAGAAACTGGATTTGACAAAGTATACATAGGAGATAAATGTACTAGAGGTGATTCAACTGTGAGGGAGTGAAGGGATTGTTTCACAAGATACCAGAAGGAAGGAAAGAAATAGAAGGCATGAAAACAATCTCAGACCTTATTAATACATATTTAAAAAGATGACTTTGAGAATATCAACAACTATTGACTTATAGGCCTACTTTCCCATGTACATAAACTCTTTATGAGACTCATCTACACGTGAATTGATGATTTCCAACAATAATACAAAGAAAACTTTGTAAAGAGCTTATACCATATAAAGTATTTTGCTATATTTCTTTGTCAGGGGTGTGTGAGGATGGGGTAGAGGTAGGAAACAAAACCTATAATTTCATTGTTACAGAGGACTGTTGATGGTGGAACTTCTACCAATGCAGAGAGCCACCTACTCTTATTATTCTCAGAGGGCTTTAAAGCATTTTGTGAACCTTAAAGTTCAATATGAATACAAGTTATTATTATTCCAAAATTAAAGAAACTTCCAAATGAAAATTGAATATTGCAACACAATTCTGCACCATGCCATATGTCACTTAAAGTTAAGAAAGTTATTGAAGAGGTGAAAATAGTTTACCTCACAATCCTATGGATTCATATGATCTAAGCACCATCAAAAAATCATGAGATATAAGCAAAGCTAGAATGGGAAAAAATGGGGAGTTTGCCTAAGGCATGCTTAATATTCAATATGATTAAACTGTGGTTTAATGAAAATTTAAGGAACATGTGTCAAAATATTGAAACTAAAATGCCAAAATAGGTTAAAAAAAACAAATAATAGATTACAACAAAAGGAGGATATATTGCATATTAAAAGGTATTTTAAAAGATAAATTGTATTGTTTATTATATGTAAGCATATATAATTGTTTTACCTTTTCCAACGCTACTTATTCCAACAAACATTTTTATTTCTTTCATATGGGCTGCATTAAAAAGGAATGATAAAATGTTATCTTAGGGTCACTCTTCCTTGACTTTGTACACTGGTTAGAAAGAACTATGACTAAAGAACTTTAAGACTACATTTATCAGAAAGAGATTTTAATCACTATATCCTATCATACTAAATCTGAAATATCTAGAGTGGCCCTGAAAAGAAAAAAAAATTCATAAAAAATATTCAAGTTGTATAGGTATAAAACAGAAAGTTTGTGTATAAAGTAACAATGGTAGATCAACCGAAAGGTAATGTACACATGGAATACCGAATTGGATGCTTGTATGATAGGGAAACTTTGGTTAAAATTCTGCCTCAAAAACTCACTAGGTATGTGAAACTAAGCAAATCACTTCTGTATGTCAGTTTCCTTGTCTACAAAATGAGAGAAATTGGAATTTAGGCTTTCCAGGTCTAAATCTCCTGAGTTTTAGTCCTAGATCTGACATGAGCTATATGACTTTAAACAAATCAGCTTACCTCTCTGCATTCGACATATCTTATCTATAAAGTTGTTCCCCAAGGTCTATTTTGGATTTAATATTTTGTGAGTCCTGAATTCTAGATTTTTTTTTTCCTTCTAGTCCAGGCAAGATGATGATGGTGGTGATTAAAATGATGATAATGATTAACCTCTTCATTCATGCCTATGGAGTCAAAAGAGCTTATGTATTGATACAAGGAACTCCTTATAAGGATTATATGTTCACAGTAGCATAGATCAGAAGCATGAATGAATTTCAGAGGACATCCAGTTCAGTCCCTTTATGTTATAAATAAGGAAACTGAAGACCAAAAAGATTAAATGATTTGACCAAAAACATATAGTATTTACTTGAAGCCAGGTCTTTATCATCAACTATCAATATGATTGCTAAATAGCAATGCTTATGCAACATATAATCTTTATGAGTTTCCTGTAGCACTGAGATATTGTACTCTCTGATGGAGTCATATCTCCAGTATCTGCTAGAAGTAGGTCTTGGATCCAGGTCTTCCTAAATCCCAAACCAGTTCTTTATCTATTATTACTCTGTACTAAAGATATATTAATTTTCCAACAATAAATAGCAAGTTAAATCTAACATGAACTACAACTTTATTATATTCAATGCCAAGATGTAAACTGTTTAGGTATCATCTTCACAAATTATGATGTTTGCCACCTAAATGACAAAATAATCAAAGAGTTCACAAAGTTCTTTACTTTTTAGCTTGATATTTGCGTGGTTGCATAGATACAACTTCAAAATCATGATGGACTTGAGCCATGGAATTCCTTTAACACCTACTATTTCAATTTTCTCTACAATTCTTAAAAGCATTTGGAAAATAGAAAAAATAAAATAATTACACACACATATATGTGGGTGTACCAATTATACATTCAAAGAGAGATATAACAAATGAGTCATATGAATAAGTTGCTGCTTGTCCTTTGTTCTTGAAGAAGAATATGACATCAAGGATGTAATGCCATGACATGCAAGTAAATTGGATTTAAGTGAAGGAAGGTTATGCAAAGTCACCAGCTTCACTTTTTCCTCCAGAGCTACTTGGATTTAGTGGCCAGATATACAATCAGGACGACTGGAGATAGCCCCAAATGCAGTGAAAGATCTTGGTCATTTAAAGCTAAGATCACAGTTTGACTGAGGCAGTGATTAAGGCTAGGTAAAAATAAATAAATACATAGATAGATCAATCAATAGATAGATAGATAGACAGACAGACACAGATAGAGAGATAGAGAGATAGAGAGATAGATAGATATATATAAGTGAAACTTGCACAAAAGCACAACAGCAAGTCATTGATTTATTAACCATGCACAGCTTCTGCTGCTCTATAATTATTGATCCAACAGGAAAGCATTTGCCTGCATCACCAAAACTACCCATTTTACTTCACACATCCAATGAAGAGAAAACTCACACACCAATGCACCATCACTTAAAATAACAGAATGGATTTTGTGAAGCATAACTTAGATAGAAACTCCCAGCATTATCACTACTTGCTCTGTATCCCAAAGAGATTTTTTTATAAAGTGACCTATATTAAACAAATATTTATAACAGCTCTTTTTGTGGTAGCAAATAATTGGAAACTGGTGGGATGTCCATTAATTGGGGAATGACTGAACAAGTTAAGTTACATGATTGTGATGGAATATTATTTTACTCTAAGAAATGATGAGCAGGATGCTCTCAGAAAAACAAAATGAAAAAAAAAATGTGCAAAAACGTACATGAACTGAGGCAAAGTGAAATGAGCAGAGCCAGGAGAATACTGTACGTAGTAATGGCAACATTTTGTGATGATCAGCGATGAATGACTTAGCTCTTCTCAGAAATGTAATGATCTAGGATAACTACAAAAGTATTATGATAAATGCTATTCATCTCCAGATAAAGAATTGATGGAGTCTGAATGCAGCAGTTTTTTTGTTTACTTTTCTTGCCCCACTTTTTGTCTGCATTATCTTTCACAACATGACTAATATGGAAATATGTTTTGCATAACTGCACATGTATAACCTATATCAAATTGCTTGTCTTCTCTATGATGGTGGGGGGTGATAGTAAAGGAAAGAATCTGGAAACCAAAACTTAACAAAAAGCAAATGGTAGAGATTTTTATGCAAAATTGGGGGAAATAAAATATATAAATATATTTTTAAAAAATAGAAATTAGGTAGTCTGAATGTAGATCAAAGCATATTATTTTATTTTTTGTTTTGTTTTTGTTTTCCTTTCTCATGTTTTTCCCCCTTTTCTTCTGTCTTCTTTTAGAACATGACAAATGTGGAAATATGTTTAACATGATTGTACATATATAACCTATATCATATTGCTTGCTTCCTTGGGAAGGCAGGAGAAAAGGGAGGGAGGGAGAAAAATTTAGAGCTCAAAATTTTACAAAGATAGTTAAAAAATATCTTTAAATATATTTGCAAAAAAAATGACATTAATTAAAAAAAAGAAAAAAAAACTCAAGAAATAATTACTGACAGACTGAAGTTGTTAGGCTTAATTATTTTGTTTTTATGCTTCTATGTGACATTATGGATCTCTACTTAGATTACTTATGTAAAAATATTGTAGTAGTTGATACAACCCTAAATTAATTTTCACCATCATGTAAAGTGACAAATTATTTCTGCTATGAAAATGAAAATTCTATTGTGATGAACATTAAGTTGCTTCTATGTATAAGTTTACCAGTAAAGAATCTGTCAACAATACCTGCAGTCTCTGGACATCTTTATGAAAGTTAAATTTTTGTATAGACTAAGGGGGTCAAAAAACTGATGTGGTTGTAATTTTTTGTTAGAATGGTTTCTGAGAACTGTTTCAACTGTAATTTTCAGTTGAATCAGTTTTTGTGAGTGTCCTAGGAGATGGAAGGATCAGTATAGCTTTTCCCTCTGAACTCCAGTGGTAAAAAATTGGTGAAAAATCATGTCCTGTTTGATACTGATGGTCAGAATACATTTCAATAGCGTAGGTTCAGGCACTTTCTCTGTGTTTTCCTTCCCTTTGCTTATGGGAGTAAAATGTAAGAAAATATAAGAGAGTTGAACTTAATGCTCTCATGTGTTGCTTATTTTAGCTCATGAATATATATGTATCTTTACACATTTATCACTTTAGCATATCTAATTTTGTGTTTCCTTTTTTCTATAAATCAGAATTAGTCATGCTTTTGTAGATCTCATAATTGTTTTACTCTAAGCTACATTCTCATGAATATACATAAAAAGTAGGGATTACATCAGGAAAAGTAATATTGACTGGGTGGATGCTAGAAGGCATTCTTCTACAAAACCTGTTTTATTCCAAGTTTAAATATTCATTTAAAAATACTCTGGTAGATTAATAAAATATTTAAGTATATAATTAAATTTGTTTCCTGTTTCCAATTTGCCTTCATTTAGTAGAATAAATCATTATACTAAGTCAGGTGACTATCTTACCTAGAAGACAGAATTATGGACTTTTTAATACTTATTTTTCTAAAGACTACTGTCATCAAGGGAATTGTATGCAACATAGCTTATTTTTTGGAGTGATGTATGTGCTCTTTGGTAGTTAAACTTTCATTCAATTCTTTAATGAAACTGAGGGCAGAACTCATTAATCATACACCAAAGCAGAGGACTATGCATATACCAGTTCAGTTTCAAGGTAATAAGTAGGAGCTGTTATCATTCATTCCAAAACAGACTTATTCAACTGGACAGTGTAAAGTTATATTCATTAAATCGGTTTTCTGTTAAACATCATTTGACACTTTGGAATCAATAATTAATTCTATAACTCTTTACACTTCTATAGAAGAATCTAGTTACATAATTGTTAAAATATTCAGTATGCTAAGTATTCCTTCCAAATATATGTGTTTTCTTTCATATATTTCAGAGATGATT
>CM053586.1:125359157-125390673 GCA_028646515.1 Pseudochirops corinnae
TAGTCCATCTCCTTGGATATCCCAGAGTCACAAGGAGCTGTCCCAGTATAGTTAAAATCTGGTTCTCTTTAGATATGAATGTATACAAATATCTTAATTTTTCTTTCTAATACTTAACATTACATATTCAGAAATGTCTCTGATGGCTAATTAAAATTATTTTCTGTATCATAAATTCATTTTTCTCTGCTGAGATTCACAGAGAAGAATAGGAAGAATATGATCAGGTCTCAGAAAAAAATGCTATCTAGCATGCTTTTGAGACTAAATTTTGGCTTCATGGCTTCCTTCATTTCTCACTTACAATCTCACCTTCTGAAAAAAAAAAAACCTTTCTTTGTCCTTTTTAGTAATTAGGATCTTCTTTCTGAGATTATCTCCAATTGATCCTACCTATTTCTCATTTCTACAATGAGATAACATTTATACAAAATAATTATGAGATAAACTCAGGGAATAATTATTGGCATTTTATTTTCCCCATTTAGATTCTGAACTCTTTCTAGGCAGGAACTACTTTTACCTTTCTTTGTCCCCCTTTTAGCATAATGCCTGGTATATTGCAATTGCTTAATAAGTGGTTGTTGATTTGAATCCATTTCATCTAGGGAGGTCTTATGATCCCTCTAAAGAACCAAATCTCATATTTTAATTCTATTCAGAAATTCTGAAGTTAAGATATTGGAGTCAATGAGCTTTAAAGTGTCCATGAAATATATCACTGTTTCCTCTACTTATATGATGTTTTATTTTGAATTAGTCACATTATCTCTCTAAGTTCCAGTTTCTTAATCACTAAAATCAGAATAATATTCGCCTCATCTACATCACAGGATTGAGCTTTAAAAAAATTCTAAAAAACCTTAAGACATTATCTAAATGTGAGTTATCTTGTGTTTATCTTTCATTCATAAACAACACATTTATTATAATATTTTGTGCTTAGGCACTTTAAATTCCAACTACACTCAACATTAAAATTCTATGTTGTTATTTTGAAAAAATGGGATTATAATTGTGATCTAATTGCTATGGAGAACTCCATTATTAGGAAATTCCTATTAATACAGATAAAAACTTATTCTGTAGATTAGTTTTAGATCATTGCCTAGATTCTAGAGAGGTTCAGTGAGTTGCTGAGAGTTAACTGATCCAGAATGAATGCAAGGTGAGATGAGCTGAGATTATGTAAGTCTGTTCTTTATACACAATACAGTATTACCTCTTAGGACTATCCCGAAATTATTGAAATGATTATTTAAGATTAAATTTTTAAAATAACATCACAACTTTACTCATATGGAGCATGCTGACAAAAATAAATTATTTAGGTTTTTTTTTTTAAGAATGAGGAACACAAATGTGATTTCATTGGTATATTGAAGTCTCCATGAGGAAACTCTCTTTCCCAGTATGGACCAGCATACCTGCTCTAGAATTTATAGTCTTAAATATGTCCCTGTGACACAGGAACTGAATGACTTTCTCAGGGATAGATAGACAACCAATGGAATTTTTTTAGCAAATCTAGAGGATTCAGTAAGACACTGGTACCATGGAAAGGGTTAATGACCATCATATGCAAGGAAAAGGAACAAAAAGATGACCTGTTCTCCATGTTGAAGACTAGTAACCCCTAAATACTGTTACTTATATGAAACTCGTTATTTCTAGTTACTTCAATTAACAAGTGATTTAAACATTTGTTAATTAATAATATACATGACAAAAATACTTCTTTGCCCAGTTGAAAGTCAGATATTCCAATCAGCATGGAACCTAAAGGAAACTGTTTTTCCCCCTTGAAACTGATACATAACCATTATGATGATGTTGTGCAAACTAAACATATGCTTACAGGTTAATAATAGTATAATAATTCTTTAAGTATAAATTTTTCAAATCAAGTAGTTGTTCCCCAGAGAAGATGACATTAGAGAAGGCATTATATCTTGAATGCTAACAAATCAAATAGAAAACACCAAATGGAGGCATCAATTTAAGATTTTGTTCTTATCATTATTACTTTTTTTTAAAAGCATAGTCTCAGATAATTTACCATAATCTGACTCTCTTAATAAAGCCTAATGCTATTTGTTCAGCTTTGTGTTATCACCTTTTCAAACATCTATTTCTTTTGCTAAAGTGCTTCATTTAGCTCTGTCTCCTTCCTAGCATTGTTAGCATTCCATGAATCATCCTGTAGCTATTTCAATGGCATGTTATTCTGACCTTGATATTCCTTGGTTCAAACTTGTCATTCTTCACTTTGAGGAGCACTGGCTATGGAGTCAGATGACCTTAGTTCAATGCCCTACTTCCTTTTGAACTCTTACCTATTTTTCTTGGGGAAGTCACTTATATCATTGGGCATTGGTTTCCTTGTCTGTAAAATGAGGGGGTTAGATTGAAGTCTGTTTCAGTTATAGCTCCTATTATAAATGATGTAATGAACCCTAACATTTTTTAAGGTGCTAGTCAGTCATACTGCCCCAAATATTTGTCTACATTTACTAGAGGTCTAGATATTTGATTCGTTTTATCTTGTGAAATATTCCAGCAACTCAAAATATATGACATTTGTCAAATAAAGTGTCTAGATAACTGGATTTTGTTCCACTGAACTTAAATAATCAAGTGTTTTGGCACATTGTGGATATAATTATCATACTGTTCTCTCCATTCCATAGAAGCATATAAATAATGTACAAAAAATACTCTATTTACATAAAATTTTTGAGGGTTTCATTTTTTCCTCATCATTCAATAAAAAACCCAAATCCTCTTATTTTATCAATCTATATGTGCTAAGAAATAACGTTCTTCCATGATTATAACATGCTAGATTTTACTTTGCCAAAAAGAATTGTTTAAATGAATTATGCTGATTGTCTTAGATTCTTACCTAGTAAGAAAGAATAGAACTGATATTTTTTAATCTATAAAATAGCCCCTAAATTTGATTTTAACTCTTGCCACTTTTGCTGAATTTCTTGAAGAAAATAAGTAGAATTACATCTACTGAAGTGTTTCGAAAAACATCTGGAATAATTGGATCAAAATAAAATGAACTGGGATTAATCAGCATAACATGAACAATGATCTTAGGACCAGAAGTTTCTGCCCAGATATTCTTTGACTCTGTTAACACACCAGATATCATTACTAGAGCAAGGGTGATCAAGTAAGCCTTCCTACTAAGTAAGTCTGATATTTTGGAAGAAAATGGTTCACTAAGTTCAGAGACCTTTAAATAAAATCAAAGATAAATTGAAAAGGGGATGAGGAGGCTTAAAAACATGGTAATAAATTAAAGATAATGACATCCTTTGCATTATTATCATATTTTTGTTTTGCTTTATATTTGTATAATTGTATAACAATATTTTACATTGTTTTGTATTTTGTAGCATACTTTTTCTTGTTATCTCCCCCTTGCAATATTTTTTTTTCATTTTGGTCAATGCAGTCTGAATTTTACCTCTTTATGTTACTTCTATAACATTTGCATTATTTTCAGTGCTTTAATTGAAAGTGAGATATGGGCACAAAATGGTTTCATTTTGATAAGGGAGGTGAAATTTTCATCATCGGATGCCAGCAAAGTCACAGTTAGCAATTTTTTTGACTGTGACAAATGGAATGAAATTGGTCCTCAATTCAGTGTGTTTGTGTGTGTGTGTGTGTGTGTGTGTATGTGTGTGTAAAATCCCTGGGACATAGTAGGTGGAAATAGGAGAGAATATGGCCAGCCCAAATAAGAAATAATCTTAGCTGAGATTTGACTGACCCCAGTGGTTTCATGCTCCTGACTTGGTTAAGGCTCTGGCCTATGGTGAAAATAGTATGTAATCATTCTCTTCTTTCAAATATACCTTGGTTACGTTTAAAGCAGAGATGACAATTTTTTAAAAAGAACATATTTGTCTATGAGGCATAAGAACTTTGAATCTAACTCTAAATATATCATAAATATTCTGCCTCCCCACATAGGGTAAGAACAATAGAGACAGGGAAAATAGTTCTACTCTTCTACTTTCCCTCGACCAAAACTAATAATTTATCTATATCTAATATTCTTTTCCCCTCCTTTTTTAATCTAAGTCTATGATTTCATCCACATAAGGAATGTCCTGATATTGAAATGACTTCTACTGATACAGATTGGCAATCTCTCTGTGGTTTAGAGGGTTAGAAAGTTTCTTGCGGTATTGACAAGCTACATAACTAACCTATGGTTACATAGCTTGTATGTGTAAGAGGCAGGGATGTATAAGTTGTTCAGGTAGGTGGTGTGAGGACTTGTCACACCCTTTTCAGGCCTGCTTATCCACCTTTGGCACATATATAGAACTAACTTCTCACCTGTGCTTCCAAGAAACTGCAACATGGCCACACCTCACTTAACTACTTAGTATATGATCATCCTAAAGTAGTTTGGCAAAACTGCTCTTCTTACTACTATTACTGCTTCTTCTGGTGCTACTACTACAGCTACTAGTAATTCCCTTTTTGTATCCCCAGAATTTAGCCCAGTGTCTGGCACATAGTAAGCATTTAATAAATGTTTATTGCTTTAGTGATTAATAATGATAATACTTAATTTTAAAACCATCCTTTAATGATCAACCTTCCAGTGATGAGACTTTCCATATTTAGCTGGGCTGGTCAGTGAATGACATTTAAACATATGTAGTCTGTTTGTAAGCAAGTATTTGAAACTTTTCCCAAGTTTACTGACTATTGCTATTATTTTTTGAGACCCTCAGGGCCACCTCTATAGCATGATGAAGCACTAGATCCATCACCAGAACATGCTGCTTTTTTGTCCTGTGTATCACTAAACTAATCCATTATTTTAGGCAACTAGATGGCACAGTGGCTAGAGCTTTGGATCTGAAGTCATGAAGATGAGTCAAATCCGTTCGCACACATTTAAAAAGCTGTGCCATTCCCAAAGGTCATTTAAACCCTCTGTGCCTTAGTATTCACTTCCTTAAAATGATTATAGTAATAGTATATCCTTCCCAAGGTTGTGGTAACAATAAAATTAAATCAAGCTATAAATCTCTGTGCAAACCTTAAAGTGTTGTATAAATACTAGCTATTATAATTAGTCAAGACCTGTAAATAAGTGTGGTTTTATATCTATTGCCTATATTACACTACTCATTCCATTTGTTTATACGGGGTAATAGTACTGTTCTTTGAGGTTCTAAAAGGCTAAAAATACATAATTTTCAGCAATTAAACCAACTTGTATGCAAATTTTCACTTATATCAGTAAGACAGCAGATTAAAAGCTGGAAGTAACCTTAATAGAATGTAAGCTTCTTCAGGACAGAAAGTTTCATTTTGATTTTTGTATCCCCAAGACCCATAACATTAGGTACATAATACGTATATTTTGTATTGATTGCATTGGTTTCGATTTGGAAGGGGTCTTAGAGAATGACTAGTCATGAAATCATAGATTCAGAGCTAAAAAGTACCTTAAGTCATTTCTACTATAACCCTTCATTTTATAGATGAAGAAATTGAGCTTCAAAAGGACTAATTGACTTTGAAAAGTCATACAGATGATATGTGTGACAAAGAAGGGTTAGAATCTAAATCTTCATGTTCTGGATCCAGGTACTTTTCCTCTGCATGGCAATGGTTCCGATTTAATCCAAGGAGGTTGTACCAAAAGAATATGGAGAGAGAAGGATACTATGGGAATAGCACCAGATTAGTAGTTAATGGACATGATTTGATCACTGGTTGCCACTTTGCCACCTATATGACAATGGGAAAGTCAGTCTTTTCACCTCTCTGGGTCTCAGGTCTCTTTATTTCTAAAAAACAAAAGAAGGAGCTGGGGTCAATCATTTGAAATGTGCTTTCCACTTCTGATGGCCCTTTGATTCTGAAAGGAAACCATGCCATCTTGCACTGATTTATTAGCAACACCTGCCCCAAGTCATAGGATTCCAGAATGTGGAGCTGGGGTTGTCCTATTTCTATTCTGTGGATGTTGGTAACCACATTAGGAAGTACCACTGCTTCTGCTAACCTTTGCTTGTTGTTGTTGTGGTTGTGGTGGTTGTTGTTCAGTTGTGTCTCCATTTGAGGTTTTCCTGGCAAAGATATCGGAGCTTTTTGCCATTTCATTCTTTAGCTCCTTTTACAGATGAGGAAACTGAGACAAACAGGACTAAGTGAATTAACAAGTATCATATAGCTAGTAGATGTCTGATGCAAGATTTGAACCCAGGTCTTCCTGATTCCAGGACTGAGTAGCAGAGGAATGTTACTGATGCAGGACACAGACATGCCTGCAAAAGATTCTCTCTTCTTAGGAACTGAAAGTGTTATAACTATGATAAAATACAGGTAATATTAACCTGGACACTTCATGTCCACTCCCTTCATTCTGCAAAATAGTAAAATGGAGCCCAAAGACATTAAGCAGCTGGGCTAAGATAATATAGATAGTGAGTGGCAGAGCCAGGATTCAGACTCAAGTCCATTAATTCCTAACCTAGGATCCTCTCCACTCGACTGTCCACTCTGAATAAAAATACATATTTATTTACAAGCTAATATGATATTTTATTTAGAAATAAATTTAACATAGACATATGTGTCTATATATGTGTGTATGTATATGTGTGTGTATATATTTAGATATGTGCATATGTGTGTGATATATTCAATATTGTAGATATAGTCTCAATATAGCCCAGCTACATTTTAAATACTGAAGCAATATTTGTAAGATCTGACAAGGGTTCCTTGGTTATGCTTTCACAAAGAATAACACTCAGCTTCTCTCTGAGGCTTCTAATGGTACAACTCATTAGCTAAAGAATGAAGCAGCTTGGGGGAAAAAAAAAGAATGAAGCAGTTGGAAAATAGAAGACTCTGCACACCAAAGTATTAGTATTATAAAAGGATTAAGCTTCAAATTCTGGTAATCTAGACCATCTAGATCTGTCCCTACAAATTCAAAAGCTGAGATAATAGGAAAAATATTCAAATAATATCACAACTGTGGAAGAATTCAAGAAACTGATGGGTGGAGGGGACTAATGTCATTGATCATATCTTGTGGTGAGTATTTTTTTTTCCTCACTTGTTCTTTTTGACTAAAGAAGTCACAGATGAAAAGCAATTAATATAATCTCCAGTATTTCTTCTAAAAGAGGAACACAATTCAATGAAAGTGATCAGTACAGCCACTAAAATCTAACATGCAATGCTCCACACTTGCATTTTCCTTACCTGTGTACTGAGTAGAAGTGGTGTATATGTATATCTATATATCTATACACACATGTATGTGCATATATATATATATATATATACACACGTGTGTATATGACAGACAAGTATATATATTTTTCCAGAGACAAATTGGTTCTTTTAGAAACATTAATTTTAGATTTTTATTTTTGTGATTGTTCTCTCCATTTACATTGCTTCAATATAGTAGGTGCTTAATAATCATATATTGATTAAATGATTGATTTATTGTGTACATTGTTTTTCCTACCTCTGTTTACTTTACTTTGCAACAGATCATAGAATTCCTTCGATATTTCTATTATTCATATTCATTGTCATTTCTTACTTTTTTTTTTAACTCCTCTGTCATTTCCCAAGGGTTCAGTTGTGACCCATATTTTATGCAACCTGTGTCTTTTCTGAAATTTTTTGGTTCTTTTAGCTACTAGAAGAAATATGGAATGCTAGACCTATGTTCAGTTCTGGTAAATGGAGCATCTGAGGACATTTTAAAAGGGAGTAATTATATTTTATGGGATCAGTCTACCAACAAACATTTATTAAGTGTCTGCTATATACCAGGCACTGTGATAAGTCCTAGTGATACGAAAACAGTCAAAAGACATTCCCTGCCCTCAAGAAGCTTGCGGTGTGATTGGAGAGAGGACATGTAAACAAATAAATAAAAAGCAATTTATATATAGGATAAGTAGGAAATAATTAAAAGAGATAAAGTGCATAAAATAAAAAGGATTCATGAAAGTGGCAGGTTTGCAGAATATACTCTAGAGGTTTTCACACCTTTAGTTTGCTTGAAGATATACCTCTTAATCTTACCATTGTGTAATGGTAATTAATTTAAATTTGAAGACTCCTTTTTGTTATGTCAAGTAAGTAAGTACTTAGCCCTTAGTAACTAATCAAACCTTTGTGGCTAAGAGCCAGAGGGTGTGAACTCTATCTCCTGTTGCTGACATATCAGGAAGGGTTTGGCTGAAACAGGAAGCCAATGCTTCCTATGTATATAAGAAGAGCCCCAGAGAGAGATAGTAAGAATTAGAATTTTTTCTCCTGGAGGGTTCCTGGTGAAGGAAGCAGAATTTTCCCAGCATCTGGAAGCTGTGCTGCTACTTGCTGGAGTGAGAACTGAGTTGGAGTTTTCTTGCCACCAGGATCTGGTGAAGGCTAGAGTTGCTGCAGAGAAGGCTGCCTGGAAGACTGAGATTTCTTCTGGGCCCTAGGGCCAGCCAAACTGCTGGCGGACTGAAGAAGCATGACCGGGATAAGACTTTGTTTGTTTGTGGCTTGGTTGGTCCTTGAGTTCCTGGGAACAGGTTTTGAGATGTGCTGGCCCCTATGAATTTCAGTATGTAGCAGGAACTGCCCAGAGCACTGGACAAGGACCTGGGAGCTGTCTGCCACTGAATCCAGGTGACTATTTGGTGGTTTCAGGTAGGAGCTGGGACCACAGAAGGGGATCCAGGGAATCTGAGAGACCACCCTGTGTCAAGATGAAGAAAAGGCCTCTCCTTGGATATTGAATTTGGTGATGAAATTGCAGTTTACTAGAGCCCGAGGGGTGAAGAGTTTGTGTAATTTTCTAATGACTGTATTTAGTGATTAATGATACCTAGTGACTGATTGCTAGATAAGTGACTGATTAAGTTAACCTATGATTGCCCAATGAGTGGAAGAATGACTATTGTATTTTGAGATGACTGAATGACTGAGTAAAGAGGCAAACCTGTTTAGGGACACCAAATGATTATTCTTTTGTTCTTTGTTCTAAATATTGTGACCGCTTTGGTGAAAACTATGTGGCCATTTTAATGTTAAGCTGTTGTTAATATTATATTGTGATTTGCTGTGAATGTTTGCCTTGATTTGTTATGGAATAAATGGAGTGTTCACTATGCTATGTAATCAGAACCTTAAAACCTGTTCACAGTAGCATTCCTTTGGGAAGCTGCTTGTGCATGGCATTATACCTTGTTGGGCTTTGTGGTAATAAAAATATTTGCTAGGGACACTAGGAAATTTGGAAAGAAGAAAACATGGATACTGAATGGAATATCACTAAGCTGGGAAGTGGGAATCCATATAAGACATATTGTGGCAGCCTATGGGAAAATGTCCTAAAATTTCATATGATTTCAGAAACTAACCATGGGCCTCAACTGTTTATAAAGTTAAAAGTATTTCTAAAGGGGTCAGAAGGAATGACATTCATCTGTCATACAGTGAAATAGAATGGATAGGTGAGTAGCAGGACAACAACCCCCTTGTCTGTCATCTCTCAACTGAGAACAGAAAAAGTACAAGTCATTTTTCACAAATCTTTCATAGTCAATATAATGATACAATTGGGGCTATATTTAGAGTTGTTTTCCTTTATGTTATTGTGGTCATTGTGTCTGTTGTTCTCTTAAGTTTCCTTACTTTGCATAAGTTCTGGCAGAAGTAGTTTTTCTGGCAACAATTTTTTGAAGCAACATTATTAATTGATGAAATCAAATAAACAAAGTCAATAGGTAGATATGAACATAGACATAGGTATAAATATAGAAATAGAGAAATATCAACACTATATTCAATGATTTAAAATGCAAAATGTCTATGAAAATATCTTTTAATGCATATAAAAAAGATAAAGTGGGCTGATGACACAATTTTCAAATGGAAGTAGAATGATTATCTGTACATGAAAGATTAATGGTTATTGGCTTTCATTGCCATTCAAATTTTTATTTTTCCCTCCAGCCTAGTTATTACTTTTAGTACAACCTTTATTAGAGCTATTTTTAAAAGGCTTTAAGGAGAAGAGTTATTAAGAGAAGATTTTGAAAGTCTTCTATGATCACTTGGTGAAACAGTTTTATGTACATGTAAATATTAAATAAATAATTATTATTAAATTATATTTTAATACAACAGAAATGTATGGGATGTTATATTTCTGAATGGACTGACTTGATCATATACTTTCTTAATATATGTGTTTGAGTCAAATAGGACTAAAGCTAATCTCAGAGTTGTTTATTTGATGCATGAGTTGGGAATTTGATATATGTGTGTGGGTGCTGTTCATCTACATAAGCAGAGAATTCAGATGCACTTCTGTAATCAAAACATAAGAGGGTAAATGCTCAAACATGCCTTCGATTCCTCACTTAGATCTGATCTATTTTAAGACAAAGCTGCCACACACAGTTATTTCTTTCCAGGTGTGATGAAAGCCACTCAAGAGCAAAATAATTTGAAATGGAATAATCTCAAGAGAAGGAGAAAACTGGAGCTGTAGTAATCAAATCCTTTCCCAAAGCAGGCTGTCACACACATAGGAAAGGAAAGACACAAAAGGTTGGTTACAGAACTAAGTAAGCACTTCTGTCTCCCTGTTGATGGCATTTTAACTGACCAACCTCATTTAAAATGTGAAATGACACTACTTGAGCTCAAGGCTATATTAAAATTCGTGCTCATCTTTTCCTTTAAATAAATTAAGAAATTCAAACAAAGCAGTATAAATGGTTATCTAATTGCATGCTTGAATGTTCTCTTACATTTGGTTTGTTCAATGTCTACAGGATAATGATTGGGGGAAAACAACACACCTACACATTACAGAAACTCAATAAATGTTTATTGAATGAGTAGGTGCAAAGATGAATTAATGAATGGTTGCATGAATGATTGAATGGATGAAATGACAAAAGTAATCATTATGTGGTCAAACATAATCCATCTCTAACTCATGAAAATTTTGACATGAACAAAAATAATGGTCACAAAAATTGTGTTTGTATTGTATTTAATGATAGCCTCGGGGCTTAAAATCTGAGGATTTTATTGATTTTTTTCCCCTTACCCTCAGGTTCATTCCATTTGAAGCATATACTTACACATTTTAAATACCTTAAAATGTTAGAAAGAGAAAAAGCAGAATAAAAAAAAATAAAAGCAAATCCTTCAAATTGAAGGGTGCCTCTAATCCTGAAATTGATCCTGTAAAAATGAGAAGTTTTTATTTTTGGGTTTTGGAAATACTTATCTATGTGAAATTCAGGGAAGCTTGGTTCCTTTAGACAAGTATAAGATATCTTTAAATTTCAGTTACTTAACATTCTAGTTTTAAATTTCAATAATATTTATTAACATTATTAGTATTGATGTGTATCTGTTATATGATAGATGTATTTAATACTATCTACTTAAGTTTTTCTCTAGGTAGAAAATTCTTCCTTGTTCTTTTGGACCATATGGTTCTATTACTAGGGGCAAAGGGATACATCAGAGAGATACCTGACCTGGCAATCAGATTATGTAAGTAAGTACCAGTTTACCTCTAATATATCCTAACTTGTGACTATAGATCAGTCATTCAGCATCTTGAATTTCTTCATCTGTAAAAAGTGAATAATAATATTTGTATAATATATCTCAGAGAGCTTCTGTGAAGAAAGCATTTTGCAAACAGCAAAATAGCATATAATAACATGTTGTTTATTATAATTAGCACTCATAATTAACACTCACATATCTTTACAAAGTTATTATCAATATCATTAAGATTGTTGATTATACGTCAACTGAAGTATTATATAATATCATAGTAAATCAACATATATATTATGTGATACATTATATAATATATATTAAATGATGTAATAGTTTATATTATATATAATGATATAGAACAAATGATAAAAATAACTAGTAATTATGTAAATAATCATAAGAACAAACATCAGAATTGCTTCTCACTATTAATGAACAGCTTAGCAACAGGTCTTTGAAATCTTAGGATTTTTGGCATCAGATGAATACAAAAAGATAAGACATACATTTATTCAAAAATATTTATAAGGCAATTACTATCTTACTATAGTATTACTAACCTACTCACTATATTAAGATCAATATCAACATAATATACTCAAGCATGTGTACATGTACATATATGTAGTATATGTTGTTCCGCGGTCATTTCAGTTCTGCCCAACTTTTCATTTTGGGGTTTCCTGGCAAAGATAATAAGCTGTCTTGTAGCGTCCTTCTCCAGCTCATTTTACAGATGAGGAAACTGAAGCAAGCAGGGTTAAGTAACATGCCCAGGGTAACACAGCTAGTATGCATATACATATACATATATACACATAAATGCATACATATACAAATATACATATATATGTATACACAGATATGTGTGATATTATTAGTGATACAAATATGTAAAAAGTCTAATACATGTCTTCTAGAACCATATTATATCACAAGGACAAGATCCATTTTTTTAATAAAACCAGTTCAATGATAAGGAATGCATGCTTGACATATGTAGTAAGTGCTACATGAGTTCAGATAAGAATCAAATTTATTGGGACAGATATGACCAGGAAAGTTTTTTTTTTCTTTCAGACAAGATACCTAAAAATTAATTAGTCACCAAATTTACACTGACTTAAGCTAGAAAACAATATTGTTTCTCCCTGCTCCCATAGGTGAAAAGGGTGTTCCAAGGAAGAAAATAAAAAATTCCTGCAAATAAGGCATTCTAATTTTTCTAAAGTATATAACAAATTAGCTAGTAATCAAATAGGAAAAAAAACTCATTAAACATCTCCTACATGTCAGACACTATGTTGGAGTTAAAGACAAAAGCCCTAAAGAAAACTATATTTTATCAGTTATAAAAATAACATACAATCAAAGATCATAAATCTGTGGGCAGAAGGGGCCATTTGGTACAGATCTCCTATTTTATAGTAGAGAAAACTGAGGAATAAAACAGAAGCAAAATGAGTTGTGGAAGCATAGTGGATAGATTGTTGGACCTGGGATCAGTAAGACCTGAGTTCAAATGCTGATTTAGATGCTAACTAACTATACCCTTGAGAAGCTTTTTAAGTTTAGTCTTCTTATTTTCTTATTGGATAGATCCACTCTTCTAGGATTACTGTGAGGATACTTTGAGACATTTATAAAATACTTTTCAATACTTAACACATTACATGAGCCCTTTTTGTTGTTATCATTACTACTATTACAATTATCATCAGCATCAGCATCAGCATCAACATCATCATCAACATAATCATCATTATCATCATTATCCTAAGTTATTTAGCTAGTAATTGCTAGACCTGGAATTTGAATCCTGGTTTTCAGACTTCCAAACTAGTTCTTTTTCAAGCATACCACCCTGGATTGGTATATAAATTATTGCTTTTCAGTTTCAGCTGTGTCCAACTCTTTTGGGAGCCCATTTGGGGTTTTCTTGTTAAAGATACTGGACTGGTTTGTCATTTACTCCTCCAGCTCATTTTACAGAAGAGGAAACAGAGGCAAACAGGGTTAAGTGACTTGACCAGGGTCACATACCTAAGTGTCTGAGGCCAGATTTGAGCTCAGGAAAGTAAGTCTTCCTGATTCTGGGCCCAGTACTCTATCCTCTGCACCACCTAACTGTCCATCCAAATAATAAATTATAACAAATAATAATTTTAGTATAAAAATGTAAAAGTGAATTAATTCAATCCCCTTGAGTACACTTCCGGGAATTCAACAGCCAGCAGTCAATAATCAAATCACAGGACTTTGACAGTGTACTATTCCGCACCTTTAGGTGCAAGATTCATATTCTGAGTTAGCCCAAGACCAGACCAGTTTGAGATAGATAATAAAAACCATTGTACTAATATTTATGTCTCAAATCTGGAATCCAGTTGCTTCCATGGATCCCTAAAAAGCACTCTACCAAAGGTTTTCATCTAACAAGAAAATTCTGAAACATATTCCCTCTACCCATAGCCCTTGCATACATATAATACTTGCCACCATTTATGCCTCCAAGGAACATAAGGGAAAATTAGGCTCCATTATCTTGTCAAACACAAAACCCTTGCTTCCTACAGTTTCCTTTTTTTTTTTCACTTCCAGAGATGGGTAATTGATTTACTAGCTCTTTTTTGAGGGTCACCAATTTTTAGAGAGCACATCATTTAAGCTGGTTATTTCAGAGAATCTGATAGACTCAAAGAGTCAATTCTTTGTTCTCCCTGTGTCAGCTACTGTACCAAATATAGTTTTGATGTGAAGTTGTTCCCCTCCTGCTATCTCTCTAAAGGGCACACCTGTGATACAGAAATTCTTGTCATATCTGCATGGTACTCTATTGGTGAAACAATGAACGAAATAGACAGTTGATGCAATAATTTTCTTCCATAATTCTGACTTGACAGATCTCCCGCTGGTTTGGATGAATGAATGAATGAATGAATGAATGAATGAATGAATGGAAAAACATTTATTAAGTGTTTAACTTGGGCTAATCTTTGACAGATGTATATACATAACCTTTGATTAGTGGGGAAAACCTCATTGGTGGTGAACAAATAGGAATTAACAAATATTCCTGTTTACACTTTCAAGAAAAAGTGACTGAATTCCTAAGATGGTAAATGTATACTTGGTTTCTTCTGCCTTCCAAAGTAACAACAGTTTCTCCTACTTTTTCCTTTGGTATATTCCTCTTTTGTTTATATAGCAGAATATTTCCCCCAGATTTTGTTAGGATGTGGCTATGCAGACTGTTGAAGAACAATGGAATATTGGGTTATTCAATTAATTTCAACAAACCTTTTTAAAATGCCAACTCTATCCCAGGTGCTAATGCTAGTAATTCTGGATATAAAGACATAACGACAAAAAAAAAAAATTCTTTTCACGTATGACCCTATATTCTATTCTGAGGGGTTAGATAACCACAGATACATAAATCTAAATTAATTTAGAAGTGAAACTAGCAATTGAGTAATAGGAGTTATCAGGAATTGTATTCTGCAGGATGTTTAAATTAAGCTGAGCTTGAGTATAGTTAAGAATTCCAAGAGAAGAAAATGAGGAGTGAGAGCATTTTAAGTATTGGGGAAAGCCTATGTAAAAGTAGAAAGTGAGTAGACAGACTACTAAGTTCAGAAAACTGAGTTTTTACTGGAACAGAGAGAGAATGTATGACCAGATATATCTAGAAATGTAGATTATAGGCATTGTGAAACCTTAAATGTAAGTTTAAGGGTGTTATAAGATTAATTTAGCAGCCCTTTGAAGGAGGAATAGGAGAGAGAAGAAAATGGAAGTAGAAGAGACAATTAGGAGGTGCAGGACAGAGACAATAAGAGCTTGATCTAAAAGATGGAAGTGTGAGTGGAGATGAGGGAAAAGATTAGAAAATATATGAAGGATGTTTAATCAACAAGACTTGACAACTGACTAAATGTAGGGGGGAGGAAAGAGTTCCAGATGTCTTCTAGAATTTAATCTTAATTTACTAAAAGAATTGTTAGAGTCATCAAAAAAATGTGAAATTGAGAAAAGAGGAAAGTTTGAATATAAATGAGTTCAGTTTGGGGCATTTTGAGTTTGGTGTACTGGTAAAATATCATGGTAGAGACATCTAGGAAACATCTGGAAATAGGAGAATGGAACTGAGTAGAATTGGGGACTGAAGATAGAGATGTGAGAATGTTTTTTCACTGAACTCAAAATTAATGTGATAACCATGGACAGAATCAACAAAGGAGAGAGGATATAAAGAAAAGAAAAAGAAGAAAGGATCTTTGGGATGCATAAACAAAGAAGTGGAAAGAGTACTAGGATTTAAACCAGTAGAAGAAGAAAATCTGGGTGGAAAGAGACTAGAGAAATTTAGGAAGGAGAAGTTATCTAGAAAGAGTAGATGTTCAGCAATGTTGCAGAATGAACAAATATCTTAAATTTACATAACATTTTAAGATCTGCAAAAAAGCTTTCTTACAACAATCCTTTGAGGCAAATGGTAAAGTCTGATTTTATAAGTGACCTAATGAAAATTTAGAGAGATTAAATTACTGACCCCATAATGCACAGCTAGGAAGTATCTGAGAGAGCACTTAAACACAAATAACTTCATATCAATCAATCTATTGTATTATTCTGCTTCTCATGAAGTAGGACAGAATAAAGGCAAACATATTCTGAAATAAAGAGGTTATTGTTGACTCTGCAAAGAGGCATTAGAGTAGAGCAATTAGGAATAATAATCTCATTTTAAGGAGGTTGAAAAGTGGACAAATTTGAGGAGCAAAAGTATACCAAAGGTGACAATGGAAAAGAAAAAAAAAAACTGATAACTTGTTAGTGTAGATGAATCAAGAAAAAAAGGTTTATTTGTTTTGTTTATTTTAATAACAGAAGGGTCCTAAGCATGTTTTAGTAAACTCAATCAACAAGGATCTATTAAGTGTCTACCATTTGCCAGACTCTGGGATAATCAGAAAGAATACATACACAAAATGGAAATAGTACCTGCTGTCCAGACTTAAAAAGTCTATCTGGAAGACAGTATATAATTATTCATAAAAATAATGAATATGATATTTTCTAGGGAGAGATTCCACTAACAGTTGGGGGTACACAGACGATTTCATGTAGAAGTGGAGTTTGAACTAATTCTTGGAGTAAGCAAAAGATTCTTTATATAAAGCAGAGGTGAAGGAAGAATGCATTCTAGCCAAGAGGAATCTGGGAAGATGGTGGAGTAGGTCAGGAAATTCAAAGCTCTCAAGATTTTCCCCCAGAAAAAAGAGTTTAAAAAAATACCTTAGGGTGAATAAAGTGTGGCTGGAGATAAATAAGAAAATAAGCATATCTGGTCCCGCACAGACAATTTGAGAAGATCAGAAGAAAAATACCAGGACCAGGTTTGATCCCTGAAAAGAGTAAACACCTGCAGGCTACATTCCATTTTAACAGCAAGTAGCAAGCTTCTTAAACTACAAGAAGCAAGTCTTGGGTTTAGTTGGTTTGAGAGGCAGCCTCTTCCCCAGCCACTGGAACTTTTAGACCTGGGATAGTAAGGTGAGTAGGGCCTTTGAGCCCGGGAAGATTTAGGGAACCTCTGCTGACCAGGAACAGCAGACCCAGCTGATCCACAAAGAGCTGTGGAGGTGAGTAGTAACCAGCACATGCCAGGTTAGTGCAGAAACAGTGGGGAAGAAAATCCCTCACTGTGGGCACTTACAGTAATTTGGAGGCTTGGCTTTGGTTTCAGGCTAGAGGGGAGAACTGAAGATC
Source organism: Pseudochirops corinnae (assembly GCA_028646515.1). NCBI lineage: Eukaryota > Metazoa > Chordata > Mammalia > Diprotodontia > Pseudocheiridae > Pseudochirops > Pseudochirops corinnae. The sequence goes on from CM053586.1 coordinate 125,376,540, forward strand.
TGGGGCAAGAGGCACCATATCCCATAATCCAGGGCTAGAGAGGATTACAAAAATTAACCCATTACTACAAAAAAATGCACAGAAAAGGAGAAAGAATCCAACCATAAAAACCTATTATGGGAATAGAGACAACTTAGATTTATGTTCAGAGGAGGATACTGAAGTAAAGAAACCCCCTAAGAGTAATGTGAAATGGTCACCTGCTCAAAAATAATTTATAGAAGATCTTAAAAAAGACTAAACATCAAATGAGAGAGATAGAGGAAAAACTAAAAAAGAAAATACGAATGACCCAAGAAGACAAGAAGGATATGAAAGGAAATTTAACCAATTAGAAAAGGAGATGCAGAAACTTAAAGAAGAAAATGACACCTTGAAAATTACAATTGGGCAAAATAAAAACAGTGAAATCATAAGAGAGCAAAAAATGATTGAACAAAATATGAATAAGGAAAAATAGAAGAGAAAGAAACATCTTAAAGAAAAACAACAGATTTGGAGAAGAGATCAAGAAGAGAAAATATAAAAATAATTGGACTAACTGAAAGTAATGATCAGAAAAAAGAATCTTGATGCAATAATATAAGAAGTAATTGAAGAAAATTGTCCTGAAGCATTAGAAAAAAGGGGGAAAGTAGAACTAGAAAAAAAAATCACGAATCACTACTTAAGACATCTTATGAGGAAAACTCATAGGAATATCATAGCCAAATTCTGAAACACCCAGGTAAAAGGAAAAAAAAAATATTAAAAGCAACCAGATTGAAACAATTTAAATATGGTGGTGCAACAATTAGAATTACACAAGATCTAGAAGCTGAGACATTAAAAGACCCAAAGATCTTGAAACACAACATATTGAAGAACAAAAGAACTGGGGCTCTGGCCAAAATATTATACACTGAAAAAATATTATCTTGAACAGAAAAAAAATATATACGTTTGATAAATTCTCAGACTTTCAAGATTTGTTAAAAAAAATCCTGAACTTAATAAATAATTCATCATACAAGAAACAATATAAATATAAGGTACATAACAAAGACTGAATATAAGGGATCCATAAGGACAGGCTGTCAAAGATTCTTATTAATAATTGGGTAGTTCATGAGAAAGATTGGGATGAACCTGAATATGACTTGAATTTAAAAAGTAAAACTATTTAGGAACAGCTTAAAAGAGAAATTATTTTAAACAAATGAGGTACAAAAGGAAGAATTGAAACACAGGAATTAGATGGGGGAGGAGGATCAGTAGTTCTGGTAACCTGCTTCTTTAGGAATGGGTTTAAGGGGGAACAATACATATATATATTTAAAAGAATATAAAAGTCTTCTAAATTGAGAAGAAATAAAAGGGTAGGGACATGGCGGGGAGGACAAGGAAGGGATCTTTAGAGGGGAGGGTGATGGTATGGGTAAATAAGGGTATAGAAGAGTGTTTAGATTTATTGTAATGGAAGGATAGGAGAGGGTTCATTGGAGCAAGGTAGGCAAGTCACAGGAGGGCAAGGTAGTGGGTGAAAGTAAAGTAAAGGAGGCAGGAAGGATAGGGAAAAAATTTGCACATACATAAAAAGAAATATCAGGAGTAGAATAGGTTTTGGAAAAGTATATGACTATATATGTATGTATATATGTTTATATATGTATATATATAAATATAGAGAAGCATATCTAAACTTTATTGTGGCCTTTTGGAGGAACAATTGGAAGGAGGGTAAAAAAGAACAAAGTAAAAAAAGTGTAGAGCAGAGAGCAAAAGAAAACTCACAAGAAAAAAAAAAGAAAAGATGGAATTCTCAAGATAAGTATTTATCATACAGGCTTTCTTGAAATGAAAATTTATTGTTACATATTTTGTTTTTGTTTTTAACTTTTGTTTATTTTTAGTTTACATCATTCATTTCCATGAGATTTTGATTTACAAATTTTCTCACTGTCTTTCCCCTACCCACCACCCCAAAACAGTGATCCCACTGTATAGCCCCTCCCCTAATCAGCTCTCTCCTATATCCTCCCCATCACCTCTCTGACTTTCTCATAGGGCAAAATGGACCTCCCTACCCCCATACCTGTATATTTCCCTCCTTCCTATTCCACCCCCCACTTTTTCTATTCTCTACTTTCTCCCTATTCCTTTACAAAAGTGGGTGTTTCTAACAACCCTCCCTCCAACCTTCCCTCCCCTCCATTCTCCCTCCTCTCCTCCCCTTCCCCACTACTCTCCTGTATGTCAAGATACCCAATTTAGAATGTATCTCATTCCTTCCCTAAGCCAACTTCAAGGAGAATAAGGTTGACGCATTCCCTTTTGCCTTCCTGTTCTTCCCCTCCATTGTCATCCCTGGAGACAGAAGGGTTAAAGTTGGGCGCATGAGAAGAAAGTAGAAAGTCTGAAGTAACTGTTGCAGAAGATCAGGTATTGTGATAAACTAAGATTAATGAAAAGAATTTTGCACAACCATGAAGACCCAGTTGAAGCTATGTAGCATGAATTTATTTTGATCCAATCTGTAAGGTTTTGATTTCTTTGAGCAATCCTAGGTGGCTCAGTAGGACTAGGAGGAGAAAAAGTACTGTTGAATGAGAATGAAACAGTCTTCCCAGGACAGGAACAGAAAAATTATCAGAGACAAAGGGAAAATGGAAATAGTCTCTCCTCTACAGGGTTTTAAAGTCTATCAGAAAGACAGCATGTAATTATGCAAAGTAAATATAAAATAAATAAAACATCTGTGGAAGGAGTCCACTAATATTTGGAAGTTGCTTGGAAAATTTCATGTGGAAGGTGTTTCTACATTTCATGTAAAAACACAAAATTCAAGAATAGAGGTCAAAACCGTGCTGAAATTCAATAATATGCCTTGCATGACAAAAATATAGTCAGAAGAATGGTGATAGAGTAGAATAAATATTAGAATTGAAGGACTGGAGATCATTGTAAAGGCAAAGAATATTTTCAAAATTAAGGGTGTGGCAGAGGTGGGAGTAAAAAAAATTATGATTGGAGACTGGAAAAGAAATGATACAAAAAGGAAAAAATCTAGGGATCTATAAGGCTGGTATTTAGTAATAATAGATTCAGGGTTGGAAAAGACCTTATATGTCATCAAACCCATCCTCCTGGTTCTATGGGTGAAGGAACTTGGATCTAAGTTTTAAAGAAGAAATTTAGGTTCAGTGACTTGCCTAGAGATACACAATTGGAAGCTCAGGAAAGACTGATTTCCCATTCAGCACTCTGTTGTCAACATTATGCTTGGCTCAAAGTATTTAAGAAAGATAAGTGAGAATAAAGTTAAAGGACCATTATTAAAGAAGATAGCTTTCATACTATACTCTCTCAATGATTTTTCCTCTTCTACTGTGCTACTTGGTAAAGTTATTAGCTCTTATGGAATCAATTATCATCATTATGCAGATGATTGTCAGGTCTATTTATATATCTCTAACCTCATTCCTAAACTCCAATCTTGAATCTCCAATTTCTTCTTTGCCATTGCAAACTGGATATTTTAAGTTCAGCATATCCAAAATGCAACTCATTATCTCTCCCTGTGAACCTTTTCCTCTTCCAAATTTTTTTTTTTTACCAAATTCAGGAATACCAGCATCCTCCCACTCACCCATACTCACAACTTATGTGTCATTCCTCTTTCTCATCTCCCCATATCCAATCAGTTGCTAAATCCTGTTGATTCTACCTCATTAGACTCTTGTATATGCAATGTTCTGTTCTCTGACACTGATACAACTCAGGTACAAACTCTTATTACCTCATGAATATAATATTGCAATAGTCTTTGATTGGTCTCCCTTCCTCAAGACTCTTCCACTCTAGCCCATCATCCAAACAGCTGTCAAAGTGTTCTTCCTAAAGCAAAGATCTGACCCTTATTAAATAAACTCTATTGTCTCCACATTAATATCTGGGATCAAATATAAAATACTTTGTTTATTGTTCATAACCTAGCCTTCTTATACCTTATGCACTCCACAGTACTTCACAATTCAGTGATACTGGCCTCATTACACTTGCTCATGAAAAACATTCTTCATTTCCAAATTCCATGTATTTTCAAAAACTGTCTCCTGTGCTAGGAATGCTCCATTTTCTTTCTAAATCTTCCAGTTTCCTGCTTTTTCTTCAGAACCCAACTATAATCTCACCTTTTGCAATAAAACTTAAGTGATTTCCTTAATGCTAGTATCTTCACTCTAAGATTCACTCTTATTTATCCTGTACATATTTTGTTTTATATAGCTGCTTCAGTGTTATCACTTCTATTAGAAAGTTAGTACTGTGTGAGCAAAAAGTGTTTTGTTTTTGTCTTTTAACTTTATAACCCCAACACAGTATAATGTCTAGCATGCAGCAGGTGATTAATAAAAATTTTTAAAAACTTGATGTGACTTGAAGGTAAAGACTGAGATGGAGGGCTTGATAAATTGAGAATCATCAGCTTAAGTAATGACATACACAGGGATTCCAAGGGTTGATGTGGAAAGGAAGATAGTTCTCAGTTGTTAAGGATGCCAAAGAAGTTCAGAGGGTGCTCTGAATGTGAGCAGATGCCAGTGCAGAGTATCTAAATAGAATGACATTACTTTTTTCCACCATGCCTCACGAATAGTTGTCTGATTCTGAACACCCATTAACTTGTCACATTCTGACTAGTATTATAAAAACATATACACTCCCTGTAAGAGATACTATATCTTATCCATCCTAGCATCTCCCAATGGTCCCTACACAATGCTTGTGTAAAGAATGCTTTCCATGCCTGGAATGAACTTCCTCCTAAACTCAATCTCAGGGAGTTTTATACTCTTCTTTTAAGATTCATTTGAAACATCATCTCTGCTTGAAGTCTTTTACTCTCTCCCAAAATGCTAGTGACTCCTTCGATTACTTCCTTTGTATATATTTAATCACTTTGTATACATTTGTATTTAGCCACTTTTTAATTTCTTCTCTGTGCACTTACATATATAGATTCTTTCTACACTTTTAGAACGTAAACTTATAAGTAAGGATTGGCTTATCTTTTCTACTTTATTAATCAGCACTTAGCACAATACTTAGTTGTTTCTTAATAAATGCTTTCTGACTGTTAACCCATATAGATTGCAATATGGGAAATTACAACACACCGAATACTCATAAGCTCACTTGTGGTCACTTGTCTCTCAAAAGTCTGTAAGTTTAGTAGTGCAAATGATGACTTCTTCTTACAAATAAAGCACCTGAGAGACCGGGACAGTTAGATGGGGCACGGGATAGAGTGCCAGACAGGAGTCAGAAAGACTTGAGTTTAAATCTTGCCTCAGATATTTGCTAACTATGACCCTGGGCAATCAATTAACACAGTTTCTTCATCTATAAAATGAGCTAGAAAAGGAAATGACAAATCAGTTCATTATCTTTGACCAGAAAACCCCAAAGGAAGGGATGCTGAGAGTCATGCACGTAAATGCCTCCCAGTTTCAGGTCTTCTTCAACTGTTCTGGAATACATGTCTCTACGAGGTTAGTGAGGTACCTGCACCAAGTAGCTTTGCCCAGCCCAGGGCCCAACTCATACATGGGTCCCAGTGATGGCAATGGTTCCTGGCGAGTTATATTTTTCATCATGCTTCTCCTTTTCCCACTCTCCATGAAGCAAGTTTGGTACTTTGGCCCTGTGAATGCATGTGAAAATATCTCATTTATGCTTTTGCACCAGAAGTTGCCGATGAGATTGGCAAACATAATGAAAGAAACATCTCCTTCGAGATAATCTTCTAAGAATGTCTTCAGTTCAACTGGTACAGAGCTGGTACATTCAGAGTCTACAGGAGCTTCTTGATTTTAAGATTAAAAATGCTGAAGATGCTGAAGATATTTATGACTTTAGAGACATTGCAATAAGTATTGAGGTAACAGGCATGTGTCACAGTGCCATCTCAAAAACATTCAGACTTACAGTCTCCAAACAAAGGAGGGATATTTTATTTGGGGAAATACATACAACAGGTCTTGTTCTTTAAGGGAACTAGGCCCCCACAGGAGTTGAGCATGAGGTTTATATAAAGCGGAGAATACTAACGAGTGTCCTGAATCTGGGTCAAACTATGATTGTCTGATCATGAGGGCAAAGTGGAGCTACATAGGTGGCTACTCATAATACATATATAAAACCCACTTAGGTGGGTGGGGGCATAATGCAAATGATATTATAACGAGCTCAAGGTCACTTCAAGGTAACCCAAGATGGATATTGTGAAGGCATTGTTCTAAGGAAATTCCCTTCAGTGATTTTATGGTCAACATCTTATATGAGTAACGCATTCTTGGGTTAAATTATGTTTATCAAGGGTAATAGGCAGTTCCTTATTGTCTAGCAATTGTTACTGACCAGATTGTTGTTAATCTTGCTACCTCCCACAATAAGAATCTAGATCAATGCAATAATATCATTCCTACCATGGCTCAGCGTGTGATTGAATACAAGGAAAGCTTTGGTGTAGATCCAGCAACCACACGGAATGTATAGCATTTTTTTATCATTTTACATGCTCATAGATAGGTTTAACCAATGTAATAAAAATGTCAATTCTACCTAAATTAATCTATTTATTCAGTACCATACCAATCAAACTACTAAAATTATTTAATAAAGCTAGAAAAAATAACAACAGAATTCATCTAGAAGAAAAAATTACTTATGAATATCAGAGGAATCAATGAAAAAAATGGAAAAGAAGGTGGTCTAGTAATACTGGATCTCAAACTATTATAAAATTATAATTATTAAAAGAATCTGACACTGGCTAAGCCATAGAGTTGGGGATCAATGGCAAGTAGAAATTACATTATAATAAATTACCATAATAACCTAATACATGATAAAACCAAAGATCCAAGCATTTGGAACAAAAACTCTTTATATGACAAAAATTGCTAGGAGTACTAGAAAACAGTATGGAAGAAAAAAGGTATGTACCAACATCTCACACTGTATATCAAGATAAAGTCAAAATGGGTACATTATTTACACATAAAGGGTGATAATATAAGCAAATTAAGAGATTATAGTTTATAAGTCAGTTTATAGATAAGGCAACAATGTATGACTAAAGAAGATATAGAGAACATTACAAAATGTGAAATAGATAATTATGATTATATTTAAGTTTTGCTCAAACAAAATCAATGTAACCACAATTGTACGGAAAACAGAAAACATGAAGGGAAATTTTGTAATAAGTATCTCTGACCAAACCCTCATTTTTCAAATTTATAGAGAATTGAATCAAATTTATGTGTCATTCCCTATCTGGTAAATGGTTAAATGATATGAATAGGCAGTCAGACAAAGAAATCAAAGTCATCTGTAGTCATATGAAAAGATGTTCTAAATCACTGTTGATGAGAGAGATGAAAATTAAAACAAATCTGAGGTATTACCTCACACTTACCAGAGTGGCTAAGATGACAAAAATGGGAAATGTTGGATATTAGAGGGGATGTGGGAAACCTGGGCCACTGATGCACTGTTGGTGGAATTGTGAATTGATCCAACCATTGTGGAAATCAATTTGTAATTATGTCCAAAGGCTATAAAACTGTTCACACTACTTAATCCAGCAATACCACTGCTAGGTATATATCCCAAAGACATACAAAAGAGGGGAAAAAAAGGATTTATTTCTACAAAAAATATTTATAGTGTATTTTGTGGTGGCAAAGAATTGGAAATTGAAAGGATTCACATCAACTGGGGAATGGCTAAACAAGCTGCATATAATGAAATATCATTGTTCTATAAAAACTGACAAGCTGGATGATTTAATAAAAACCTGGAAAAACTTACACAAACTGATGCATAGTGAAGTGAACAGAATCAGGAGAACATTTTACACAAGTAACAGCCTTATTGTTTGATAAAAAATTGTGAATGACTTGACTATTCTCAGCAATACAACGATCTAAGACAATCCCAAAAGACTAATGAGGAAGCATACTTTATACACCTCCAGAGAAAGAATAGATATGGATTGAATCAAGACTAAAGTGTGTCATTTTTTTCTTTTGAGTCTTCTTGTAAAAAATGACTACTATGGAGATGTTTTACATAATTGAACATGTACAAATTATATCTGATTTCTTACCATCTCAGGATAGGGGGAAGGGAGGGAGTAATAGAATTTGGAGCTCAAAGCTTTAAATAAAACTGTTAAAATCAGAAAAAAAGAAAACCCCAAATAAGGTCAACAAGAGTCAGTCATAACTGAAACTGAACAATAATAACCAAAGTATAGAAAGCTCAAATAAAGCAACAAGATCACTTAACAGAGATAACCATGAACAAATGACTCAAATCTAGATCTCCAGACTTCTCCTGAGTGTTCTTTACACTATATATGCTATCTTCTAAATTGTAGGCACTCAATCAATATTTGTTGAATCAAACATAATGACTAATACCTATGTTAATACCCAGTAATCTGATATAATTGTTCTTGTGGGAAATACAAATTCATCTTTATTTCTTAATTTTGATTCTTTGAATCTATCAGATAAGATGTTAGCAATTTCTACATTTCTGATTGTTCTGTTCCTTTGAATAATAGCATTTTCCATTTTCTCTCAGAAAATAGCTCATTTTCACCCTTTCTTTTTCAGGGGCTGATTTATAAACTTTTTTTCTATTGCTCCCTCTGGTATTTTTCCCCATATTTCTGCCAGCTTTTGTGTTAAGTAGTTCAGACTGAATTGTACGGAGGATAGCCCCCTCATTAACTTTAATTCATGCCTCCTATTTCCAAATTAGTAACATACTACTATCATGAGACATTTATGACCATCAACCCATTTCTTTCTCTTCATGATTATAAATATAACTATTGGATTCCCGATGAGAATCCTATTAGCACTCATTTTGCTCTAGAGATTAAAAGAGCGATTCTGCCTAAGTTTCCTTCATTATACATATTTTTTACAATCATTTTGGTTACTACATGCTCCATCAAGAGTAAGCAGAGCAGTGTTAGACATAGTATGCTAAATATCTCATTCTGTCTAGGTTAATGTTTCTTTATCATGAATAATCAGTGTCCCATCTTTGAAACTAAACTAACTAAAAACTAAAATGCTCATCATCAGAAAGCAGGAGAAGAGATGATAATCTTATTAATCAAAATGATGCATGAGATGGACAAAATTTTTTTTAAAAAGCACCCAGACTCTTTGGGCCCTTCTTTTCCTTTGTCTCTGATCATAACAGAGTGGCAGAAAGGAAGGTCCAACTAGACCTTCACCCTCTTCTCACCCCCTTAAAAAACAAAACAAAACAAAACAGGACAAGGTTCTTTATGATCAACTATGCATAACAGCTCTTTGGTAAAAAAAGATAGTACAACCTGAAAATTAAATGGATGCCCATCAATTGAGGAATGGCTGAATAAATTGTGGTATGTGAATGGGTTGGAATAATATACTATAAGAAATGAGGAAATAGATGCTTTCAAAAAGACATGGAAAGATGTATATGAATTGATTGATGCAGAGAGAAGTAAACAGAATGAGAAGAGCAATTTATACTACATCAATATTGTAAAAATGAACAATTTTGAAAACTTATAAGCTGATGAAAAATGAAACAAGCAGAAGGAGAATGACGCATACAATAACTGTTGCTGAAAAGAGAAACAACCTTGAAAGCCATAAGAACCAAGATCGATATAATGTTCATTCATGATTCCAGAGAAATGATAATGAAACATACTACCTACCTTCTGACATAAAGGTGATGGGTTTAGGGTGGAGACTGAGAAATACATTTTGGCTTACAGGCAAGGGAATGGTTTTACCTGAATATGTGTGTGTGTGTGTGTGTCTCTCTCTCTCTGCCTCTGTCCCTCTGTCTCTGTCTCTGTCTGTCTCTCTCTCTGTCTCTCTCTCTCTCTAATAAATAATAATAATATTAATAGTAATAATTTAAAAAAACATAAAACGAAGATTTTTAGGTAGGTGCATGCCTGTGAAATGACACATACACTTTCAAATGAGGTCACTATATGTTTAGTCTTGTTTAATTGGTTTACTTTAATAGAAGAGACAAATCATGGAAATGTTCTGCAAATGTTTACCATATAAAAAATAAAATATATGTAGAAAACTTGAAAAAATAGTTGATCATTTGCAGACTGTAATTGAGTTGATATATACAGTATTTATGGAAATACAAGAATAAGAATTTCACAGCATATGAAGACAGGAAATGACTGGATTTTCATAGTGGAGGCAACACCCAAACAGTTCAGATAATTGATCTGTCTAAATATGTAAATACATTGGCTAATAATGACTTTTCCAGCTCCTTGCATTTTTATTGGAGGGGGGCAAATAAGCTTTCTCTACCTTGTGCTGTTTCTGTAAGTCATTGTTTCTGTGGTAATTGCTGTTGCTATTGTTTGAAAGAAGATATAGAAGAGAGAACATTTCAAGCAAATCAGAAAAACAAGGGCATGGAGATAGACAAGCGTGAAGTCTGAGCAATAACTGTAATTACTGGTTTAATTATGAAGTATATACCTTGCACAGTGCTCACTCTTACCCCATTGAAGGTAACAAATAAGTCACTTGTTAACAGGGGATGGAAGGGGTGGGAGGAGGAGGAATTGAAGTAATATAGGAAAACAGGCTGCTTGGCTTCCCTTCTGAGAAAGCTGAGGGAGAAGACAGACATAAGGAACCCTTAGAGATGCTACATTGCTCCTATGTGTCTTAGGATGATATATTCCTTTTTGCAACTCCTCCTCTCCAAATAAGAAGAAGGTGAAACCAGTCAGGGAAACATCTATTGCATTCTTTCTCCTGTAAACCCTGACTTCTACCACCTTAATATATCCCTGCAAGTCTATACTCACTCCTACTAGATCTGAGTTGAACCAGCCTTAGATATTGATTGGAAGTGGCAGGTGTTTTGTAAACTTTCAAAGAATCTATCAATGGAAGTGAAAGGATAGTAGGTACAGAAGAATTAAAGTCTTTCTTCCCTCTCACATCAGCCATTCTGGCTTGCAGGTATGGCCTAACTAGCACCTAGTTAGTAAGAATAATAATTGTCACTAGGTTTAAAATAAAAAGAGCATATTTCTTCAAAGTCTCTCATAAATCCAGACCTCTTCTTACCTTGCGGTTTTCTTACACCTTACTCCCCAACATGTACTCTTGGATCCAGTGACCCTGGCTTTCTGGCCAGTCTACAAACAAGAGTCTACATCTCTGCTCTCAGGTTTTCTCTCTGGTTGGTTACCTGTCCCTCCTCTGCCCTGATTATTGACCTCTCCAGTTTCCTTTAAGTTCCATTTAAAATCATACATTCTATAGGAAGCCTTCTCCAAATGCTCTTAATTCTAGTGTCTTCCCTCTTTTAATTATCTCCTATTTATCCTGTATAGACCTTGCTTTGTAAATATATGTTTTCATATTCCCCCATTAGATTGTAAGCTTCTTTAGGCAGGAACTGCTTTTTGTTTCTTTTTTGTATCCCTAGTGCCTAGTGTGATAGCTAGGTGGCACAGTCTTAAGAGCACCAGGCCTGGGGTCAAGAAGATTTCTGTTTGTGAATTTGAATCCGTTCTCAGATATTTACTTGCTGGGTGACCTTAGGCAAACAACAGCCTTTGCCTCAGTTTACCTCAGTTCCTCATCTGTAAAATGGCAAAACACTCCAGTATCTTTTCAAGAAAACCTCAAATTGGATCATGGAGAGTCAAACATGACTGAAATATAAAGTATTTAATATAGTATCTGGCACTTAGTTGACACTTAATAAATATTTATTGATTGATTGAGTATACCTGTCTTCTCCTTTATAGTTAAACTCCTTAAAAAGGCCATTTATGTGTTTTTTTTCTTTCTCTGCTCTTCCCTCTCCCTCCTCAACCTTTTATAAACAGGTTTCAGATGTGTCTAGTAGTAGTTTCTCTTCCTACTCACTACTTAACAGATATTACTGCCTCTTGATAATCACATTGTGAAATCCAATGGCTTTTTCCACTATTACACTTTTTGAGTTCTGCAATTTTTGACACTACAAATCATTATTCTGCTACTAGATCCTCTTTATTTCCTTAGCCTTAGCTACACTGATCTTTCCTAGTTCTCCTTTTCAAGTTATCTTTGCTGGAAAATGATCTATGCCTTTATCATGAGAGAAGAAGAATTGGATAGTAGATAAAATGCTGGACTTGATGTCTGGAAGAACTGAATTCAAATCCTATCTCATACACTTCTTCTTGAGTAATTAACTTAACCTTACTGGGTCTCAGTTCCTAATCTGCAAAGTGAAAGGATTGAATGGGATCATCTCTATGGTCTATTCCAGCTCTAAATCTATGGATACTTTTCCTTGTCCATTAACTCTAATTGTGTTTACAAGGCTGTGCTGTTGGCTCTTTTTCATATCTTTTTGCATCTTCCTTTTTGCTGATTTCCTTTTTTTCCATGGATTCAGTGATCATTATTTCTTTAAGTCTGGCCGAATTCTTTCTTCTGAACTCCAGAGTCTCACGTTGCCAACAGTTCGTTAAGCATATCTACTTATCCATAATTGTCTTCACCTGAATGTGTCATAAATACATTTATTCTTGTTCTTCTGTTTCTATCTACTCTGCTACTAAGGCGATCTACATTCCCCATCCCTTTTTCCATCCCCCAGCTCCAATCAGTTGCCAAATGTTAGAGAGTTTATCTCCACAGAAACACCTGTATTTCTCTCCTTTTCTCCGTTTATCTCCCTAATTCAGGCTCCTGTTTTCTTTGACCTGAATTATTGCAAGACTGCTAATTTGAATCTGAATTCGAGTCTCTTCTCTTTTGAAATAATTCTCCACATAGTTGTCAATATAATTTTCCTAAAGCACAAATCTAAACATGCTATTTTTCTGCTTAAGAAACTTCCTTGGTTTCCTATTACTTCTATGATATAAAACAAATCCTTAGCTTTGACATTTAAACCCATTTACAATGCTGTTCCATTCCATCCTGGATTTATTTCATATTACTCACTTTTATTTTTTCTAAGTTTTAGGCAAACTGGCCTACTTGCTTTCTTTCCAAATGAGTATTTCATCTTCAATGTCTGTGTTTTTACATGTAGGCTGTCCTCTATCCCTGGAATTAATTTCCTTTTTGACTATGCTCTTAGAATGTCAAATTTACTTTAAGGTGAAACTATGTGGCCATTTTAATGATAATCTGTTGTGAACACTATTTTGTGATTTTCTGTGATAAGATGTAATATTATGAATACCGCATCTTGATTTGTTGTGAATGTTTTCCTTTGATTTGTTCTTAAATAAATAGAGTGTTCACTATACTGTATAATGAGAATCTTAAAAGCTATTCACAGTAGTATTCTTTTGGGAAGCTGCAGGTGAATGCCATTACAAATACTTCAGAGGGAAAACGGATATTCACTGAAATACAATACTTTCAAGCATTCTGGAAGAAAGGGCCAGAACTAAATAAAAAATTTGACTTTCTGGTACAAGATTAAAGAGAAGCATAAAAAGGGAAAAAAGAAAGGGAAATTATAAGGGATTTAATGAAGTTAAACTGTTTATATTCCTACTGGGAAGATGATATTAGTAACTCATAAGACCTTCCTCATCATTAGGGTAGTTAGAAGGAGTATATATAAACAGATATAACAGGTTCAATATGAAAGGATAATAGCTAGAAAAATTAAATTAAATTAAGGAGTGAGAGAGGAAGGTACTAGGAGAAAGAAAAGGAGAGGAAGAATGAGGTATATCATCTCACATGAAAGAGGCAAGAAAAAGATTTAACAGTGGAGGAGAATGGTGATGTGAGAGGAAGTGAATGAACGTTGTGTATCAGCAATGCAGTGTTCACAATGCCTACAGTAACTATAAATATACTGATATAGTTATTAATCACAAAATGGAACAGGCTCTCTACATAAGAAATATAGATAGTGCATTCATTTAAATACCAGAAGACTGAGTCCCAAAACCAGAAAGTCAAAGCCAACCCAGTCGTGATGAAGTTGGCACATGTGGCCAAAGTAGTAAAGACCCACATCCTCAAGCCTTCAAACAGGACAGGCTACCTTAGGC
>CM053586.1:125391173-125402152 GCA_028646515.1 Pseudochirops corinnae
TTAAAGGGCAATGGAAATTTCATACCATGATATTGATTATAAGAAATTGATTAATTCAGAAGTTTGGGGGAAAGGAGGAAGAAGGATATAAGATAGAGCCAGACACAGAGGGTTGAAAGCATAAATCAAGAGAGACAAGGAAGATAGAAGCACCCTCAAGGTATTTAGAACTGTAGAGCCAAGCTCTGATTTTGGAGATTAAATTTGTGAGTTAGCCTAGATGAAGATATTGCATATGTTTTGTATTCTCCAACCCCTTGATTCCTTAGTTCTGTTTTCAACTAAACTATCTGTCTCCAAAACCATTTGTATGAGTAAAAATTGCATGGGACTTTGATTCCCTACTTGCCTTTGTTGGAGGTACAAGATAATCCCCTAACTATAGACCATGTATATCTGTTATCTGCCTCATTCCATTTTATTGACTTTGTTTTTGTTTTAATTATTGGATTTATGCATCCCAAGTGTGTCTTAATTATAGAATGACTGACTATAGACAGAAACATTAAGTATGGCTTTGATTAGATAGTTAAGTCAAAACAAAAAATCTGAATTTCAGTGGTCAATTAAGAATCATTTCTTAAGAGTCTTCTATGTGTTTGACCCTGTGCTAAGAAATGAAGATTGAACCTTACTTTAAAAATTAAATTTTTATTGCTCTTAAGAAGCTTACATTCTATTGGATAAGACAATACAGAAACATAAATATATTTGTAAGACCTATCCAAAATAATTACAAAGTCATTTTGGATAAAGAGGAAGTTGGATGTGGGGCAGAGGGATCATGAAAGGCACCATGTGGAAGGTGGTACTTTTCAAGGTATGCTAAGAGGTAGAAATAAAGAGGGAGTGCATTCCACTGATGGGGAACTCCATGAATAAAATATTAAAGACAAAAGATGCATGGCAGAAATAAAATTGTGCATTGGAACAAGGTCAGTTGGGTTGAATGGCAGAGAACAAGAAGACAAGAATCAAACATCCAGGATTAATCACATAGTCTCATATATGGTAAGTGCTCAGTACATACTTGTTTACTGACCAAATGATGTATATTTGTAAACAATATATTGTAGGATTCTAGTTTTTGACACACTGTAAAGCCAGGCATAAGCAGCTTTCTATAAGAATGCTGCTGTGAACAGCTTTCAAGGTTCTGATTACACAGTATAGTGTGTATATATATATATATATATATAAAATATTTGATTTTAAAACTTTGAATTCCAGATACTTTCCCTTCCTCCCTCGTCACCCACCCCCCCGGAAGACAAGCAATTCAATACAGGCTGAATATGTGTAGTTATGCAAAACATCTTCACAATGGACATATTGTGAAAGACTGACTGTATTTCCCTCCATCTTATCCCGCCCCCCTACTTGTTCTATTCTCTACTTTGTCCCTGTCCCTTTTCAAAAGTGTGTGCTTCTAACTACCCTTACTCTCAACCTGCCCTCACCCTAACTTTCAACCTGCCCTCCTCTCCATCATCTCCCCTCTCATTCCCTTTCCCCCTACTCTCCTATAGGGCAAGATATCCAATTTAGAGTGTATGTCATTCCCTCCCTGAGCCAAATTCAATGAGAGTAAGGTTGACCCATTTCCTTTTGCCTTCCTGTTCTTCCCCTCCATTGTAACAGTTATCCCTTGACTCTTCTATATGAGATAATTTTGATTGTGGCTTTCAGGTAGTCCAAAGATTCTTATATTGTCTCTCATGGATCCATTTTCCAGGTCAGTTTTTTTTTTTTATTTCCCCTATGGGGTATTTTACATTTTCTTCCACTTTTTTCATTCCTTTGATTATGTTTGAGTGGTTCTTGTTGTCTAATAGAGTGATTAGCTTCAAAACTATCTGGTATAGACTAAGAAATAGAGTGGTGGATCAGTGGAATAGATTAGGTACACAAGACACAGTAGTCAATTTCTCCAGTATTCTACTATTTGACAAACCCAAAGACCCCTGCTTCTGGGATAAAAATTCACTAATTGACAAAAACTGCTGGGAAAACTGGAAAACTATAGGACACAAACTAGGTATAGAGTAACATCTCATGCCATTTATGAAAATAAGGTCAAAATGGGTGCATGATTTAGACATACAAGCAAATTAGAAGAGCATGGAATAATCTACCTGTTATATCTATGTATAGGGGGAAAATTATGATTAAATAAGAGACAGGAGGCATTCAAAGTGTAAAATACATGATTTTGATTATACTAAATAAAAAAGAGTTTTCCATACACATAAAATCAATGCACCTGAGATTAAATCGAAAACAGAAAACTGGGGAACAATCTTTACAGCAAGTGTATCTGATTGTAATGGTAATTAATTTAAATTTGAAGACCCTTTTTTTGTTAAGTCAAGTAAACAGGTACTTACCCCTTAGTCAAGCCTCTGTGAAAGAGGCTGTAGTGGTAATTAATTTAAATTTGAAGACCCCTTTTTGTTATGTCAAGTAAGCAGGTACTTAGTAACTAATCAAACCCTGGTGGCTAAGAGGCAGAAGGTGTGAACTCTGTCTCCTGTTGCTGACATAACAGGAAGGGTTTGGCTGAAACAGGAAGCCAGTGCTTTGTTTGTATATAAGAAGAGCCCCATAGAGAGACTTAAGAATTAGAATTTTTCTCCTGGTGGGTTCCTGGTGGAAGAGAGAGAGAGTTTCTCTCTGGAAGCCTATTGAGAACTGAGAAAGGATTTCCTTGAGACCAGAATCTGGTGAAGGATGAAGTTGCTGCTAAGTAGGCCACCTAGAAGGCTGAGATTTCTTGCTAAGAAAGCCTCCTGGAAGGCTGAGATTTCTTCTGGGTCCTAGGGCCAGCCAAACTGACAAAGGGGTGGGGAAGCATGATCAGAATGCTAACACTTTGTTTGTTTGTGGCTTGGTTGATCCTTGAGTTCCCAGCAACACAAGTTGTAAAGGAGTTGAGATGTGCTGTACCCTGTGAACTTCAGTGTATAGCAAGAAAGGCCCGGAGGACTGGACGAGAACCTGAGAGCTGTCTGCCTCTAAATCCTGGGGACTGTTTGGTGGATTCAGGTAGGAGCTGGGACCATGGAAGGGGATCCAGAGAATCCTAGACCACCCTGAATCAAATGAATAAAAGGCCTGTCCTTGGATGTGTGATGAAATTGAAGTTTCTTAGAGACCGAGGGGTGGAGGGTTTGTGTATTTTTCTAATGACTGTATTTAGTGATTAATGATGCTTAGTGACTGATTGCTAGATAAGTGACTGATAAAGTAAAGCTATGATTGCCCCATGAGTGGAAGACTACTATTACATTTTGAGATGACTGAATGACTGAATGACTAAGAAAGGAGGCAAACCTCCTTAGGGATAACAGATGATTGTTCTTTTGTTCTTTGTTTTAAATACTGTGACCATTTTAGTAATAACTATGTGGCCATTCTAATGATAAGCTATTGTCAACACTATATTGTGATTTTCTGTGATAAGATATAATGTTGTGTATATTATATCTTGATTTGTTGTGAATGTTTTCATTTGATTTGTTCTTGAATAAACAGAGTGTTCACTATGCAGTGTAACCAGAACCTTAAAAGCTGTTCACAGTAGCATTCTTTTGGGAAGCTACTCATGCATGACTTTGCACTGATAAAGGCCCCACCTGTCAAATGTATAAAGAATTGAGTCAAATTTAAAAGACTACAAGTCATTCCCAATTCCCATTCCCAATTAATGGCCAAGTAGACAAACAGGCAGTTTTTAAATGAAGAAATCAAAGCTATCTCTAGGCATTTGAAGAAGTACTTTAAATCATTTTTGAATTAGAGAGATGCAAATTAAAACAACTCTGAAATACCACTTCACATGTATTAGAATGACTAATAATAGAACAATGATAGGACAAAATAGGACAAAAAAGGAAGATGATAAATGTTGCAGAGGATGTGAAAAAATTGGGAAACTAATGCACTGTTGGTGGAGTTGTGAACTGATTCAACAATTCTGGAGAGCAAGTTGGAACTATTCCCAAAAAGCAAGCAAACTGTGCCTACCCTTTGGTCCATCAGTACCACGAGGTCTCTGTTCCAAAGAGATCACAAAAAGGAAAATAGACATGCACAAAAATATTTATGGCAGCCTTTTTCATGGTGGCACACTATTGGAAACTGAGTGTATGCCCATCAATTAGGAAATTGCTGAGCAAGCTTGGCATATGCATGTAATGGAATGCTATTATGCTATAAGAAATGATGAACAGGCAGATTTCAGAAGATCTTGTAAAGGCTTGTATGAACTGATGCAAAGTGAAAAGTAAAGAACCAGAAACACATCGTGCACAGCATCAGCAACATTGTGTGATGATCAACTATGAATGACTCATCTCTTCTCAGCAACGCAATGATCCAAGACAAGCGCAAAGGACTCAGGAGATAAAATGTTATTAATATACAGATAAAGAACTAATGAACTCTGAATGTACAGCAAAGCATGTTTTTTTTTAACCTACTTTATTCTTTCTCATGTTTTTTTTTTCCTCATTTGACTTGTTCTTTCACAATTGTGACTAATATGGAAATATGTTTCCACGATGGCACATGTATAAATTATGCCTAACTTTCCATCATTTTCAGAAGAGGAGAGGGGAAGAAGGATGGGAGAAAAATTTGGAACTCAAAATCTTGTAAAAATGAGTGCTAACAATTTTCATAACATGTAAAGGGAGAAATAAAATACTATTAAACTTTTAAAAAGGGATATATGAAGACAGATAACATTTAGTATTTCTGAAGAAAAAGTAGATTGGGGCATCTTTGGGTAAGAATTTAAATGAGAAAGAAGGAACATTGTTGCATAAATTTAAGAAAAAAATATTGGATTAATTATTCCAAAGGACAAATTTTCTCTACCTAACAAATTGAAAGACAGGAAGAAATTTAAGATGGGTGAAAAATCACTGAAAGGGTCAGATATCAGTGTCATTCTTAGCTCTGTAAGTTACTGTTCACAATTTTAGAGTAAAAAGTTAAATGGCAATGCTTCATCTCTTAACCTAAATAGACATGAGCCCTCAATGTGGACCATTAGCTTTCCTTCATCATTTTTGCTGAGTGCAGCTTCAGATTTTGTTCAGCCTATAGATTATCCAGAGCTGCCACAGATGAAACCAAAGAAAACAGAAGATGCCAGAGGCCTCAGCACACAGATGATATGGCCACACTTTACAAAATGTTGTTGCCAGCCTATAGGACAAGACAAAGGAATGCCATGTTCTTTTGATGTTTGTAAAAAAAGAAAAATCACTCTCCAGTTGCTGCCCACTATGACTTTCATAGATGAAGAATGAGATCTATTGCTAAATATATATGGTCCTATAAAATAGAGACATAGCCATTCTAACAGTCCAGACATATCAGAACCCCAAATCTAAGAAATACAGAAAGGTGGTTCAAGAGAAAAAAAAGCTCTGATAAAATTCTCTGTGATGAAAACAAAGAGCTTAGAATCTAAGCAATCATTAAATATCTCCAAAACTGTTAGAAAGGAAGAGCTTTAAAACTAGCTGGACAACATGATTTCTGAAAGAGGAAAACAAATGAATGAAAAAAAAATGTGTCCCTGAAAAATTGTGACTGCCTTATTATTTATGAATGGGTTAAAGGGGAAGACACACAGCAAGAGGGATCACTGCTCCAGTGCAGTCCTCCAGGAGGAGCTATTTATAAGCTAACCCCAAATTAGCATTCCAGCATAGTTACTACACTATGCTTACTTTTATATTTCAGACAACAGTTGACATAATAAATTAAAGATGTTCATTCCAATCGATAATTCTTTCTAGCTTAAAATTCTAATATCTTGACTTCTTTAAGCAAATGGAATGCTGTCCCACACTCCCTGTGCTACCCACCTGCTAATATCAATATCTAAGCTCCAACTAGCTCTCTGTTTTTGTTTCCTTAAGATCAGGTACTGCTAGTTAAAAGGATGTGACAAGAACAAGGTGTGATTGATGCATGCATTTGGAGAAAAATACTAGAAAAAGTAGAAAGATATTCAACTTTAATAATGTGTAATATACAGATTTAACATTGATGTTCTCTCTTGGTTTATGTCAGACAGTCCTGTGTCATGTATGGTACACAATTTATCCTGAGGGAAGAATGGGTGTTGCACAACATAGAGGGAATGGCAGTGGCAGCATCACTTTAAGCATATTATGACATGTTGTGCCACAAAATATTAAGCCAGGATTTTTTAAAATAATGGAGTATGTTCAATCACTTTGGTGTTACCTATAGGCCAACTTCTTGGCAACCACTCTCATGCTCAGTCTTTAGATCATTTCTGGGAGGACTTAACTCTTCCCAGTTCCAGGATTCCTTTCACAGACTTTCTTCCTTGTCCCCTTTCTCAACTGTCCTGATTGATAATGCCTCACGTAGCCCAATATATGTGGGCTGATACCTGGAAATATTCTCAGAGACTGCATTACCTCCCCCTCTGCCTACCTAACAATTGTTTCTCCTTTTCAGATCTGGAACTGTATGGTAAATCAATACTGCCATTCCTACTTGGTCCTATCAACCTATTCTCTTGTGACAAGAGTCATTTTTCTGGTAACTTTTGAAATCAAAATACTCTGCTCATTGCTTCCATATATATTTCTTTCTATGAAAATATGAACTCCTTTGGGGCAAGGATTGTTCTTGCTTTTGTATATGTTTCACCAAAATTTTATAAAATGTTTGCTACAGAGTAATTGCTTAATAAATGCTACTGTATTCATTCACAAAAATTAGTAACAATGATACAATTTAACTAATCATTACATAAGATAAATCATTGGCCATGTCAATCCTCTGTTCAAAACTCCATTTGTTATAAATTCTATGATCAAACATGAAATTTCTTTTTGACATTCAAATACCTTGTATACCTGCTTCCCTCTGGTAACCTTTTTAGGCTTCTCACATTTTTTTATCTTTGTTATTCAGCAACATTGAATTCCTTGAAGTACCATAACCAAGACATTCCATATTTGAACTCTGGTGGTTTCCATGCCTAGAAAGATCTCCCTCTTTATCTCTACTTCCTGGCTTTCCTAGCTTTCCTGACTTCCTTTGAATTCCAGCTAAAACCCTACCTTCTATTAACAACAACAACAACAACAAACTTCCTTGATTCCTCTTGATTTTAATAAATTTCCTTCTGTTGATAATTTTCTATTTGTATTCTACCTAAATTATTCACACATAGTTGTTTGTATGTTGTCATCCTCATTAGACTGTGAAATCCTGGGGAATAGGAACTGTCTTGGTTGTCTTCTACCTTTCTTTGTACCCATAGAGTGAGGCAAGTATTAGACACTGAAATTCCTATTGTGTGACTGATCCAATATAGCATTTGATGTCTCTTTCTTTTTTAGTTTTCAGCAGTCACTTTTTGTTTACAAATTCTGCCATTCTCCATAGACTTGACAGGTAACGTATCCCTTGCTCTCCTAATTTGCTTATAGTATCACCGTTTATGTCTAAATCATATACTTTTTTGTTTTTACTTTATTTTGGTATACAGCATAAGATAATGGTCTATGTCTAGTTTCTGTCATACTGTTTTCCAGTTTTCCCAGCAGTTTTTGTCAAATACTGAGTTCCTATCCCAGAAGATGGAATCTTTGGCTTTATCAAAAAGTAGATTACTGGAGTCATTGATTTCTGCCTCCTGTGTACCTAACCTGATCCACTGCTCCACCACTCCGTGTCTTAGCCAGTACCAAGTAGTTCTGATTATTATTGCTTTATAACATAGTCTTAGATCTAGTATGGTCAGGCAACCTTCCTTTGCATTTCTTTTGATAAATTATCTCGATATTTTGAAGTTATTGCTCTTCCAGATGTATTTTATTATTATATTTCTAGCTCTATAAAATTTTTTTGGTAGTTTTATTGGTATGGCACTGAATAGGCAAACTAACTTAGATAGTATTGTCACTTTTTTATATTAATTCATTCTACCCATAAGGAGCTATTATTTTCCAATTATTTAGATATGACTTTATTTGTGTGAAGCGGTTTATAATTGTGTTCATATAGTTTCTGGGTTTGTCTTGGCAGGTACACTCCAAAATAGTTTAAAATGTCTACAGCAACTTTAAATGGGATTTCTCTTTGTATCTCTTGCTGCTGGGGTTTGTTAGTAATATATAGAAATCCCGATGATTGTGTGGGTTTGTTTTATATCCTACAACATTGCTAAAATTGTTAATTAGTTCAAGTAGTTTTTTGGTGATTCTATAAGTATACCATCATATCATCTGCAAAGAGTGGTAGCTTTGTTTCTTCATTGCCTATTCTAGTTCCTTCAATTTCTTTTTCTTCTCTTATTCCTAAAACCAAGATTTTTGGTATAATGTTGAATAAGACTACTGGTAGTAAATTCACCCTTTCCATTTTTGATACTGATAATTTGATTTACTTCTTTCTTTTTAAAAATTAAATTAACCAAAGGTTTTTCTCTTTTATTGCTTTTTTTCTTCCATAAAACCAGCTCTTAGTTTTATTTATTAGTTCAATAGCTTTCTTACTTTCAATATTATTATGCTCTTCTTTGATTTTCAGAATTTTTAATTTGTTATTTAATTAGGGATTTTAAGTTTTTCTTTTTCTAGCTTTTTCAATTGCGTGCCCAATTCATTGATCTCCTCTTCCTCTATTTTTATTCATGTAAACAATTACAGGTATACAACTTCCCCTAAGAACTGTTTTGGCTGCATCCCATAAGTTTTGGTATTTTGTCTCATTATTGTTATTCCCTTTGATGAAACTATTGATTGTTTCTATTATCTGTTGTTTAACCCATTCATTCTTTAAGATCAGATAATTTCATTTCCAATTAATTTTTAATCTACCTTTCCATAGCCCTTCATTATACATAATTTTTATTACACTGTTTTATGAAAAGGTTGTATTCAATATTTCTGCCTTTCTGCCTTGAATTGTGTGGGGATTTTTTGCCCTAGTATGTGGTCAGTTTTTGTGTAGGTGCCATGTACCCCTGAGAAAATGTTTATTCCTTTCTATACCCATTTTATTTTCTCCAGATGTCTACCATATCTAACTTCTCAAAAATTGTATTCATCTCTCGAACTTTTTTCTTGTTTATTTTGTGGTTAGATCAATTTAGTTCTGGAAGGGGGAGATTGAAGATCCCACTAGTGTAGTGTAACTATTTTTTCTTGTAACTCACTTAGCATCTCCTCTAAGAATCTGGATGCGATAGCAGCTGGTGCATATATGTTTAGTATTACTATCACTTCATTGTCTATGGTATCTTTTAGCAGGATATAGTGCCCTTTCTTATATCTTTTAATTAGGTCTATATTTGCTTTTGCTTTGTCAGGATTGTTACCCTATCTTTTTTTTCTTTTCTTTTCTTTTCTGTTTTTTTACTTCAGCTGAGGCAGAATATATTCTGCCCTAGGCTCTTACCTTTACTGTCTGTATATCTCTCTGCTTCAAGTGTGTTTCTTGAAAACTATATATTGTAACATTATTGTTTTCAATCCATTCAGCTATCCACTTCTGTTTTGTCAGAGTTAATCCCATTCACATTCATAGTTATCATTACTAATTGTGTCTTTCTCTCTGTCCTATCACCTCCCCTATTTATATTTTTTTCCCTCTCTTTTTTCCTTTTCCCTCTTCTCCTGCGTTTTGCTTCTGATCACTACTTCTCTCAATCCGCCCTCACTTTTGTTGGCTTCCCTCCCTTTTCTTCCCCTTTTCCCCTACTATTTCTTCTGTCCTTTCACTTTCCTTTCTACACACCCTCTTCCATTTCTTTCTCCTTTCCCTTACTATTTCCTATAGATTAACAAAGATTTCTATACCCTGTTGAATGTGTATGTAATTCTGTCTTTGAGGGAAATCCTATGAGAGTAAGATTCAGACAATACTTGCCTCTCTACTTTTCCCCCTCCACTCTAAAAGGTCTTTGTGTCTCTTCATGTGATATAATTTACCATTTTCTGCCTCCTCCTTTCTTCTTCTCCCACTGCAATCTTTTTTTTTTTTACCCCATACTATTTTTTTTATCATCACACAAAAATCAGCTTATATCCACCACTTTCTGTCTATGTATAACCCTTTTCTAGGTTGTAATAATGATATAGTTCTCAAGAGTTTCGACTATCATCTTCCCATATCAGAATGTAAACAGTTTAACCCTATTGAATAACATTTATTTTCCTTTTTACCTTCTTATGCTTCTCTTGAGTCTTATATTTGAAGATCTGAATTGCTGTTGAACTCTTGTTTTTCCCTCATAAAAGTTTGGAAATCCCTTATTTCATTAAATACTTATGTTCTTCCCTCAAATATTATGCACAGTTTTGCTGGGTAGTTGATTCTTGGTTCTAATCTATGATCCTTTGCCTTCCAGAATATCATATGCCAATCACTTTGATCCTTTAATGTAGAAACTGCTAAATCCTGCATAATCCTGGTTGTGGTTCTACAATATTTACATTGTTTCTGGCTTCTTGTAGCATTTTTTCCTCAACCTTATAATTTTGGAATATGGTTACAATCCCTCTTGGGCTTTTCATTTTGGGATCTCTTCAGGAGGTAATCAGTAGCTTCTTTCAGTTGCTGTTTCACACTCTGGTTCTAGAATGTCAGGGAAGTTTTTCTGGATCATTTCTTGAAAGACGCTTTCCAGGCTCTTTTTTTAATCATGGCTTTCAGGCATACCAAAAAATTTTAAATGATCTCTGCTGGATCTATTTTCCAGGCCAGTTGTTTGTCCAATATGGTATTTCATATCTCTTCTATTTTTTCATCTTTTTTATTTTGTTTGATTGATTCTTGATGTCTCATAAAGTCATTATCTTCCACTTGCCCAATTCTAATTTTTAAGAAATTGTTTTCTTTAGTTAGCTGTTATACATCTTTTTCAATTTGGTCAATTTTACTTTTTTATTTTATTTTTTGTTTATTTTTAGTTT
>CM053586.1:125410106-125432407 GCA_028646515.1 Pseudochirops corinnae
TTTTTTTTTTGAGAAAGAGCTATTATCTTTTAATGCTTGCTATCTCTACATATTATGGCTCCATGCCAGGTTTGTGATGTATTTCTCACATTTCTTATCGATAACACCTTTTATATAGATTATCTAAAGTATATTCTTTTGGCAGTATTATCATATGGAGATTAAGGGGGCTAAATCAAGAGAAGTTTAGGGCCACTGTATCTTTCCTGCATATCTACATGGTGCTAGAGTAAAGTAAGCTGCCTTTTGGTAACTGTTTGAATTGAACTTGATGACTTTCAAGTTCCTTCTTTCATCCTAACATCAAACCTGAACTAAAAGAGTTGGCATTAGAGCCATCTCCAACATCATAGGCTTTATTGATGGCTACAATTTGAATGATTTTTCCCTCATGTGAATTTCTGTGTCTCTTTAGAGTTTTCTTGTTCTAATAGCTACAATCTCTGTTACTGGTTTGTTGGAAGTAGTTTAAAGTCTTTTTTGGCTAAATTTCCAAGATTCCAGGCAAATATTCTTTGGGTTATCGGAACTTGTTCAATACAGTTATACTTTCCACATCATGAGGGTTAGGGGAGCAGCATGTCCGTGAATCTGGAAAAACTGAGTAAAAATTTTTGGCCTCCCCTTTGTACTTGAAAAGAAGTCTGAATTATTATTTTAAAAGATGAAATACATTGTTATTATACAATACTATATATATATAGTATTTTATGGGACTTCTTCAAAGTGTCCCACAATTTCATTTAATTTCATATATTAACCCATGATATATCAAAACCATGATGGGGAAGGTCACAATGTGTAAGGGGTAACTATATATCCCATCCTTAGACAGGAATGCATTAAACCCATACCATACTCTCAAAATTGAATTCTCTTTCTCATATGAGAGCTCTTAAGCAATAGTCTAGTTCCAAGAGCAGCACTTTATTTTTCCCTCTGATACCTTGTTTTATAAGTACAGGGCATTTATGGAATAATATTGGTGAAATTCTGGCAATTTCATTTATCCACCTGTGAATAGTGGAGAAGTATTTAGTAGTCATTAGGTTTGACAAGTTTTGTAAAATTACTTATCTTGTCCTGGTTACATGCCTGATGAAGATGTCATCATCATCATCAGTCATTATCATCATTATTATACAAACAAAATAATTACTCTATACTCCTCAAGAGTAATACTTTCCAGTCACTTCTTGTCTCTCCCATCGGAGGCAAGTAATGTCACAGTGGAGAGAGGACTGTGCCTGGAATCAGGAAGATCTGAGTTCAAATGTGGTCTCAGACACTTAAAGCTAAGACTGTGTGTGTGTGTGTGTGTGTGTGTGTGTGTGTTTGTATATGTTTGCGTGTGTGACCCTATTATTAGGTCTCAGATTTCTGACTGAATCTCATTTCAAACATGGAAAAAAAAATCTTCTTTCCTTTGAATCATACAAACAATACTTTTGAGTTTCTCACCTCTCCCTCCCATTTTAACTGTGAAGTTTGCAGAATTTTCTGTAAATTGGGGGGAGGGGGATTGGTTGACTTTCCTTCATGATGTACTTTTTTCATAATGTTTGGATTTTTCTTCAAAGTTTTATTCTATCTTCATTTTATGTTTAAGAGTCTGTTGGTTTACATTTTGTGAGATTTTCATCAGCCTTGATTTATTGATTTTTCATTCTTTCTCTTGCACATCCGGTTGCTCTTTCCATTTTGTCTCCTTACTCTCTTCTTCCTTTCACTGCAATGTAGATTCCCAAGACAGTCGTAACCTCTACACAGGGGGATTGTGAGGGAAGCAGCATAAATCCCTGCCCAGATTTATCTCATGGATAATTCCAGTTAGGCTTCTAGTTACCTTTCCCACAATCACAGATCTTTTTTCCTTTTATCATACTTTCTTCTTTACTAAAGTCTACAATAGCATGTGCCCTTCTCCCTCCCTTCATTCTTTCTTCCTTTTAAGGGCATTTTTCCTTTCCTTTGTGTCATTGAGTAGGATCAATGTTTTCTTCCATTTTTCCAATGAGGCAAGGTTCAGCCTACATCATTCCCAAACACAATCTAAGAAGGCCAAACTACAAAGGAAAGAGTCTGTGTAGCAAATAGAAAAATACCTCAAAGTTAGGAAGCTGTGAGTTAAAGCCTTGGCTCTGACACACAGTGGCTCTGTGTGTGTGTGTGTGTGTGTGTGTATGTGTGTGTGCATGTATGTTTATATATGTGTATATATATGTATATTGTAGTCAATGAGTACTGTAGAAGTTGAAAGTATGTGAATATTGGCTACTAAATGGAAGTATTTATATATCAAAGATATCTACATAGATATGTTACAAAATTATAGACTTATAAGTAATATACTTGGCCCATCTAAGCCAAACCATGACTAAAAAAAGAATCATTTACAACATACAAGAATAGTGATTATCCACCCTTTGTTTAGGTGCCCTGATAAATAAGGGGATCATCTTGGAGTAAGAAAAATCTCAGTTTGAAACTGGCCTCCTTTGTATCCCTGTGTCTAGCATAGTTCCTTATACATAGCTGGTGTTTTAGAATGATGATGAATGATATTGATGATGTTCATGATTATTGACATTTTTACAGTTTTTTATTATTTTTAAAAAGTACTTAATATACACTGTCATTTAATTCTCAGAAGAATATTGTCTAATGGGTAGGTCATGCAAATAGCATGTGTCCTATTTTCATCAGGAATGTGTTACTCAAAAAGGTTAAATAATTAATTGAGAATGAAATAGTTGGTAAACTGTGGAACAAGAACTTTACCTAAGGTCTACTACTTCTGGACACAATGTTTGTTCCGTTATGAGCTGTTGTGTCTACAGATAAAGGTAGAGTGCTTATAGTCGATATAGGGGCAGCCTTGAATTTAGGAATGCCTGGCTTCCATTTTAAACTGATAATTCTGATTGGTGACCATGGGCAAGTCACTTGACATTTCTATTCACCCGACAATGTGAGTTTTTAAGGGTCAGTTGTAGTTCAGCACTGGCCAAGGAGATCTTAACTCCAGAAGTTCCCAATCTAAAGAGATCAAATATTTGACATTCTCTCCTTTTCTCCCTCTAACCAAAACAGAAACAAAAAACACTAGAATCAATGAATAACCATTGATTATGTGCCTACTGTATGCTAAATACTGTGCCAAGGTCTGTGAAAATAAAGATCAAAACCTCAAAGGTTTCTTCTCTCTAACAAATTATTAAAATATTTAAAGACAGTTACTATGCCATACCTCTGATCTCTTACAACAATCAACTAGCAAGTATTTTTTAAGTGCCTACTATGTGCTAGACTTTGGGCATAAAACTAGAAAGAGCAAAACAATCCTTTCTTGCAAAGAATTTATGTTCTAAATGGGGATGCAGAAAGAATATATAACAACATATATAGCATAAATATAAATATATGCATGCATACATACATTCATATATTTTAAGTACAATCTAACTTGAGAGGGAGAACAGTAGAAGATGGGGGAATCAGGAGACACTCAGTACTTTTAGAAGTTGGTGCTTCATCAGATCTCAAAGAAAGAGGATCTATAATATAGAATGTATTCCAGGGATAGGAGATTATCTCTGCATAGCATAAGCATGGACATGAGAGATGGTATAATACTGAAGAACAGAGAGATGGCCTGTTTGTCTGGTTTGAATAGTGCAAGAGCAAGAACAATGTTGAATGAGGTTAGAAAGGTGAATTTGTGGTCAGATTATATTGGACTTTAACAGCTATTCAGAAGTTTGGATTTTATTCCAGATGCAGTAGAAAGTCACCAGAACTTGTTGCGTAGAGGAGATATGTAGTCAGTTCTATTCTTTTAAAAAAAAAAAAAAATTGGAAGCTGTGCACAGAATTGGATAGAATAGGGAGAGATTCAAGGCAGGTAGATATATAAAGAAATTTTTGTTTTGTGTATACACACTTGTATGTGTATATGTGTATGTGTGTATGTTTATGTGTAGGTATATATGCACACACATCCATATAGTATATATATATACATATAGTCATATACATATATAATTATATATGTAGATATGTGTGTATTTATCTATCTCTATTTCTCTGTCTAAAATATTGACAAAAGATAATGAGGGTCTGAACTAAGGAGGCAGATATGTGAAGAGAAGGGTTAGATGTGGGAGGTATTGTGAAGGTGTGTGGGGAGAGGAAGATCAAGGATTCGAGGATGATAAACTGGAAGGATAACAGTGTTTCCCACCAAAATTGGAAAGTTTGAAATAGTGGAGGGTTTAAGAGGAAAGATAATATGAGTTCAATTTTATATATATTTAAGATGTGTCAAGGATATCCATCAAAAGCTTCAATAGCTAACTGATAATATATAATTTAAGGTTAGGGGAAAAACTAGGGCCAGATGTACATCTGAAAGTCAGAATTTTGCTGGGAATCCAAAAATTGAGAGGCTACTTAATATTACTTCCAGTTTATTTTTTGATAGCTTGCTCTAAGGGGAAATATTTGAAATGAGATGCCTAACTTTCAAGCATAAGTACCTAAATGTCATAACAGCACTCCTTCCGTGTACATAGCCTTATCCCTTGTGAGATATGAGGCAAGTTGTATGCAGAATGCTTTCTTATAGTTAAGACTAACAAAGGAAAAAAAAAATATTCCTCAACTGAGAAAGAATAAATTAAAATAACCAGTTGGATAATTCTAATTGTGATTAACTGAAAGGATTATAACCTTGGAAACATAAGAAACTGCATCTGTCTCCTATAGATCTGACCAAGAACCTATAATTACATCAGTATATTTTTGCCTTTTTTTAAGGATCATCACAGCATGAAAGAATGGCAACCAGAGTGGGAAATACAGTATTCAGAACATAATTCAGAAAAAGCTAATCTTAACAGATGAATTAACTGATCATCAAAACTCCTTTAAGAATGTTTTTTCTCACTTTTGTTACAATTCTGTGGTCCTCAGAAGCTAAAGGGAGAAAATATGACTCAGTAATCAAAGGGCATTCATGGAAAGCACAGATCCTCATAACAGAGAGAAGAGAATCTAAGACATAATCTCCAAATAACCTTAGAAGCAAGATGTTAACCAGCGACTAAGCATCCTTTTTTTCATTATAAAAATGACTTTGGAGCTGATTACATCAAAACATTTCATGATAGACTTCTATCAAAGATAGTTATATAAAATAATAATAATATAAAGTGTTAAAACCCTATTCCAGAATGAAAACATCCAATTCTAATAATCTGTTTCAAAATAAAAATCTGCCCAGAGATCATGTGCAAGTTTTCAATATTCTTATTAAGTTGTAACTCTAGGCAGGCTCGATATTGACAGACTGAAAATCAAAATATTGGTGGATGTAAAAAAATGGTACTCAGGCTCATAACAACCATTATTAAATGTGTATAGAAGATGGGCTTAAAATTTCTCAAAAGCATTTAAATAACTCCCCACCATTCATAGAACTTTTACCCTGATTTGAATAAATGGGCCTGAGACTCCAAGAGGGTAAACAATTTGCCCAAAGCCACAGAAGCAAACCATTATCGAAATAAAAATGACCACATTTCCTCTTCATTTATAGAATACTTACTAAAATTATTTTTTAAACTTAGCATTTCCTATTCAGTGTTCCCATGTATTCTCCCAGAATCAGTTATAAACCTCTAAGCATGTAACTCCAAAATATTTGCATCTGGTCTTGATCTCTCTCACAAAATTTGGAAATAGATTTCCAACTATATACCCAGCCAGAACAGCCAGTATCCCCTCAAATTCAATATAAAACCTAATTTCTCACTTGAATGGGCCACATCTCTTCTTCCTTCTGACTGTTTCTGTTAATGGTATCACCATACTCTCAACCACCTATTCTTTAAACATCTTTTGTTATATGCTACTTATCCTTTCTTATCTTCTCCTACTTATTAGTTTAATAAGTCATGTTGATTCTACCTTCAAAATCTCTCGACACAAATCCTCTTCTTTCCTTTCACCCTATTTACACCCTAGACTAGGAACAAATTATCTCTTTTGCAGACTAATACTTTCCTAAGGTATATCTGAGTCCTTCATTACTTCTAAAGCATCCTTCATCCCAATATCTTATTAATCTTCCTAGTATACACAGCTCTTATTGTATCATACCTTTCATAAAACCCTTCAATGTGTTCTTATTGCTTATTGGATAAATCTCAAACTTCTTATTATGTGATTCCAAGTCATCCAAATTTGAATTCTCTAACACTACAAATTAAAGAGTAATCATTGACTGGCATTGGTAGTTGGTGTTCACTCACTGGGAACTCCCTGTAGCAATAAAAGCACAAATCCAGTATTTAAAAAATGTAATGTTTAAAAGTAGGAAAGTTACTATCAACCTGATGTTTGCTCAGTGGAGAGCTTTTCCTGTTTCTCAGTGGTAATTTGCAACATCAAACTTGAATCACCCTAAAAAGTTGAAGCAATGCCTTCCGACTATAATTATCTTCAACACAAAGATTACATAGATATAACTAATATACACATATAGAATAATCCTTAAACAATGTTTGCTGTCATGTAACTTCTTTATAGGGATGTGTATATATTTAACCTACAACAAGGATGTGATTATATTCAATTAGTATAAAAAGTCATATATTTATATTAACACCCAAAATTATTGGAAATCTAAATATACTATACTCATGTTTCTCTCTCTCTCTCTCCCTCTCCCTCTCTCCTCTCTATCTCTTTCAATAGTACTGCAACACTGCTGACTGGAACCAATGCCTTTGGGGTTTGAAACTGCTAACCACAAAGAGACATCCCATCGTGCAGTAGCTGATCACAGCTCAGAGGTCCTGACCCAATAGAAAGAAATATGAAAGAATCTCAGTGGGTTCGGTGTTTCCCTATGCTCCTGTCTTATGACTCTGAGACCTCCTAGGGTCTTTCATAGCCCTTGAAGTAAGACTTGGAATCAATCCTCTGTTAATCCTTCTGGCATGTTGATTGTAGGTTTTATCATAGCCATTTGAGAGAGCTATTCCATGATATAAAGCAAAAGAACATTGAGCTATAATAAGACTTTGCCATTTACAGGAATTACTGGATAGTTCAATAATTTTTATGGCTCAGAGTGGTTCTTGTGAGGAACGAGAAATGTGCTTCTCCCTTTTCAAGGGTATGTGGCATTATCTTTAGAATGTTTTGGTTTCAGAGAGCAATGCTTTCATTCTATACAACTCTGTTCAGAATAAACTCATTTGTCAAATGATGTTTTCTCTATGCTACAACCTTGTCTATCCTTTCAGTTCTAGATCCACCCTATCATAACACATTCCGTGTCTGCTCTGGCCCATTCTGATTTCTTTCCTCTCTACAATCCTTTTGCAGTAAGGTAATAAGACATTTGAGAGAGAGAGAGAGACAGAGACAGAGAGACAGAGACAGAGACAGAGAGACAGAGAGACAGAGAGAGACAGACACAGAGACACAGAGACAGAGACACAGACAGACAGAGATAGAGACAGAGACAGAGTTTGAGGCAAACCATGCATCAGTGAAAAAACTCTCTATGAGAGCTTATGGTAGTTACATAATATTTTAATTGAGAAATGGAGATGGAAACTTATTAAGGAGATGGCATCTCTCAGTTGTAGAATAATAATTTTAAAAATGAGACACTTTAGACTAGATTGTTAATATGATGGAGAGAATTAATAAATGAGTAATCTGAGTATATTTAAAATACATTCATAAATTTCAAAGTTCTATGCTTGTTGTTCCAGTCCTTTTTGTCTGGCTATGCAGCTAATCATTTATGTGGCTGTGCTGCCACAGTGTTTTTCTTTATGTCAAAGCAAGGCTTTAATTGTTTTCTGATCTGTGGATCATATGATTATTCTCAGCCTAAGAATACTTGGGTCACATTACGCCAAGCAGATTATTGCTGGTTTCAACAATGATATAAAAGAAAGGTGGTCATCAATGAGCTCAAGAGCAGCTGATGCAGAGTAACTAACAGACAGAATCTAAATGAAGTCATACTTCTTCATTATCCACTAAAATCCAGGAAAGAAGATGATGACGAGTAGATTTATGCAAATAAAGTTAAATAACTTAGAAGGCTTTCTTGTTGTTAAAAAACTAATTAAAATGTATTTCCCTTTTTTCTCTGGATAACCGGCTATGTTATCGATTAAGGATATGTGAATTGTAACTTGTTCTATTGATTCATTCATTTTGATAAATTATAAATAATTTGGAGAGCAGTTACCATTCCATTAATTTATCACTTGAAAAGAAGTAAACACTCGTTCAGCCTCATTGGTTACAGAAATGAGATTTTTCTGGAGAGGAAATGTGAACGAGGGGGAAAAAAAAGAATAAGGATCGAGAATTAAAGCTGCATGGCTAGCTTCTCATTTAATTCATTTTGGGAATTGAGTAAGTAACCTAGTAACAATATACAGAGCAGTAAGAATCCCCAAATTAAAGAGATTATCTTAATATTAATTTTTATAAAAAACTTTTGAGACTATTTTAGCATAAAACTGAAGAAGTAAAAGTAAAACAATAGCTGACATGTTTATAACATTTAAATTTTACCTTAATAAATCCCTGTGAAGTGGGAACTATAGCTACTACTGTTGAAATTTTTAGATAAGAAAATTAAGGCTCATAAAAATTAGCTGCCTTGCCCATGATCCCATGGCAAGTAAAAGGAAGAATTCGGATCTGAACCTAGATGTGCTGAACTTCCTTACTCACTATGACATATTGTCTTTCCATAATGTTATTTTTATATATCAAAGTTCTGGAAAAACAAATAAATGGACTGTCTAGGTTTTCTTGACTCTGAGACTAGTTCTTAGACACTAAGCCATATTGCCTTTCACTAGGAATAAATGAATAGGATCTGAATATGATTCTAGGAAGATTTGGGTTCAGTTAGAAATTTTGACACATAATGTCTTGTGATCTTTGGCAAGACATTTAACTTCCTGCTGTCTGAGGTAATTTTCTGTGTTCCATTGTCCTCATTTGAGAGGTCCCTAAACCAATATCACCATTGCTCAGTACACTCACTAACACATAGTAGGCACTTAAAATGCTTTTTGAGTATTAATATAAGGAGTAGGTATTTTATCACACACTGAGAACACCAACATTTCTTCCAGGATTCTTAGATACAAAGCCCTTCCCCTTAAAGATTAAAAAAAAACAAACCCAAGGACTCTGGATCATTGTGC
This sequence comes from Pseudochirops corinnae, assembly GCA_028646515.1. NCBI lineage: Eukaryota > Metazoa > Chordata > Mammalia > Diprotodontia > Pseudocheiridae > Pseudochirops > Pseudochirops corinnae. The sequence continues at coordinate 125,419,361 of CM053586.1, forward strand.
CATATGATAACTGAAATTTCTCCAATTGATCCCTACAAATGTATAAGACAATTGAGAAAAATGATTATACCAATGATTTGGGGTTATTCAGATTTCCCCCTTTTTCTTTTACCTTCATTTCAATACCTTAATCAATAGGTAGTGAATCTGAAGCATGGAGGCCTTCTAAGTCCTCAAGTGTGGCCCTTTGACTGAATCCAAACTTCATAGAACATGAGCCTCCAGCCATTACTCTCATTCGTCTAAAAGAGAAAAAGATAGCAAAATGACCTTCCCTCTATTAAAATGCTGGTATTATTAATAACATGATTAAATTACTCAGAAATTACTCTTAAACATTTTTAGATGTCACACAAGAGGTGGAGCCAAGATGGTAGAGTAAAGTTAGGGACTCACCGGAGTTCTTACGCAAACCCCTCCAAATATTTTTTAAAATGACTTTCAACAAATTCTAGAGCAGCATAACCCCCAAAAGAGAGATTAACCAAATTTCTAGCCCAAGACAAGTTAGAAGGCCAATGAGAAAGGTCTGGCACACCTGGGTGAGAGTGGGTTACAATCCAGTGCAGGTGACATTAGCATAGCCCAGGCCACAGCAAACCAGGAGCAAGCCTTGGTTTCCTGTTTTTAGCGGACTGAATCAGCAGCCACCGGGTTATTCCCTGCCCCAGGAGCTCTTGGCCCACAGATGGTAATGGGGTCTAACAATTGCTCAGAAGGAGATTCCAGGGTCTTTTTGCTAGCCCTGAGGCAGGACTCTGCTGCTTTGTCCATACTCAGATCTAGGGTAGCAGTCCTGGGTGTCAGTCCCAGGGTGAGGAAGAGCACTAGCACAGCAGAGTTTGTAGCCACATGGAGATGGGACTGTCCTCACAGTTCCAGGGCAAAAGAGTGCTATGGTAGCTCATATACCCAATCACAGGCCAGGAGACGAGTAAACACCTCTCCTTAGATCATACAACCTTAGAAAAACTGAAAACTTACAGATTCCTAGGAAGAAATTATAAGAGACTTAATAAGGTTAAATCATTTACATTTCTACATGTGAAGATGGTATTTGTAACTCCTAAGACCGTTCTTATTATTAGCATAGTTATCAGGAGTATATATGTATATATATAGACAGAGGACACAGGTGTGAGTTCAGTATGATGGGATGATATCTAAAAAATAAAATTAGTGGTTAAGAGAGGAATTTACTGGGAGAACGGGAAAGGGAGATGTAGAACAGGGTAAATTATCTCACATAAAAGAGTCAAGAAAAAAGCTTTTATAGTGGGAGGGGAAGAATAAAGAGTTGAGAGGTGTGAGGGAACCTTACTGTCATCAGAATTGGCTCAAAGAGGGATAGAAACTGCTCAAAGCATAGATAGTCAATTAAGTAAAGAAATCTATCTTATCCTACAGAAAAGTAAGAGGGAAGAGGAAAAAATAAGAGGCGGAGGGGATAGTAAGGAGGACAGATTAAAAGAGGCTATAATCATGTATCAACAATGCAATGTTCACAATGCTTACAGTAACTATAAATATGCTAATGTGGTTATTAATCACAAAATGTAATAGGCTCTGTACATGGGAAATATAGCTAGAACATTTATTCAAATACTAGAAAACTGAGTCCCAAAACCAGAAAGTCAAAGCCATCACAGTAGTTATGAAGTTGGCACATGTAGTTAATGTAGTAAACACCCACATTCTTAAGCCTTCAAAACAGGACAGGCTACCTCAGGCAAAAATCTTTCTCTCCTCACTCACAGCAACTGCCCAGTGTCCAAGCAGCTTGCTCCCAACAACTCTGGCCCCCCTCAGTTCCCATCCCTGGCAGTCGTCAGCAGGAGTCCTTAGAAGAGATTCTGGCTGGCTCAAAAAAAAGGAGTTTGCGCCACAGCTGCTGCCATTGCTTCCAGTCCTGAGAGGCAACTGGACAACAAAACCAACAGGGTGGGGTCCTTGGGGGTCCATGGCACTTCACTCCCACCATAGACACAACTCCACCCTCTTCCTGAATCCCAAACTTTGGGATGCAGCAACAAAACACGTCCAGTGCTGGATGCAATGGTCAGATGGCTGGAAGCCTGTCTGCTGATCTGTTTCTTTGTCTGCTTGTAAGTTCTGTTTATATTCTGTTTGTATTCTCTGAAGTTCAGGGTGTTGACTTTTTCCTCTGAACTAGGTAAATGATATAAGTTTTATTGATTAAAGTAAGATTGTTAATCCATTTTGAGTTGCTTTCCTTTAGTAAAGCAGATCTAAGAACCTGTGCTAGCAGCCATCCTGGGCATGCCAGGGTGCTTGTTGATATAAATGGCATCACAAACAGGATCTGCAAACTAAAAGGAAAATATGGGGGCTGAGATAATTGTTTGTTTCCCAGCTGTGGTAGCTGTGACTCTGTGGAGCCATGGAACAGGAGTACAGAATTGCCTGCATGCTGACTTTGATGGGGTGAGAGCAGGAATGGTGAGCTGCCTGCATCGGGTCTGGGACAGAAGCCAGGATCAGCTGCCTCCTGTGGGAGAAGAAGGAACCCAGGAGTTCAGAATTCAGCCACAGGACGATATAAGGACTATACAACAAGGCAGGAACACTGAAAGTGTTTTCTTGCTGTATCCCACAGTTTGGGACCCAGGGGAGAATGGAGTTGTGTCTATGATGAGTGAGGTGAAGTGCCACAGACCTCCAAGGGCCCCACCCTGCTGGTTTTGTTGACAGGTAGCCCTTCAGGACATAGGAGCAGAGGCTAGAGTAGTTTTAAGACTGGGACCTGACACCTTAAAAGGCCAGGAGGAAGCCTGCAAGGGCAGTGTGGGGGGAAGGACATACCTCCCTCAAGAGAACTTTATTTGGACATTTTTGTTTTAGATTACTAGAAATGAGTTGCTATGTTATATATCTTGCAAATGTGATGTCTCTATTTTGTGGGGATTATATTGTACTTAAGACATGTTAATGATAATTCAGATTCAAGTTGCCTATGTAATGGGCATGAAAGATCTTAGAGCCGAATGCTATGGGAATCTGAAGATCTTCCCTGCCCCTAGGCCCTTTGATAGGCTTAAGTGGCTCTGAGAACCTTCCCTGATTTGAAAATATGCTCTGCCCGCTAATAGGCTAAATGTGGTCACATGGAGCCTGTGACAGGAAGCTTGCTCTTCAGGAACACCTACATCTTATTACTTTGTGATTTGGCAGTGGGTCAGAGGGCTGTGACATGCTCTGATCCAGGAGAAGGCAATATATACCCTGATGTGAATTTTTTGCTTTGGGGCTCACTTTGGAAAGAGTTGTGTGATTTGGCCAGATGAGATTCTGGGCAGCCATTGGGCCCCCTGGCTTTGAAAACCCAGATGTTGGTGCTTCCCCCTCTGTTAACTAACTAGGTATGGATGTAATGGTCAGACGGCTGGAAGCCTGTCTCCTGATCTGTTTCTTTGTCCGCTTGTAACTTCTGTTTATATTCTCTGAAGTTCAGGGTACTGACTTTTCCCCCTGAATTAGGTAAATGATATATGTTTGATTGATTAAAGTAAGATTGTTAACCCATTTTGAGTTGCTTTCCTTTAGTAAAGCAGATCTAAGAATCCTGGGTATGCTAGGGTGCTTGCTGGTACAAGTCAGAAGCAAAACACTTTGAGGAGTGACAAAGTTATGTAAGGAGAGAGAAAAGAATAAATGGGAGGGGAATAGGATGGAGTGAAATGCAGTTAGTAATAGTAACTGTGGAAAAAATATTGAAGCAAGTTTCTCTGATAAAAGCCTCATTTCTCAAGTGTAAAGAGAACTGCATCAAATTTATAAAAAAAATAAAAGCAATTCTCCAATTGATAAATGATCAAATGATATAATAAGTTTTTAGATGAAGTAATCGAAGCTATCTATAGCCATATAAAAATATTCTAGCTTACTATTGATTAGAGAAATGCAAATAAAAACAATTTGGAGGTACTACTTCATATCTATTAAATTAGCTAATAACAGAGAAAAAGTAAATGAAAAATGTTGGAAAGGATGTGAGGAAAATGAGGCACTAATACACTGTTGGTAGACTTGTGAACTGATTCAACCATTCTGTAGAATAATTTGGAACTATGCCCGAAGGGCTATAAAACCATGCATACACTTTGACCTAGCAATACCTCTACTAGTAGAGATAAAAGAGACAAAAAGAAATAAAAGAGATTTAAAAAACAAAAGGAAAAGAACCTATATGTACAAAAATATAGCTTCTTTTTTTCTGGGAATAATGAATTAGAAATTGTGGGGATGCTCATCAATTGGAGAATGACTGAACAAGTTGTGATATGTGATTATTATGTAATAATATTGTACTACAAAAGATGATAAGCAGGATGCTCTCAGGGGAAAAAAATCTTGGAAGGACTTGCATGAATTAATGCATAGTAAAACGTACTGTGTACATAGCAAAAGTAAAATTGTGAGATCATCAGCTTTGGATGACTTAGCTATTCTCAGTAATACAATGATGCAATGATCCAAGACAACTCTGAAGAACATGATAAAAAAAATGCTACCCATCACAGAGAAAGAACTGATTGTATATGAATAAGATTAAAGCATATTTTTTTGCTTTATTTCTTTTTATTGAGCTTTTTTTTGTTTTCTTTCATACCACAACTATTATGGATATGTTTTTCATTACTACACATGAATAAACTATGTTCAGTTGCTTGCCTTCTCAATGGGAGTAGGATGAGGAGGGATGATGGAAGGGAGGTTGAAGCTCAAAGTCTTAAAAACAAATGTTTAAAATTGTTTTTACATGTAACTGGGGGAAAATAAAATACTAAATAAAATGAACAAAATGTCACACAATTCATACGGAATTCTAAACTCTCCTAACAGGACAAGTATTCTCCATTTAAAGGAAAGGGCACAAAATAAAATGAACCCCAATCATTAGTGTGACTTGTGGTTGACTAAAATGAGTCCCTCAAAAACTGGATGAGGGCCCTACCTTTAGCTTTGAGGAATGGCTCAGGTGAGGATGGAGCTTTGCCTCTCCCTCTCCTGTACCCAGTACTGAATAGTAGGTCAGGTTCAATTTTTATCCTAAACAAATCTAATTTAGTTTAGCATTCTGGGAATGGTATTGCTTATAGCAATATAGCAAATTAGACCATGGCCCACAATTATTTAGTGTTTGCCAAAACGGGGATTTGAAAAAAAAATGTGCTGAATGTATTGAGCAATACAAATCAGTCACAGAACAGGTAATTTGCTTTTAGACTCTAGAAATAATACAAATAAAAATGATTGCTATACATTAACAGGATTAATATGATTACAAGGATTCCATAGCTTAAACTATAATTACAATTGTCTAGAATGCTAATATTTAATCTTCAGAACATAAAACAGCTATACATTGTTATATTTATGTTTTATATTTAACCAATGTTTGGCCATGTCTAATTAAACTGTTAAAGTTGGGCCATTTTCCTTTCAGTGAAAATATTCTATGATGCAGAGATTGTCTTTTTGCTAAGATGAGCTTGCCCTTGCTGCAACAGACCATTCTTCTTATTATTTCTAGGATTTTTGGTTACTTTGAAATTACAAGATTATCACCAAGGAGTTTACAGGAGCCAAACTAGCAGAGTAAGCAGTAAATCAGTCAATCTCCCATATTCAGTTCTGAACAACCATAAAATAATTCCCCCAAATAAATCCTCCAACAGCAGAGCCAGCAGAAAAGTGGGGTGGAGAAGTCTTTTAGCCCAGAAAACTTGGAGGATTGACAAGAAAGGACCATCTCATTTAGGAAAAGGGACACAGGAAGTGTCCCAGAAAGCCAGCATCAAGCTCCACCTCAGAAAACCAGCAAGAGAGACTGAGCCCCAGTATGACAGAGCAGTATAAACACCAAAACCAGGCCTCCTCTGTGTCTTACCATATCCAGAAGAGTGCACAGACTCCATCTTTGAGAAATAGCATGTACTTCAGCACAGCCCCAATGAGCAGACATCTTCACTTCTAAAATACATAGAGAACTGAGCAATACCAATAGTTTCCCAGCTCATAAATGGTCAAAGGATATGAACAGGCAGTTTTCAGAGGAAGAAATTAAAGCTATCAATAGTCATATGAAAAAATGCTTTAAATCACTACTGATTAGAGAAACACAAAACAACTCTGAGGCACCACATCACATCTATCAAAATTGGCTAACATTACAAAATTGGGAAATGATAAATATTGGGAAAATGTGGGAATATTAGAACATTAATACATTGTTGGTGGAAATGTGGACTGGTCCAATCATTCTGGAGAACAATTTTGAACTATGCCCAAAGGACTTTTATTAAAATGTACATACCTTGTGACCCAACAATTGATGCCCATCTATTGTCAAATGGCTGAACAAGTTGTGCTATATGAATGTAAAGGAATACTATTATGCTATAAGAAATGATGAACAGATGGACTCCAGAAAAACCTGGAAAGACTTGTATGAACTGATGTTGAGTGAAGGGAGCAGAACCAGGAAATCATTGTATGTAGTAACAGCCACAGTGTGCAACGACTGAATTTGATAAACCTAGCCCTTCTCAACAAAGCAAGATCCTAAAACAATTCCAAAGACTCATGATGAAAAATGCCATACTTATTTAGAAAAAGAACTTTGAAGTCTGAAGGCAGATGGAAGCATACTATTTTCTCTTTCTTTTTGTTGTTGTTGTTTTGTTTATTTTTTCTTGTTGTTCCTCCTATTGATTCTAATACTTCTTTATAACATGATTAATGTGAAAATGTCTAATATGAATGTGTATGTAGAATCTATAAAATCAGAGTGCACACCATCTTGGAGAGAGAGGAAGAGAGGGAGAAGGAGAAAATTTAAAACTCAAAATTTTATGGAAGTGAATGTTGAGAAATAAAAATAAACATATAATTATTTTTTTCAAAATGAAGAAATGCAAACTACTAACAAAACTGTTTCATTACAGTAATAAGAGGAAAAAGGTAAACAGCTCTGAACTTTTATGTCATATACCCTAAAGTGAAAAGATGATAAAAATGGACATAGTCAATAGTGGATTGAGGGTTCATTGAAGTGTAGCACTCTAAGGAATTATTGGTGGAACGGCTACAACTTTTCTGAAAAATAATTTGAAATTTTCTAAGGGGAATTGAAATTGTTAATAATATTTGACAACATAATTCCTCTACAGGCACATGCCTCAATATTCTCAAAGATGAAATAAAAAGTCACACACATACCAAAATTTTTAAAGTGCTCAAAAAGTGGGAAGCAAAAAAAAATGTATTATATTAATATAATGAAATGTTATTGCTTTGTAAAAAATGAAAGGTATTCCATAGAAACAGAAGACAGGCATGAACTAATTCAGAGTGAAATAAGTGAAATAAAAAAAAAATTACAGAAACTTTCAGTGTCTCCTAGAACATACTGACATTTCTCAGTCCTATAGGGATGATAAACTTTCCAGCTCCTTAAGGGCATATAGTGACTTAGTATGAAATAACATATATGAAAAACAAAAATGAATAACATAAATAGAAAGATTTACATGAATTAATGTAAAATGATATAGAACTAGGAAAAACACATTTACTGCAACATGAATGGGAAGAACAACAACCATGACAAAAAAGAAGCCTGATTGTTATAAAATTATAATTACTAAGTTTTGTCCCAAAGGAAAATATAGGAGAATGTACCTCTCTACTTTATGGAGGTAGGGTGAATATTATGTGAGTGAAATATTTGCTTTTTCTGTTTGATATTTTGGTTAGTTTTGTGGAACTTTTCTCTTTTCCTCTTGTTTTTGTTATTCATTATAGAGAATGATTTTCTAGGAGATGAAGTAAGGATATATTTGGAAATTAAGACATGAAGAATTCATGTAGCTACACAATCCACTACCAAGAAATATAGCAAGATTATCTCATTGTCATTCTTTCTATTTGTTTTCTGGAATTTTGCTAATTCCAATATACACACATTTTTCCTTCCAAAGTTCACTTTGGAAATTGGATATCAGAACTGTTCTAGGCATGGATGGGGCTAGATGTAATCAATAATATTTTTTTTTTTTTAATCTGCACTCCCAGTGAACACAACTGAGAAAGGAGGCATGAGTAAAACATTTTCTAATCTGTAAACAAAGGAAACATCAAGCAGTGATGCTGGATATATGTCTCCACTGATATCCTGAGAGGACCATTTAATTTTGTAGCCAGCCATGTGTAATTTGAATGTGACACATTAACAAATGAATGGGTAGTCCATCACCTTGGCTTCCTGTCAGGATTTGCTCTCCTGATGCCTTTGGGCATGGCAGGGAGAACATCAACCCATTCATAGCAAGATCTCAAGAAATTATGGACTTAAATATGGACTGATGAGAACAGCGACAGCAGTTATGAACCAGGGAAAAAAATTGTTTCATAGAAAACAACGTGCATTTGAATAACATAGATGATTAAAAAGCTTTTATTTATGTTCCTCTAAAATTTCAGCTATTTTAGATAGACCATTGAATATCTATTTTGGAGCTCATTTATTTTATTTGCAATCAGTCCACATTGTACAATGGGTAAATAATTAAAAATGCCAAATGATGATTTGAGGTTTTCCTCTATTATATGAATTTTATGCTACAATGAATCTTATATTAGGTGGTTGTACTAAACCATGAGATTTCAAAACTACCTGAATTTGTAAGTTCTAAATAAAGATATGAAAGAACAATCAAATGTCATCATTCATGTATACTATTAAAATATGCATTTGTATAATAAGGATGAAAAATAAGTTCCTTCCTGCTTTGAAATGATATGAAATGGTCTACTCTCAGCATACATCTAAGATAGAACATTGTTTTGCAGGAAAAAAAAATACTTTGTATTCCAATATGGATGAGTTTTTATTTATGGAGATGGAGGATTTCTTTTTATTTTTCTAATATATTTTTCCGTCATCATAAATTTGGACAACAGTTTTCTCAGTATTGGATCTGATCTCCTAAGACACATAAAGTATCCTCTGTACCCTGCTCTGAGGTTTGAGATATGGAAAAAGAAAATAAGATTAATTCATTACCCCACCAATCTAGTAAACTAATCAATTACCACTTCCTCTAGAAAAGAAGGGATTGAGAAGTAGGAAATATACTAAGCCAAACTTGTGATAAACACTCTCAGTATAAATGAAAAATATTCTCACCCTTATGTGTCATATACAGATTCAGCCCACATGCAAACAGGACATACTTCTGAATTACAGAGTTAATAGAGTTCCAGATATTAGTCATTTCTGTTGTCTTCTAAAACTTGTTATCCTTCTATACTTCTCCTTTTGAAAAGAACAACTAGTTTCACATGTTCAACTCATCGATGAAAAAATATTTATTACATGTCTATTATATAGCAGACAATATGGTAGTCACCAGACAATAGAAGAAATATCCTCATTAAGGCAATTATCTTCTATTGGAGAGATAGAATATATGCATATAAATAATATTTATTAATATATAAATGTTTGGTATGCAATAAACATATAATACATTTATTATGCAATAAAAGCATAAGCATAAGGCATTTTGAGGGGGCAGAAAAGCATTAACATCTGAGGATAAGGTCAGTAAAAGCCTCTTGTTGCAGTTAATACTTGAGGGGAAATATGAAGGAAACTTAGGTTTCCAATAGGTGAAAATGATAAGAGTGTGTACACTAGGTACAAGAAAGTCTCTGGAGTGGTGCGTGTGAGGATCACCAAGTATGGCAGTTTTCCTTCTGTAAAGAAACATGATTTATAAAAGTCTGGAAAGACAGGCTCGAGCTAGACCATGAAAAATCTTCAGTGCTATACTGAAGTGTTTTAATTTGATCCTAGATAACATTGGAAGTCACTAATAAAAGAGTTTTATATATTTGCATCTGATCTGGCATTTCCCACAAAGGCAATCAGAAAAGCCGAAAGAACAATGAAAAAGGGCTAGCTTTAAAGGGAAAACGGGCAAATGCTCACAGCATTTTAGATCAAGAGGGGAAAAAAAAAACTTGCTCTGTTCTTAGGGATAGATTGCTTTGTTCTTAGGGATCTTTCCTGGGGAGAGAAAATGTGAAACAGAGTGCAGCAAAGTAGCATCAACCAATGTGGATCACCAATGCCAAGTCATTCCATCAATCAGTTCCTTTTAAGTCCCACACCAAACAGGATTGACAGCTAAGGTGGCTGGGACAAGTTTCTACTGATGAATCTTGCTATTGAATAGGACATGCAGAGATCTTTGGACAGGTACTCAGGCAGAGATTATAGATTTTTCTTTCGAAGAAGAAAAATCTCTTCTAGACATTCTTGACTAAGCTTGTCATTATGTTGTTCATAGCAAAAGCAAATATTCTAAAATATGGTCAGAGAACAATGAGTTCATGTTTGAATAATTGGCTGGAGGGGGAAATCTGGAAATACTCAAATTTGGTGATTTTTTTTTCTTTTACACTTGAAATATATACTATAGTCTAATTTCAGTAATTGCTGTTTGTTTTATGGGAGTGTCGTGGAAGAACAATATGTGTAGCTTGCGGATTTCACACTACTAGGGAAATAAGTAATGCCAGATAAGCAAGGCTTAGAAAATAATTAAGATGCCTCTCTTGTGCTATTAAGAAAGAAATATAACCCTTCTCATCAGTTAATATTTATGGAGAGGCAAGGATTTGCCAGGGACTTCACATTGACTGGAAAATAGCCCAATAGCCCCAAATAAGACTCTGTCTCAGGCTATTGTAGGTTTCCTCTCCCCATCCACCCTCCCCACACTAGATATATTCAAGCAGAGTTTGGGTCACCCTTCCTCAGAGATGTTGGAGGGGAGATGCATATAGAGTTGAACTAAATGGCCTCTGAGGTCTCTCACAGTTCTGAGGATGACTAGAATGCCATGTTGTTTCTGCTTAGCTTGTCTTGAAGGTCAGAAGCCAGCAGAGTTATGGATCTTAGTAGGAAAGAGTTGGAATTGCTATAGAATGCAATAGAATGGGGATAGTATGAATATTTTTTGATATTATTTAATTTAAAAACTAAAATATAGTTAAAAGTACATTTCAGAATGAGTTTCATATAATCAACTTTACTTCTGCCTCAAATTAGGAAAAGGGAATACTGGGATGCAACAAAAAAGGTATTATATTTATTTTTTTCCTTTTCAAAAACTCTGAGTATGAGCATCTTAAAATCAGAAAAGGTTATGATCATGGTTATAGTATTTAGAACTAGAAGAAATCTTAGAAACAGAATCCAGATCTCTCTTCAGAAGATTTGTAGAGTATTTTAAAATGTTACTTTTAAAACTTATAAAAACCTTACTTAATAGATGCTGTCACTTCCATTTTTCAGATAAGGAAATTGAGATTCCAAAAAGTTAAGGCTGGCCCACAGTCCATAGATAGGTGAATGCAACACTAGGATTTGAACCCATGTCTTCTCACTCTAATTCCAGGGCTTTTGCCATTTCACCAAATTGCTTCACTAGTGCAAGATGCTATATGATGGAAGATCTGTGGGAATTAGATATAAAGATCTGTGGGAAATTAAACTGCAAGAAAATATAAGACTTTCCAAAGGTGATATGGGTAGGGTGGACAGAAAATAATTTTTCTTGATGTTACTGTTCAAGGCGTATAGGATGAACACACCAGGGACAATTCTAATAATCTTATTCACTTTGGTACCCTCTCAATTTGTTCTAGATTTTTCTGCTTGAAAGGGGTTTCATGCATTTTGGTTATTTCAAAAATATTATAAATCATATCATCAAGTTTATTTTGATATGAGGGGTCATTAAGCATCTTATTAAAAAGAATCTAAACTAGCAAAAAGAAAAGCTACAAGTGGGATGTTTTGTTTTGTTAGTTCCTTCTAGGTACCGGTTCTCTGTTATTTATTTTGTACTTACATACATTAGGCTGAGGAAGAACATTTTCCGACCGTATATGCTATCCAGAAAAGATAAAGAGAGACTGATGTTGTCAGTGCCAGAAAACAGTTTGCATAGGATTTATCAAGCATAAAATGCATGCTTGTTTAGCATGGATTATCATCTACATCCTCTTCTGACTTTCATTCATCCTTTCTTATTTCTTACAAAATCGTGAGTAGGAAGGAGGATATCTTTCCAAATCTTCAAGCAATTCAAGTATGTCATTTCTTTATCTGGATGCCAACTTTAATCACCTTCTTCCTAAAACATAATTTTAAAAATTTAGAAATAAGGTTAAATTAAACATCTTTCCCTGAGATCTAAAAATAATAATAATAAGATTGTAGCAGGGTATGGTAGTCAACCCTTTTAGTTCCTATTATTGAAGGCTGGTAAATCAAATGAAATTAGTAGTTCTGAGTTGCATTATGGCTAAAAACAAAAAAAGTGGTACATGAACTAAATAATGCACCAATATAGTAATCCCCTAGGAGCAGGGGATCATCAGGCTTCCTGGGTAGAGAAAAGTGAACTAGGTCAAAAAGGGGAGTAGGTCACAACTTCCATGCAATTCAGCACTATGAGTGGGCTATACTACATTTACTATCTAGCCAAGATAGGGAAACAGTCTAAAAATTGGGGAGCGGGGCTAAAATAATAAGATCAATCAAGCAAGCAAGCATTTACTATGTTTCAGGCACTATGCCAAGTCTTAAGGATACTAGAAAGACAAATCCAGGGTCTCTGCCCTGAAGAAGCTTAAATTGAAGTACAAAAGAAAATATAAAAAATCTGGTACTTTCACAATGAATACAGAATAAATGGAAAGTGATATTAGAAAGAAAGGGTCTAACAGCACAAAGGGTGGGCGCAGGGCTAAAAAAAAGCCTCCTGTACAAGGATTTGAGCTGTCTTCATTGGAAACCAGAGATTCTGAGAAGTAGTAATGAGGAGAGAGAACGTTTGAGAACAGGAAAAGCTAAAACAAAAGCACAAAGAAAATAGATATAGCGATGTGTCAGTGTGTGTGTGTGTGTGTGTGTGTGTGTGTGTGTGTGTGTGTGTGTGTGTGTGT
>CM053586.1:125432907-125449998 GCA_028646515.1 Pseudochirops corinnae
CTTTCACAATATATCCACTATGGAAATATTTTGCGTAGCTACACATGTACAACCTATATTGAATTGCTTATCTTCCCAGTAAGGATGGGTGATGAAGGAGGAAGGGAAAGAATCTGGAATCCAAAGTTTTAAAATCAAATGTTTAAAAAAATATTATTATTATTATTATTTTTACATGCAACTGGGAAATAAGATGTATGGGCTCTGGGGTAAGGAGATCCACCTTGCCCTACTGGAAAGTGGGAGGAGAGAGGGGGAGGATATAGGAGAGAGCAGATTGGGGGAGGGGGCATACAGAGGGATAACTGTATTGGGCTAGTGGGTAGAAGAAATTTGTAACTCAAAATCTTGTTGAAATGAATGATGTAAACTAATAATAAACATAAAATTTAATTTACAAAAAGAAAGGACTAACATGCAAGAGAATTTATGTGCTGCTCAAATTCCCACAGATATTTTAACTGGTAAAGGCAAAATGTGAAACCAATCCCCTTTTCCATATCTAGCACGCATTCTGTTGTATGATTCTCCCACCTGTGGAGGTGAGGCGGAGTGGGATTCTTGGGGGTAAGTGACTGAATGAACTCTGGCGATTAAACATGGGGAGAGGTGAGAATAGGAAACAATATTTAGGGAAGCTGATAACTTGAGTTTTGGAAATGTCTTTTAGCCTTCCAGATTTTTTTCTCTGAATTAAGATTTATTGATTTCTGCCATATTCACTTTAAATAAGGTTTGAAGCTGACTGAAGGGAAGGGATTTTGCAATTTTAAGTTAAAAGTAAACTATTGGTGAAAGTATATCCCCTCTGAATTCCGTCTATATCTCCTCAGATTTGAATTAATAAAAGTTCTGGGACTATGGAATCTGGGCATGTTGTAGGCCTCTTTCAGCAATGTCCTTCACTTTGGGTCAGTCTTCTGTGCCACAAGTGAAAGTGCTTTCAAAAATACTGTCATTTTCCCTGCACAGTGTCTTTGATTGCATCCACATACTGAGTTGGAACCCAGTGCACCCAGTAGTAAGAGGGCTTCAGTACGACCCAAATGAAATGCCCACATGTGGTAATTTTCATGTCCTTCAATAAGTTCATTGACCACGTTTTAATGGAGTCCATGGATAATTCTTCAGTTTGTTCTTTTGTGTCAATCTATAACTGGTCTTGTTCTAATTTAAGGGTGAGTTCACTTTTCCTCCTGTCTTACTGTAGATGCCTGATAAAGGTACTGTTGGCAGTTGTTCCTGGGCACCCTTAACAGAAGGCATCACATCTTCAGGTTTCCCCGTATCTAACACTTTTCTTTAGTGCTTTTGCCTACAAAGTGGCTCCTTTTTACTCTCTTTGGCCTTTGTTTTTTGCTGTGCTGCATCTTCAGGTGTGTTTACTGCTAAAACATCATTTATTGTCAATCCAACCACCATAATCTTGGCACCATCAGTTACTTTGATTTCCTGTAATGTTTTCTTTTTGGGTAGAAGACCCTTGAACATAACTTTCTGCACAGCAGGTGGTAGGCCCTTAATGGAGTGAACATTGCACTTCAGCTCAGCCCCTGTGCTGTCCAGAGGCACCCATACATCATATTTGTTCTTGTTTCAGATGATCTTCAGACTCACCAGTTCCTTCTCAGTTTGGACATTGATGTTGTTGCTGACCTAAGTCTGGGCATTGGCTATGCCCCTCTGTGTCTGGTGTGCCTGCAGGCTGCCTTTGGCCATTGCTGCGGAGGACAAGGAGTAGGATCAAGAGGAGGCCTCAGCCTCAGCATCGATGAAACTGAGTTGAAGCTTCTGGGTATCCGTTTCCATGCCTGGTTCCTCAACTTTAGCTCTCTCTGACTTTTCTTCCACTATTCCATAGATGGTTGATGGCAGCCCTCCTCTCATTCAGGCCAAAGGTATGAGAAGTAACTGGTGATGATCAGTATTCCCAGCAAAAAGGTGCTAAGATTCCCTAGCAGTCTTCCAGATTTTTGACCTCAGTATTACTCTCAACATCTCACTGTCCCTCAATCCACATATTGTACTTGCCAAACCTACTTCTACCTTCATAGCATTTCCATACTTTTTCTTCATAGAACTACCACCTTAGTTCAGGACCCTCATCACTTCTCACCTGGACGATTGCAATGATTTTTTCATTAGTCCCTCTTCTTCAAGTTGCTCCCCTCTCCAATCCATGCTCTATATAGCTACCAAAGTGATATCCCTAACACTACATCACTCTTCAAATCAATAAACTACAAAGACTCTTAAGATACAACGTAACTATGTTTTTGTGAAGTCCTCCAAAACCTGACCCCCATTCTGTCTTTCCTGTTCCATTATATGTAACTCCCATTTTAAACTATAAGTTCCTCCCAAATAGACTTTCTCTCTGTTCAGGCATCATCAAACTTGGATTCCCAGGAATTGCATTCATTTCTACTTTTTGATATTTGCTAAATGTTCTTTCCATGCCTTCTTTTTATCATCTATAAAAAGAAAGGGTTGGAATAGATGACCATCAAGTTCTTTTCCAAAAAATCTAGAATCATGGTCACATGAGTCTGTATGAAGAATGTGGGATCAACATTTGAGGTTCTCAACATTTTGGGGGTGAAATAAAGGAAAATCAACAAAGGAGATAGAGAAAGGCTTTTTGAGAAGGAAACTGAGTATAGTATGTTCTCACTTTATATTCCTTTTTTTCATTATCAGCTAACTATGTTAGTTGATTTATTTTATATTCCTTAAAATAAATACATTTCCTTAGGTTAGTACCATAACACTAAAAATTCTTATATGTTTTGTATTGGACAAATGTAATAGGTGTCATTGATTTTAATGAAAGGAGAACACAATTTGACTGATGAACAGCTCAAAATTGCCAGCTCTTCATTTTGTTAGTATTCTCCTTCAATTTCTCTCTGTCTTGATATGTAATATTTATAAACTTTAAAAGCTACAAAGCAGCTGAGCCAAATTCAACTGCAGTTTCCAATATACAATTTCTTCCCTTTACCCTTGGGAGCTTTGGGTAGGTACCTAACATCAGGAATTGGCCCACTGTAGGCCTCATAAATGAGAAGATAGTCTACCTAGAATTTTGGCACTAAAAAAAAAAAAAAGGTTTAGAAAAATTTTCCCAAACACAACCTTAAAGAATGTGTGTGGGGAGGGGTTTATGCCCTCCAAAATTTGAGAATTGTGCAATCTTATTTTCTTCTGAACCTCATGAAACAAGTCAGGCATATATACACGATGATAGGTTTCTTGGGCAGAGATTCAAGAACTTGGATTATTGGGTTAAGGCTTCAAAATAATGTGATTGTTGCATGAAATTTGAACTCTTTGGAGAAAGCCATTTGACTGTAGCTATACGTGTAAGGAAGAGAAAGTAATCTGTGAATTTCTCAAGGGGATACTCTCTTACCCATATTGGAGTCACAGTATTTATGAGAGTAAAGGACAAAATGGCACCTGACATATTTTTTTTTTCCTTTGAGATCCAGAATTTTAAATGCCCATGTACCACAACCTAGTGGCCGTCTCTATTAATAGTGGTGCTGGGTGAATAACTTAGTTTGAAATGACGCAGTAACTTCTTGAGCCCCAACAATTTGTTATTTCAGATCAACTTATCTTTCTACCATGAAGCAATTTAAGAAGTCATTAGATATCTAGGGATATAATTTTAAATGATGCTTCAAAATGACACATTGACTTCAGGCAAACTTTAATTCATGCTAACAAGTACTTACTGCTGAGCACTAATGTTCCAGGCATGGTAGCAAGCACCGGGATACAAAGACAAAAATCATCATCATCATCATCATCATCATCATCATCATCATCATCATTTATAGCACTTTAATTTGCTCAAAGGGCTCTCTCTACATATGTATGCATATATATACATATATGTTAATCATGTTATCTTCAATATGAACAGGTTGGTAATATCATTATCTTCATTTTTTTAGATGAGGAAACTGGGGTAATTCGGTAACTTGTCCATGTTAAAATAGCTAATAAGTGTCTAAGCAAGATTTTAATTTAGATCTTCCCAACTCCAAGTCTAGTACTCAATAATCTACATCTTTACCCTTTGTAATTGTCCCAAACTCAAGGAACTTCCCTCTACTTACATATCTCACAATCTACCAAAGGGTTCTCATTCTGTGTTATCCCTGTCTCTCCATTTCCTTACATTTCCACACAAAGGTGAACTCGGAGCTCATCCTCCTCTTTCCTTTCTCTCTCTCTCTCTCTCTCTCTCTCTCTCACTCTCTCTCTCTGTACACACACACACACACACACACACACACACACACACACCAGTTATGTGTCTCACATAACCACATGATATGTGTCATTCTTAATATGCAGGATCATATGCTTTGAATTTAAATGACCTCACAATGCGTCTAATTTAAACTTATCTTATGAATGAAGAAACTAATCTCCAAAAAAACATGATTTATCAAAGATTTCAGTTTATTTATTATTGAAACCATAATATGAAAACAGGTTTTATATTCTAAATCCCTCTTATTCTTTCTACTATCACACTCTTCCTCTGATCTATGTGCAATTCTATTTTTTCCAGTCTCATATACCATTGGTGATATTTTCATGCCAATTTTTGCATGCATAAAGACTTTTTCCCACAAGTATGCTTCAGCAAAATTATAGCTACTTCATATCTTACTCTTGTTTTTTTGGGTTGCCTGTAATTGGGTTTTCCTTGAAATTAGT
This sequence comes from Pseudochirops corinnae, assembly GCA_028646515.1. Taxonomy (NCBI): domain Eukaryota; kingdom Metazoa; phylum Chordata; class Mammalia; order Diprotodontia; family Pseudocheiridae; genus Pseudochirops; species Pseudochirops corinnae. The sequence continues at coordinate 125,437,648 of CM053586.1, forward strand.
ATATTCCATGATTACTAGAAACATAGTATAACAGATTATGTTACTAATGGTCAATATGTGCTTTAACAAAAAGGAAATAATTTATTTGATATCAAAAGTTCTGCTTTTTATTAAATTGGCATTTATGGCTAAACATCATCCCTTGATAAGTTGGTTCAACAATCTTGTGGTTATAAATATCAAGTGTATATGAAACAGGAAGAGATGTTATAGAATCAACTAATTCTTAAAAATTGAAAGATACCTAGCATTCATGTAACCCAACCCATATATGAAAAGAATTTTCACTTAAACATACCTAATAAGTTGTTAGCCAGTCTCTGCTTGAGGTCCTCCAAGGAGGTGAAACCCAGTACCTGTTGAGGTGGTTTATTCCACTTTAGGACAACTTCATATCTTAGGAAAAATGTTAACCTTCCCTCCCATTGTACCTCATTTTGCCTCTTTGCTACTTTTATTAACTGCTCTGGATTTTGCCTTGTTAAACAGAACAAAACACATTATGAAATCTTGTCAGTTACTTGGATACAGCTATCATATATTCCTTAAGTCTCTTCTCTAGAATGAAAATTCTGAGTTCCTTCAAGTTTTCTTTCCAATTCACTTTGAATTCCATGGATTGGATAACAATAGGTCCCCACCTAAGCTCCATTTAATGGTTATTTTTTGCACCCTCCTGGCACAGAGTGAATGCAAATAGTTAACTCTTTCTCTTTTGCCCAGCAACCCCTCAGGGTCTTTCTCTCCAACTTCAATTTTTTTTTTTTTAATTAAAGGGGCCATCTCTTGACTCATTTCTTTTTTTTTTCTTTTTGAAGGGGGGAGGGCAGGGAAATTGGGGTTAAGTGACTTGTCCAAGGTCACACAGCTAGTAAGAGTTAAGTGTCTGAGGCTGGATTTGAACTCAGGTCCTCCTGACTCCAGGGTTGGTGCTCTATTCACTGCGCCAGCTAACTGCCCATTGACTCACTTCTTAAAGAGGTCTGCTTACTGAATGGGCCTTGCCTCATTCAAAATGAGAATCTGAAATGACCTTAGCTTAAAAGGGCCAACGTTTTCCATTGCATCTTGGGCCACCCCAGTCACCCTGATATATATCTGGCCACTGGAGCCAGATGTCTCTGGAGGAGAAAGTGAGGCTTGTGACTTTGCACAGCCTTTCCTCACTCAAAGTCAACTGTAAATCATGTTATCATCTCCCTTTTGTCATCTTCCTCTTTGAGAACTAAGGTGAAACCACATAGCATGAACTCGAGTTTCTTTACCATCCTAATCATCTTCTTTTCAGTTTGCCAATATCCTTGTTAATCTGTAACATAAAAACTGAGTATAATACTCCAGATGAGGTCTGACAAGGGTAGAGTAAAGGAGGACTATCATCTCATTTTTCCTGGAAGCTCTCTTTTAATGCTATTCAAGATTAAATTGTCTTTTGGGGTGGTCACATTGTCATGCTGACTTATACTGCATGTACTAGACAAATTTCAGTCATACCATGCCACTTCTATCTTGTCTTTATGGATTTACTTTTTAAAAAGTTCCTGCATAATCCTTCATATTTGTCAATATCAAGTTTTACCTAATTAGACTTAGACCAGTGTTCTAGTCTTGACTTGGAGTATATCTTGTTAGAATTTCTAACGGAAGGTGGGTTCCTTATAGGTGATGAGGCCCTTTGAAGGTTTTTGTTTTAGTATTTCATTGCTTTGATCTTGAGGCACAGGCCTGACAGGCATTCCAAATCCTTATTTCAAAATTTCCAGTGACTTCTTATTCTTTGTATAATTACATACAAACTAAGTAGACTGACATTTATTCATTTCCGTAATATGAGTCTTGTCCACTGTTTCATATACCAAATTTTACTCCCTTTATTTCTCTCAATGGCCTAATCAAAGTGTTTCTGTTTCCTGATCTCAGTATTCCAACTTCTATCTCCATTTCTATGAGAGACTTGCTTCCTTCCATACTCTGAAAGTATTTCCTGCCTGTTAGAATCCTTAGCTTCTTTCTGAGCTTAGCTGAGTGTGACTTTCTCCAGAAAGGCTTTCTCTGATTCTCTGAGTTATTAATGTTCTCCTCTTCCTCCTCCTCTTTTATTTCCTTCTCTGTGCATACTTAAATTGTCTCACAGGGATAATATAAGCTCTTTTGATTGTAACTTGAAGATGATATGCAATGAAGCCTGTGGCAAAACAGGACTAAAATATTTATGAGACAATCTGAAAATAATAGTTAAAGCACTGTTCTTTGATTTGGGTAGGCTTAGATTTAAATCCCATCTTAGACAATTCTTGTTATGTGACCTTGGGCAAGTCATTTATCTTCTTTGTGCCTCAGTTTCTTCATCTATGAAATGAAAGGCATGGGCTTAATATTTTCACAATTCTCTTATTGCTCTAAATATTTGATACTCTGATCTATGAAAAACCAGAGGATTTGTGCAGTTGCCCTTCCTGATTCCAGTCAACCAAATGTGCCACTATACTTGGCCACATTGGATAATGAACTTCTAGGTTGCTTCCTGCCATAAAGAGAGCTAAGTACTAAAAGGCATTGGTACTTTTGTATGATATTGTAAAACCTGAGTAATCCCTTGGTTCTCATCTACCACATAACACAAGAAGAGGATAGAAATGCTGCTTTAGTTAAAAAGGAGAGATAGCTTTTCATTCACTTTGTTCCCTCTAATCTCTCATGTGGCAAGTGGTTCTATCTGTCACTACATTCTCACAAAGATGTGATTGAATGCACAATACCCTTTCCTTCTATTTCATAGCTACTCCTACATGGAACATGGACTCAACTAGGTGAGCTTGTACCTAAGAGTCTGGAGTGGTAACCACATTGGCATACCCAGGATGGTTACTTGCACGCGTCTTTTGATCCACTTTTCTAAAGGAAAGCAACTTCAATGGGGTTAACAATCTTACTTTAATTACAGGCAGAAAAAAATACAGACAGAGAAAATAACATGAATCAACAGACAAGGCTTCTAGCTATTAGAGCAAAACTATACATACAGTTACCAGAGAGAAAAACACAAACATCTGGGTTTTCAAAGCCTTGGGGCTCCTTAGTGGCTCCCCAGAGTCTCATTTGGCCAAATCACAGGAACACTCTGCCAATAAGTGAACCCCAAAGCAAAACCTCACCTCAGGGTATGCCTGTGTGTGTGTGTGTGTATGTATGTATGTATGTATGCATATGTATGTAGAGGGGGGAGGGGCAGAAGGGGAAAGGGAGGTAGGAAGAAGGGAAAGAAGGAAGAGGAAGGGAGGGAGGGGAGAGGGATAGAGAGAGAGAAACTTCTCCAGGCTCAGAGAACAACACAACCCTCGAGATCCACTGCCTAATTACAAAGTAACAAAAGGTACAGGCTTTTCTGAAAAATAAACCTCTCCTAATAAAGCTTCTCTTGTTGGGCTACAGTATGTGAATCCTATTAATGGGTGGGTAAGATCTTCAACTCCCATTAACATTACAGTGTTTTAATTGCTATTTCTGATTGCTGCCTCCTTTCCTGGGTAGGTGAATAAACAGTATTCTAGAAATGGACATGTCTGGGATTGGAGGTGACTTCATGAGTTTAGGAGATATTAGGTTCACCCTAAAAATCTAATTGGTGACAAGGAGAGAGTGGTAATGAACAAAATACTTGCCTTAGAATGAGGAAAAGATAGGTTGATATCTTCTATCTGAAAATTGCTAACTCTGTAACTGAGGGCAAATCTCCTTCAATCTATCCTAATTCTGTCATTCCTTAAATGAAAGTTTCTGAGGTAAAAGTTCATGAGGTAAAGTTTCTTGAGAGTGTAAGTGAGGTGAAAGTTGAGGTGAGAATTTGTGAGAACTAGTGTGATGGTAAGGGAATTTGAAGATCTTCTCTGCCCCTTAACAGGTCTCACCTGGAGCCCAACAACAGAAGCTTGCATATCTCTGAAGTTCAGGGTGCTGACTTTTCTGCTGAACTAAGTGAATGATATCTATGTTTGATTAAAATAAGATTGTTAACCCTTTTTGAATTGATTTCCTTCAGAAAAGCAAATCAAAGAACCTGTGCTAGCAGCCATCCTAGGCACGCTAGGGGGCTTACTGATACACCTAGTCCGCCTCTCTCAGGAGCTGCTCTCATGACCTACTTTTTGCAGATTCACTGAAGTCTACACTTCATTCATGCCAAACTTTAGTCCCTGGAGGTCATGTCTTTTCAGAGATCCTCTGAAATTGTCTTAGGAGGACAACTGCTTTACCCCTTTATTTTTGATGTTCTACATTCCTTCCATATTTTCTGTCTGTTTGTGAAGAAAATTTGGAGAGGTTGGAAATGTCTAAGCTATTCTACCATCTTCCCAGAATCCCCAAATATCTTGACTTTTATGTGCATGTTTCCTCATATGTAAAATGAGGCAGTTAGGCAGTTGGATTTGATAGCCTCTATGTTTCCTTATAGCTCCAAAATTTATGTCTTTATATCCTATGATCTTCCTAAATATGACCACCTGCATGGAAAGCATCAGGAATCATTTATACAATGAAGAAGTGAAGTGAAATGTGGTACTTTCTATCCTGTGGTCCCTCTAATTTCTCTGAAGCAGTTCTAGAATTTGTGAATTTACTTCTTGGAAGAGAGTAGCAGTAGTTCTGACAAGTGACTCAAATATTTTGTGTCTTTTGGCACTTTTTTATACTTTAGATTCTACTATACTCACCATTTTGCGGATATATGTAGACATGAGCTAAAATCTAAGTTAAAAAAAAAAATGTTCCATAGGCTCTAGTGTGGAAGTTTAAGAAGTCTGCAAAAGGAAGCCTAACATTACAGTACAAATTCTTTCAGAATTCAGCCTGGTATAGACCATCTGAGTGGGTATGAAATAGAAGAGGATCTAAGAGGGTAGTCAGTACATTACCCCAGGGCCAGTGACCCTGCAGTCTTTGTTTGTTTGTTTTGAAGGTAACTATGATCCTGTAATCCTATTTGTGACTTGGGTAGGTCTGTTGGTGAAGTTAGGGGCAGAGGAAGAGGAAAACGTAATAGTTTGCAAAGAGGTGAACCATTACTAAGTTTTAGTGGATAACATCCATAATTAATAATAATAATAACAATAGTAGTAGCTGTAATGTACATAATGCTTTAATATTTGTGAATTATTTTACCAAGTATTATATCACTTGATATTCATAAATGTCATGTAACTGTTATTATTATTCACATTCTACAGAGTGAGTGAGGTAAAGGGACTTGACCAAGGCCAGTAAGTGTCTAAGGAAGTATTTGAAATTGGAAATTTCTTATTCCTTTATGAAGCTACGTCAATGGCACAAATAAATCAGGATCCTTAAGATCATCGATGCTAATCTGTAGACTGAGAAAGAACTTCACAAAGTAAATCAGATGTATTATTCAGAAGGGAAGATGAAAAGGGATAAGTAGCACCCAGAAAGAAAATCTAGTTTACCATAAAAAAAAAATGTCAAAGCAAAAACCAAAAGTGAAGGAATGAAAATTCCTGGAATTGGAGAACTTAACAGTGCCTTTGAGTAACTTCATCCACCTCAAACAAAAGGGCCCAAGAGAACTGTTGAAAGAGGAGAAACATTTATGAACACAGTAGAATCTAAAGTAAAGATTTCTAAAGATCTCCAACTAAGTTTTGATGATGACTGGGACAGAAGATACTGTCGGTGTTAGATACTGATGTGAGAGGTGGAAGTTTCAGTCTCAGAGCACGAGTGCTTTACCCATAAAAGCGACCTAGAAGCCTTTTGAACTTAGGCTTTCATACAGACCATTCAGAGTTTTGAGGCAGCCCTGGGGGCAGGATTGTAGCAAAGGGATATTAGGTGAAGAAAAAGAAAAAAAAATGTTAACAAGGGGAAATGGAGAATTCCAGAATTTCCCTCTATACATTTGCTACTGTTCTGCAAAATCAAGTAGTGACTTGATCTACTTCTGACCCCTTATATTTTTATGCAGACTTCCCATTTTAGAATTATAAAATTATCTGAGTAGAGCATCATGCTTTCCTAAAGAAAATAAGATTTTGGAAAACACTTTATGTGTCTTTCTCTAAAAAATACTTTTAAATTTAACAATCTCTCTTCACTAAATTGGACTCCTAGTTAAAAGTGGTTCAGGTAAATTCATCTCTAGGAATTGTTTTTGTCTGGTATTTAGTGCAATGGCAGTAGATATATTCACATGTCCTTTCATATACGCACAACAAAGCTTCCAGTCTTTACACAATATGAAATATTTTTTCATAAAATTCCTAATATATATGAAGTACATGTTCAAAAATCACCTCTTCCATGCATCATTTCCTCATCCCCATAGCACTCCCCTCAAAATTCATTTTATTTGTTTTACATATATTTTATCCAGATTTATTTTACATATATATACATATATATATGTATGTATGTATATACATTTTGTATCCCCCCCGTATGCAAAATTCAAGAGGACAAGGATGTTTGTTGACCTTTTATTTCATTTATTTGTTTGGTTGGTTATATCCCTTGGCTCCTAGCATCTAGAACAATGACAGATGAATACCAATTACTTAATGTTTTTGTATTAATTATTGCTTTCAATTTTTATTCTGTATTAAATGGGAGAATTCTCTGAAGAATAATGAAGGATGTAGTCTTGAAAAACCAATCAGATTTATCCCCCTAAAGTCAAACTCTATTTCTACAGGATGAAATATAAATTGAAAGAATTTAATGTACTGAAGAAAATCTCAGTTTTAGAGAATCCACAGTTCTCTATGATGCCATTTCATCCTATTGTTAGCCAAGTTTGCCACAGAAACATAACATCATCTTGTTAGCCAGAAAATCATATAATATTTAATCTAAAAACAACCCTCAAAATAATATAGTCTGATTTATCATATTGCTAGTGTGAGAATTGAAGTGCAGAGTGCCAGTGTTACTTGTCCCAAGTTAGATAGCAAATTAGTGCTAGAATCAAGATTAAAAAACATCTTCTGACTCCAAATTCAGTGTTCATTCCTCCATACAGTTCTTTCTTTCATTTAATGTAGGTCACAATTCCATTATTTTTATAGTAATTGCATTATTATATAGTAATTGCAATAATGTATTATGATAAACTGTGAATAACCTAGCTATTCTCAGCGAGTCAATGATCCAAGGCAATTCTGTCAGACTTCAGATAAAAGATGCTGTCCATCTCCAGAGAAAGAACTTGTAGAGTCTGAATAGAGAGCAAGGATACCTTTTCTACTTTACTTATTTTTCCGGAATTTTTTGTCTATTTTCTTTCACAGAGTGACTTACATGGAAACATGTTTTGCATGATTACACATGTAATAAACCTATATCAAATTGCCTTCTCTATGGAGGGGAAGAAAGTGAGAGAATTTGGAATTCAAAATCTGGGGTGAAAAAAGCTCAAAATTGTTTTTACTTGTAATTGGAAAAATTAAAATAATAAATAATTAAAAAATAATTTCCCTTTAAACATCATGTATGTGTGATACAATCAGTTTGATTAATATAGCTGAGAGTTACCTATATTGCAGTTCAAGCCACTGGCCCAATATATGAAAGATTAATAAATTTTGAGATATGTCACTCTTTTAAGGGCTCCATATTTGATATGTTCAAAAAGATACTATTAAAAAAAGTAAGAAAAAGTAGAAACTTTTTTTCATTAATATTTATGTAACTCTCTTTAATTTTATTTTCCCATTATGCGTAAATTCCAAAGAAAGTGTTGTTTGTCTTTTGTTTAGAAAAAGACAAAGGACATCATAAGGTGATGACTTGACTCAACAGGTGAATTGGACTTAAGGGGGGCAGAGCTTCACAAAGCTGTGACCCTCACTCTCTCTTCCTGAGTCATTGAAGGCAAGACAAAAGTTAAGACAACTGGCAATGGCCCAGGATACACTGGATGACCTTGACATCTTTTATGTCTGACCAAATTCTAACTGCTCCACAAAACCTGCTGTAAATGCCTTCCTGGCAGTTGGAACAAACTGTTCTTGTCTGCCCATTCTGTCAGGGCAAGTTTTCACCTGCTTAGGGTAGATGTTCCCCTAATTCACTGATGGGTTTGAGTTGCATTGGTTATCCTCAGCCTGGGTTAGCCTGTCTGCCAAGAGAGGTTTCCAGGGCATGCCTGCTATGCACACTATAGCTTCTTTGAGCCACAGTTTTGAGTTGGGTGGTAGGTGGGCATCTAAGTTGGATGAGAACCCCTGAGAAGGGCTCAGCAAATCCTCAGACCAGAGGTGCTAGTCCTCCTTGAACATCGTGTATACCCCTCCTAAGAGAGTAATGAAACTATAGGACGTTTACATGAAAAAAAAAATCCTTCAGTTCCTTTATATCTGGGTATGCTTTCTGCTCCCTTCCTCAGGTTCATCTTTGCTGTCATGACCTCAAAGGATCATCAAGGATGAAAGTTATCTAATTGAAGCCTAAATCTTGAATTCGTTTATAAAGAGAGATTTGTGAGGATACCAGTGTATGACAAAAAATAGGTGACGATTTCATGAAGCAAATTAACTGGGGACCAAATTTAGCCTTCTAGACTCAATTCATTTGCACCTCAGCTTGGACTTGAGCCATTAGCACAGCAGGGGAAAAGCAATGGTTATACACCAGGCCACCAACACTTCCATGCATAAGATTTTGCAGAATGACAGAAATAATGAATGTAATTAAAACAGCATGTAGCCAAGAAAAAATAATTAGTATACAACTTGGATGGCTCTGGGAGGCCCATGACATGGGGATGCGGGGGAAGCAAACAAAAAAATAATAGTTTAATGTCATCCTAGACTAGCTTAGTTCCCAACATAGGGATGAATTTGCCATCTTTCTTGATAATCTTATGTTGATGTTTACTGTTTTTAGGCTTTCACGTTTAGGCTTTGCAATTTTGATAACAATATTATTGTGTTTATTTCTTATCACTTTATAATTTCTTTTTAAAATATTTCTATTGTTCTTCGAACACTTGATTCCTAACTGAACCACAATTTGTCAGAGAAATAATGTATGTGGACTAATGGAGATCTTTAAATAATTCATGTTAATAGATCTTTGATACCTGGCTGCATCTGTGATTTCATCAATGTGGGTATTCATTCTAATGATGAGGATCTATAGATCACTTACTTTTTAATTTTTGTCATATATATATTATATACATATAATACACATAAAATACATATATCTATACATACATGCATATGTATATAATACCTATCATTTATATTATGATTTAAGGTTTAAAATTTACAAAATAGTTTACAACTAATAGCTCTTTTTATCTACATAACAACACTGGAAGGTTATCCTCTTGGCCCTAATTAAATGCCTAAAAGATTTCCTCCCAAGAGGGCATTTCCATTTATTCCTGTCCCTGCTCTGCAATGCTACTTTGTGGCCATTTTTGCTTAATAAAGTAAAAATCATCTACAGTTAAATGTCTAAATGTGCAGCAAATAAACATTTGGTTTCCTTATGAAGAAGAAGGACATGACAGCTAAGAGGAGCAAGCGTTTAGAGTTCAAATTCAATCACAAATTTTTACAGGGAAGAATTGTGAAATATTGTGAGCAACACCATCTCATGAAATAGGTTAAGGCAATAAAGGAAAAAAATAAGTCTGTAGGTAACCTGGAACGAAACTAGATAAGCCAGCGGTTCTCAACCTGTGGGTCCCAACCTCTTTGGGCATTGAGCGACCCTTTCACAGGAGTCACAGAGGTCACCTAAGACCATCAGAAAACTCATATTTCCGATAATCTTAGGAACTGAGACATCGCTCCTCTATTTGTCTCCAGGTGGATCCACCCACATGCAGATACACCCACATACAAGTATTAGAGGGTCATGACATTAGGAAGGTTGAGAACCACTGAGCTAAGCAAAATCACCAAAGCCTCTACTGAAAAAACTAAAAAGGAGATAATTAATACAGAAGGAAGGAGGTAAAATATAGGGAGGAAGATTCACCAGTATTCCTATTATGATCCCTTTTCATTATCATTCAAAGAGGAGCCAACACTTTGGATTATAACACTTCAGTCCTTGTCAAACATCTGAGAGAATAAAAAAATCATTTAAAAAGTAGATGGCAAAGTAAAGGCAGGGATTCTCCTGAAATCTTCCCCAAACACTTTTGTGTGGGGAAAACCCCTACCCAAAATTTAATTAAAAACTCAGAAGCTTCTCAAACTAGGAACAGAAAGCTTTTATTTAATTCTCATGAGAAAGGGGCCTCCCCTCCACTAGGATGGATTAGTGGAAGGCGGCAATTTGCAGAAAATAAAATGTGGTTATATACCCTAACGCAAACAACCCCTCCCACTGACCTTACCCTCATTGGTTGAGAGCTTGCCCTCACAATCTAGCTAGGGAATCTATCCCAGATACAAAGAACAAGGAAGCAATCTTCAACCAATGAAAACCAATGAAAGCATTTAATACCTTACGTGGCAAATGGGTGATAGCAGGGGAGGGATAAGTTTCGGCTTCCCAGAGATCAAGTGGTCTACAGGAAAGTGAAACTTAGACCTATCTGCAGCAGAAGCCCAGCTTGAGTTTAGAGCACTGTCTCCATTTTATGAGAATGCTTTCACTTACTTCACTCACCTTCAAATACCTTTAAAAAGTGTTTCTGAACAAATTTTAGAGTGGCAGAACCCACAAAGAGACAGAGTGAGGCAGATGTCCAGCCCAACACAACGTGGGAAATTACTAGAAAAGGTCTGCTTCACCATGTTGAGAGAATGGTGCAGTCTAGCACAGGCCATGCCAGCAAAGAGCCATGCCCAGAAAAGCTGGAGCAGTCTTTGGGAGTGACTGAATTGGTAGTGGCAGGGACAGCAGCTGTTTCTGGAACTATCTATCAACCCACAGATAGAATGTTTGAAAGTAACCTGTTTTCACTTCTGGGATCCAAGATGGTAGGGTAAGCTGTAAGTCACTCTCACCCTCAATTATTAACCTTGAAAAACTGAGAGAATAGCAATCTAGGAAAAATCCTGAAACGCTGGAGCCAGCAGAAAGATTGGGCACAGCATTCTTTTAGCTTGAGAGGCTAGGAGAATTAATGTGAAAAGTCCCTTTTGCTGTGACTGAAGGGGGCCAGTAAAGGACTGGAAATATCTGGGTAAGCCAGGATCAAGTCCCACCTCAGCAAATCATACGGAGATCTTGAACCCCAGGGTGGTGGATCAGGCAAGTATCAAAACCAGGCACACACCAGCCACCACCACCAGCTGAAATGTAAATCAAAACAATTCTGAGGTACTACTTCTCACCTCTCAGATTTGCTAACATTAACAAAACAGGAAAATGATAAATGCTGGAGAAGATGTGGGAAAATTGGGATGCTAACACATTCTTGGCAGAGTTGTGAACTAATCCAACCATTCTGGAGAGCAATTTGGAAACATAACCAAAGGGCTATAAAAATGTGCATACCCTTTGACCCAGCAATACTACATATAAATGTGGAAAGGACCCATATGTACAGAAATATTCACAGAAGCTCTTTTTTGTGGTGGCAAAGAATTGGAAATTGAGGGGATGACCAGCAATTGCGAAATGGCTAAATAAGTTGTGGTAAGTAAATGTAATGGAATACTATCGTGCTGTAAGGAAATGATAAGCAAGTGGACTTCAGAAAACCTCAAAAGACTTGTACGAATTGATGCTGAGTGAAGTCAGCAGAAATAGGAGATCATTGTGCACAATCACAGTCACATTTTGCAATGAGTAACTTTGACAGACATCTCTTCTTAGTAATGCAAGGATCCAAGAGAACACCAAAAGGCTCATAATGGAAAATGCCATCCACATCCAGAAAAAGAAGTATAGAGGTTGAATGCAGATCGAAGCATATTATTTACTCTCTCCTTTTTCATTTGTTTCTTTCTTCTTTCTTGTGGTTTCTTTCATTTACACTAATTCTTTACAACATGACTAATGTGAAAATAGGTTTAATATGAACATTTATGTAGAGCCTATATCAAATTACACACCGTTTTGGGGTAGGGAGAAGGGAAAGATGGGTAGAAAATTTGAGACTCAAAATCTTCTGGAAATGAACGTTGGAAACTAAAAATAAATAAATATTATTTTTAAAAATTGTAAGAAGATCAACTAGGAGAAAGAAATTGAAGCAGACCAACTATTCATAGAAAAATATCTGTCCTCAAGAGATAAAATTTTGAAAGAATAGGAAGATCAATTTTAATTACAGAGAGAAAATTATAAATTAGAAAAAACATAAGGATAATAATTAATTTTAACAAAAATATAGTTATAGAATATAAATGATTCCTTTTACTAAGG
>CM053586.1:125450498-125477215 GCA_028646515.1 Pseudochirops corinnae
GCAGCCACTGCCTCTGACGCCGCTTCCAGTCCGCACCGCACGGAGACTAGCTTGGTTCCAGCGTTCTCTTGCTCCACCCCTTCCTGCTACGTCAGCAAGCTCAAGGGGCATGGAAGATCTTCAAATCCTAGTATCGTTACACATGCTTGGGAATGTTTGTAGGCAATAGAGAAGCTACCAACAGACAAGTAGAAATCAAATAAAAGTGAGAGAGGGGAGACTGTAGGGGGCAATCTACTGGAGGAGATGGGGGTAGAAGGTGATCACATGCATGTGGAGAGGTTTGCCTTGATAAGAAGGTCCATTGCTTCAAGCATGACAGCTGTAAAGGAGGAGATAGAGGCAGAAAACAATTGGGTATGTCACATGAGGGGGAAGGGAGAAGAAAGAACTCTTGTCAGGAGATAGTAAGGGAAAACTTCCAGACAGTATATTTAATATATTTAATCTGTGACTAATGGCCTATAAGCAAGGAAGTTTGACAACCATTTGGTGGGCTGTTAATGACAGACATTAAGCTCCTTGAAGCCAGAGATCACATTGTTTTTAACTTCTTATCTTCTTTATGGCCTATCAAAGTCTAATGCATATAGTGTAGTAGGCTGTTAATAAATGTGAACTAAATTGAATTAAAAGTAGCAGGATTCAACTTGATTAATTATAACTCAAGATCCTAATCTGCCATTTTTGGCTTTCCTTTCACTTTCTTTTCTTCTGGCCTGGGACTCTTACTAGCTGTGTGATCCTAGATAAGTCTCTCAATTCCCTTTGTCTCAGTTCCCTTATCAGTAAAATGGACATAACAACAGAATCTTCCTCTCATGGCAGAGGATCAAATGAAATAATATTTGTAAAGTGTTTAGCATCATGCCTATAAACCCTAAAGAAATGTTTATTTCCTTTCTTTCCTTCTCCAAATGCAACCATTTGGGAGTTACTAATGATAGACATTAAGCTCCTTGAAGCCAGAGATAACATTGTTTTTAACTTCTTATCTTCTTTATGGCCTATCAAAATCTTCTACATATAGTACAGTGGGCTGTTAATAAATGCAATAATACATGTGTTATCTGTCAATTCCAACTCTGTAATATCACATACATTGCATTTTTCCCAATTCCACTACAGTGCCCCAGCTCAGAACCTCTTATATGTATGCTGCCATGATGAAAAGTTGTTGTTGATGGAATAAATGAATAAATGAGTATATTATAATACCCTTCTAGCTCATATTCTTACATCCAATTCAGCCTTCACATTGTGTCTTCATAGTAAATGATTGTGGTCATGTCACTCCTCTTCAAAAATCTTTGTCACAGCCAATTGCCTATTGAATAAAGTGTTTATTCCTGATCATGACTTTCTAGGCTTCCCATTATCTAGTTCCTAACTCCCCTTCTATTTATACTTAACACTTTAATTTCTCTTTAAATATTCTATGCTATAGCTCAATTGGTCTACTTTCTACCACTACCTCCTTTATCTTCTTATGTTCTCTTGACCTCTTTTTTTTTTTTTTCCTATTATTGTCACTCAAGGCTGAAATAGAGTCCATCTACATTTCTGTCAATTATGAAAATGCTTCTTTCCTTCTCACTCCAACTCAGGTTCTACCTTCTCATGGCTCATTAGGAAAAATGCCAAGGTCTCATTAGACACATCACAAAAGTCAGGTGTGATAAGATCACATCTACCAGGGTTATACCCTTTCCTATAAAATGAGAGAAACTAGATTTCCTCTAAAGGCTAAGCAAGGTAGGTCTTTATTAGGCAGGTAGTGGGAGAAGGTTCAAATTATAGCTCCTTTGATGCATTTTCCTGGTATTTTATAGCAGTTTTGACATAACTTCTTAGTCCCCTAGTGACATAAAAGACCCCATGCACTTGTGGTCAGTGCCTTTCAGATTTAGTGGATGACTGAAAAACACTCAAGTTCCCAAACCCTTTTTCCTACAATTTGATTTAATATGGAGATACGGGGAGGTCATTTATCTGTATATTCTTGCTATTAAAGCTAAGCAAACTTCTTTTTGTTAACTGTTCAGTGACCTAGGAGTACCTCAGCCCATTGTAACATTGAATCTGAAGTAATAGGGTGTTGGTATGTGGCCAGATCGTAATATCAAGAGAGGAATTTCTCAGGTCACTAAGTATACATCAGTCGCATATTTTCCATAAAGGAACTATCTGGGTAATTACTTTTTAAATTTCCCACCAAAACCTACTTCATTCAGTCTAGTATGCAGTTTTTATAAAGATAAATTTTCAAGTCACATGATACACTTATATAACTAAGACCAGAACTTCAGTAGGCAGACAGGTGATATAATGAATAGAACATTGGACACTTAGTAGCTCTGTGATACTGACAAGTCAATTAATTTCTATCTGCCTCAGTTTTTTTCTAATGTAAAATAAGGATAATGATAGCACCTATCTCCTAGACTTGTTGTGAAGATCAATTGCAATAATACATGTAAAGCACCTAGCACAGTGTCAACATATATTAAGCCCTTAATAAATATTTGTTTACTTCCTTCACAATATTTAACAATGTGATATTGACTTTGTCTTTAAAAAAAAATTCTTTTCTTTTATTTGCTCATTTATTCCTTTTTCTAATTGAGAAGAATTCATTAAATGAATATTTTTTCCACTTAATAGTATTTTATTTTGTCCAACTGTATGCAAAGATAGTGTTCAACATTCACTTTTACAAGATTTTGTGTTTCAATTTTTTCTTCCCTCCTTCTCTTCCCTCCTCATCAAAATGGCATGCAATCTGGTATAGGTTTTATATATATATATATTTATATATTTATATATATACTCATATTAAACATATGTCCACATCAGTATCAGTACAAAAGGTAAAAAAAAAAAAATGAGGAAAAAGGAGATAAAATAAGATCTTTTGATTTGCATTCAGACTTCATAGTTCTTACTCTGGACATAGAAGCATTTCTCATCATAAGTACCCTGCAATTGTCTTGAATCATTGTATTTCTGAGAAGAGCTAAGGCTATCAAAATTGGTCATAACAAAATACTGCTATTATTTTATACCATGTTCTCCTGATTCTGCTCACTTCACTTAGATGAGTTCATGTAAGTCTTTCCAGGGTTTTCTGAAATACAACTGTGCATCATTTCTTATATCACAATAGTATTCTATTACATTCATATACCATTTCCCATGTAATGATCAGCCTTTCAATTTCTAATTCTTTATCACCACAAAAAGAGCTACTCTAAATATCTTTTTTTTTAAATGTGGTTCCTTTGAACTTTTTTGTGACCTCTTTGGGATACCGACTTACAAGTGGTATTGCTGGATCAAAGGGCACTCCCAATTTTATAACCCTTTGGGTCTAGTTCCAAATTGCTTTCCAGAATGGCTGAATCAGTTCACAACTCCACCATCAATGTATTAGTGTTCCAATTTGCCTGTATCTTCTCCAACATTTATCATTTTCCTTCTTTTTCATAGCAGCTAATCTCATAGATGTGAGGTGGTACCTCAGAGTTGTTTTAATTTTCATTTCTCTTAATCAATAGTGATTTAGGATACTTTTTCATAATGAATATTAATATACACTGATACACATAAAATCGATATGGGCCTGAAGTTCCTTGCTAATTTTGTAATATTTCATAAAAAAGGATTCAGCAATGCTAGGGCAATATGAGCTGCTTCAATAGAATTTGTCTTTGTACATGGAACACCTTAAAATGATGGATAATGATGACATAAGTATAATTTTCTCAATTCAACTAGGGGATTAGGAAGCTGGACAAAAAAAAAAATCATTAAATCAGACCATAATGTTTATAAAGTTTCCAACAGGTGAACATGTTTACTTGAGGAATAACATACAGATGGTTCACTGGCTCAGGCCAATGAACAGAACTAACTAGTTTTGGTTTAAACAAATTTATTAAGTGTGCAAACTGTGATTGATTATTCCAGAGAGGAAGAGTCTAATTATAACAATAAAGATAAGTCAATAAGCCAAAGCAAATTCCTTAGAAATTCTGAGTTTTAGTCCAAAGAAAAATTATACCCAACCAATTATAATCCCCATCCAATATAGTCACAATTAGCAAATTAAACTCATTTATTTACATGCTATCAATCGTGAATATGAGGACAGTTTTTTGGTTAATAGTCGTTTCTCAAGAGGGAAATCCTGCTGACCAAAAAAGCATGGACTATTTTTACTTGTAAATGCAAATACAATTAAAATGAATAAATGGACCAAGGTTTAGTCACCACTTTTCAAAATAATAGGGAAAACCCAATGCAGACATTGGAAATAAAAAATTAATATACTCATTTTGTTTTATTCCTCCAAATATTTTATATTTAGGGGTGTTTGAATCTTGGAGTGCTTAGAAAGGGAGTGGGAAAGGTATTTTCAATGACATTTATTACTAGAAAAGGATGTGGGCCAATCATATTACTTCCTGTGATGGATAACAACTCTTATGCTTCATTGTTATCTATGTAAGGTTAAAGAGGTTGAAAAGGGCCCCTAGCTGAAAGATTATTTGAAGAATATGGACAAGAACCACAGGAAATTAGAAAGTTGAACTGAATTACCCACCATGTTACCTTAGAAGGAAGTACCACCATCAAAGAGATCATAGATCCACCAAAATAGAAGATTTTATATTGTCAAATGCATTTTTTCATACATTGAATGAACTTACAAACATTGAAGTGAAATATGAAAATCAATATTATTTAACAAAAATCTAAAAATATGAATCAAACAACTTTACATTATATATTTTATACAATAATAATGGAAAACAAATCCTAAAAACTGCAAAATGTTTTAAAAGTTCCCATTTGAACGTTCTAAAAATTTCTAAGAGTACTGAAATATATCTAATAAAGGTATGAAAATAAAATGTTTGAATAGTGATGAAACTACAAGAAGACAAATGTGCACACACACATACACACACACACATATACACACATTTAAATCAGGTTTGTTAGTGGTACTTCATTCTGGATCAAAAACTATCATCTCTATTGTTTAAGTCATATACAGAAAAAAATGTTCCCCTCTCAGAATTTGTTTTCTTAATTCATTTTACTTTTCCTTTCAGATAAGACTTATTTTATGAAGCCCATGCCTTTGCTTGGAAAGACTATAAGAAATGAAAACAAAACAAAACAAATCAAAAACCAAAACAAAACAAAAATGTGGTTCCTTAAGGTTATTAATTTATTTCCCAGACCTTCATAAATATTTGTGATTCTCTCTAGATTACTTGAGATATTATTATTAGTCCACAAATGAATAATCAGAATTGAGTAGGAGTCAGAACATCTGACAAATCTTGTTAAGGGCTTTCTCAACATCATAGATAGATGTCCCAGGATAATAGCAGGCTTCTCTCTTATCAGTGTCAGAAGTACTATTTGCTACTTTTGTACACTTCAACAGAAAGTCACTGGACAATACTACTAAGCTCATTTTATTATAACTTTTCTGTATGGTATGATGTCTCCTGTAGTTGTACTTGAAGATTCGTATCTTCATTTATTGGAGGACAAATAAATATTTTAATATTCTTTTTTATTCTTATTTTCTTATTCTTATTTTTCCCTAGTTACATAAAAAAATAATTTTAACACTCATTTTTAAAAATTTGAATTCCAAATTCTCTCCTTTCCTCCCTCTCCATGTTCCCCTGCCCATTGAGAAGGCAAGCAATTCTATATAGGCTATTCGTGCATTGTCATGCAAAACGTGACAAGCATCCTTTGTTTTTCTAAGGAGGCTACTAGGCTGTATAGTGGATAGAGCACTGGAGCCAGAGTCAGGAATAACAAAGTTCAAATCTCGTCTCTGACACTTAGTATCTGGCCTTGGGCAAGTCACTTAACCTCTGTCTCAGTTTCTTTCAACTATAAGATGAGATTAATAATAGCACCTATACTCCAGGGCTTCTGTGAGGATCAAATGAATACCATTTGCAAAAGCATTTAGCACAGTGCCTAGCACATAGCAGGCTCTATAGAAATACTAACTTTGTTAGCTTTTTATCAAAAAGTTCAGTTGCTTCCTCTTATAGGACATGCTTATAAATATTTCTTAGCTCTATGTGCTCAGTTGCTCTGACTTTCACTTTTACATCTATGTCACATGTTTCTAT
Organism: Pseudochirops corinnae; assembly: GCA_028646515.1. Lineage (NCBI taxonomy): Eukaryota > Metazoa > Chordata > Mammalia > Diprotodontia > Pseudocheiridae > Pseudochirops > Pseudochirops corinnae. Next base: position 125,456,672 of record CM053586.1, read on the forward strand.
CTTCCAATCTCTTAGCATGACCAAGACCATCTTCTACTTCTTCAGATCAATTTTTTCTTCTTTGTTTTAATCTTGATACAATTTTTCCATCTTCATAATGAACACTTCACACTGATCAGCTGGAGGCTGAAGAGGCATGCCTTGACTTCCTTCAACATGTTTTGTAGGAGTAAAAAACATCCAAGATAGCAGATAATTGCCATGGCAGAAGGGCGAGTACCATACACCCAGCTCGCCAACACTGTTACAATTTTTGTAATGCTCAGGACTCTCTCATCTTTGGTAGCAGAAAAGACCTATTAGTTAGGTATTTGGTAGTGATTATACTCTATTGCACAGATCATTCATGTAGATAAATCATAGTAAATTAGACATAGGGGATTTTTCAATTTTAAATGATTTCTCTACATTTATGATTATAAAATGAATGGACTATATCAGGGATGCTCTGATAATTATAGTTGAATGGTGATCAATACAAACTCACTAACAATTAATTTGGATGTGGTTCTTTCGGTTGATCATAATATAGGTAAAATGATTGGTGGCCTGGGTTATGATCCAATACATGCATCACATATAGAAATTACTTTAGGCCACTGTCCACATAATAAAGGGTTCATGGCTCTCTGAGGAATTTTATGATTTGAATGATCAAGTTGAGGTGTCAATATTGATAAATTTTCTTTTTCATTTTTCCAGTAATAATCTACTTTCAAAGATTGTACTAACCAGGGATAGGGAAAGTTGCAGCCCCATGTTGTCTTCTAGGTCCTTGGGTATAGCCCTTTGCCGGGGCCCAAGTTATGCAGAACAAATCCTTTTATTAAAGGCATTTATTCTGTAAAGTTTGGATTCAGTCAAAGGGCTGCATTTGAGGACCAAATATGACCTCGAGTCCTTAAGTTTGAAATTTGCCTGTATGGGATTTACAAAAAATCAGGGTTGAGTGAATGTTTATGACTGTGTATATATATATAAATAATGAAGTGTTTTGTCATTTCCTTCTCTAGCTCATTTTACAGATGAGGAACTGAGGCAAATAGGGTTAAGTGACTTGCCTAGGATCACACAGCTAGTAAGGGTCTGAGGTCAGATTTGAACGCAAAGAAGATGAGTCTTCCTGATTCAAAGTCCAGTTCTCTATACAATGGGCCACCTTGCTTCCCTGTATGTATGTATGTATGTATGTATGTATGCATGTATGTGTATGTATGTGTGTGTGTATAGATGGATATATCATCTATCAGTTTTCTATCATCAGTAAATAAGATGCAAATAAGACAATTATATGGACAAGCTGGGTCAGAAATGGGTCGAATTAAGTGGCAACTGAGTTTCTAATATATCTCAGAGTGATATTTACTTCCCTTTCTCTATATACACATCACACCATGCCCACATCCCCCCCACACACACTAATAAGTGTACCCACAGAAGTGCTGAGAGGCAGCAAAAGGGTAAAGAAAGAAAGACCTAGACTTGGAGTCAAGGTTTAATTCCTTTCTCTAATTAGCTGTTTAATAATAGGCAAGACACTTAACCTTTAGGTACCCCTGGGAAACTATAAAAGATGAAACCAAAAGAAACAATGAATTTACAGCCAAATGGATGGATGGTTCACAGGAAGTCCTGGGAGAGACAAAAAAAAAAAGAGTCGTAATGTGTTTTATAAATACCTCCAAAGGCAAAAAGAACTACATATTACAGATACAATGAAAAAAATTTACAAAAGGAATATAATGAATATAAATTCATGTTGTATACCAACAATGTGTTACTAAGGATGAACTGTAAAAATAACTCAATAGAAAATTTCATAAGATTTGCTAAAATAAATCACCATACACACTGATATATGATGACTTCAATGCAAAGTTAGAAAAAAGCAAAAATGTGTAGAAACACATGAGACAGCATGGTTTTTGAAGAAGGAAGAAGATAAGTCAGAGGCATATAGATTACACACAATCTTAACACTTTTATATCATGGACACCTTCAGGAAAATAATTGGTAGCTACTACATGCAAACACCAAATAACTCTACAAAGAATAAAAGAGATTATCTTTTAAGATAACAGGAAAAAAATAGTTATCAATTTGATTATTATCTCTGAGCCAGCAATTTGTATACAGTTAGGTGAACTTGACTGATTTAAGTTCAGAATTACTTTGAAAAGATCAAGAATAAATATTATTAATAAAATGATACAGCATATAATTAAAATTTGTCCCTAAATTAAGCAAGTAATTGGTGACCAAACTGGAAAAGCGGAAAGAGCAAAGGTATTAACACTATCATAAATTGTGTCCATAATTTTATCAAGATCAATTTAATGAGACAACCAGAAGACCAAAGGAGTATAATAAATACCATAAGCAGGAACTATTTGATTTACTTCCCCAAATGAGGGAGATAGCTACCATAGGCATATCTGGGGTGGTGAATAAGATCTTTCATAAAATATAAGAAGTAAAGATTTTAGGACAGAGTCAAGATGGCAGAGTAGAGGCAGTAACCCAGACCAGTTCTGTTCTGGGTTACATTACCTTCCAAATAAATTTAAAATAATGCTGCTGATTGAGTTATGGAGTGGCAAAGCCAAAAAAAGGTCAGGATGAGATATTTCACTGGGCTAAGAAAATTTAGAAGGTTGGCAGGAGAGGTCTATGACACAGGGCTGGGAGCTGGCACAGAGTACATGCAATGGCTCTTGGAGGTGGCTATGGCAGCATTAGCAGCATCATTCAAAAGAATAAAAAAATAAAAGATGTGTAATATTGGTAAAACAGCTGACCTGCAAAATAGATTGGAGAGATAATTTAAAAATTATTGGAACACCTGACATCCATGATAAAAAAAATAAAAGACCCTCAGCCTCATATTTCAAGAAATTATAAAGGAAAACTATTGCAATATCTTAAATCCAGAGAGTAAAATAAAAATTTTAATAATGAACTGATTATTTCCTGAAAGAGATCCCCAAATGAAAACTCCCAGGAACATATTACCCAAATTCTAGAGCTCCAAGGTGAAGGAGGAAATATTGCAAGCAGCCAGAATAAAACAATTCCAATATTGTGGAGCCAATCAAAATCACACAAGATTTAGATGCTTCCACGTTAAAGAAAAGAAGGACTTGGAATATAATTTTTCAGAAGGCAAAGTGCTAGTATTATACCCAAGAATAACCTACCGAGTAAAACTGACTATAATATCTTGGGAGGAAATGGATATATAATGAAATAGAGGATTTTCAGTCATTCTTGATGAAAAGATCAGAACTGAATAGCAAATTTGACATTTAAACACAAGAATCAAGAGAAACATAAAAAGGTAAACATAAAAAATAAATCATATCGGACTCCATAAAGTAAAACTGTTAATATACCTGCATGGGAAGATGATATATGTAACTTTTAAGAACTTCACCATTATTAGGGTGGTTAGAAGGACATAGATGTGATTTGATTATGTTGGGATGATCTAAAAAAAAATAAAGAGATGAGAAAGAGTGATGCACTGGGAGAAGAAGGAATGGAGAGAGAAATAGGGGAAATTTTTTTCACCTAAAAGCCATACAAGGAAGAGCTTTTACAGTGATAGGGAAAATGGTGGGGGTGGCAGAAAATTCTTGAGTCTTATTTTCATCAGAATTGATTAACAATGGAAGACTTTATATACACACTAATTTGGGTATAAAATTATATATTACCCACCAGAGAAATGGACAATGTGCATGAAGAACTCATGCTATGTGTATGCATATATGCACATATGTATGCACATATGCGTTTGGAACTGCACAATGAAATTGTGTAAGTACTGTGGCTTGTGTAGATGTGTCTATGTGTACATATACACATGTGTACATATATATTATATGCAATGCATGCGCATATGTTTATTTTTATAGCTGTATAGTTTATATGAACATATGTGTATATGCATGTATATCTGTATGCATGTCTGTATTTGTATCTGTAACTACTATCCCAAAGCCCTTTGATATTACACTCTTTTTACTGGTGGAGATAAATGTCCTACTATGAATGAGGGGCTCAGAAAAACTGGTGAGATGCTAGAGAACTCCAGCCTTTGCCAGTCCTTCTTTGGGAGTCTTCAAGATCAACTCCCTTTGGTGACTCATCAGCCTTCCAGTCTTCTTCTAGCATTGAGTCACTGAGTGACTTCTGGCTTCTGGCTTCTACCTTCAAGAGAAAAAATGGAAAAGATCAATCCCATTTGAGATTGTTAAAAGAAAAGAATTCCATAACGACATGAAAGGAGCTGACAATCTCTATCATGTCCTTATTCCTAGTTTGTTATCCTAGAGACAGTGGAGTTTTCTCTTGTGTGATTCAGGAACTTCTTTCTTGTCTGAGCTGTTACCTCCTTTACCAATGAGAGAATTCTGTAAAAGGAGTCAATCCTTGGATATAGAGATTGGAGTCTTCCTGACTTTTCAAAATGGCAAAGTATTCAGAAGTTAGACAGGACCTAATCCTATCTCCTAGATGAACAATATTTAAGGAAACAGACAGTTGTACTTCTAGCCCAGTATTCCCATTTTCAGAGGCAAGCAGAGTGACCTTAGTCTCAAGTTCTTGTTTTTCTTCCTGGCAGGAATGGCTGCCTCCTTTTGAATAAGGTGGGGAGAGAAGAGGTTAGAAATAGGTTATGTACAGGATAGATAGGAAATAATTAATACAGGGAAGGCAGTAGAATTAAATGTGGTTGGGGAAGACTTCTAGTAAAAAAATAATGAGATTTTAATTGAGACCTAAAGGAATCCAGTGAGGTCAGTTGTCACAGAGGAGGGGGGAGAACATTTCAGGTACAAGAGAAAGCAAGAGAGAATGTCTAGAACTGAAAGATGGATCATTTTGTTCATAGAACAGCCAGGAGGCCTGTATCATGGGATTTAAGAGTACATGTCAGGAAATAAGATATAAGAAGACTACAAAGGTAGAAGGGGGCTCTGTAATAAAGGACTTTGATTGCCAAGCAGAGTATTTTATATTTTATCCTGAAGGCAGTAGGGAGCAACTGGAATTTATTGATTGGGGTGGGTTTATGGTACATGATTTGACCTGTATTTTAGGAATATCACTTTAGTGACTAAATGGAGAGTGGATTGGAGTGGGGAGACATTTGAGACAGATAGACCTACCAGCAATGATCCAATTGTTAGGTGATAAGGGCCTACAAAAGGATGGTAGCTGTCATTATGCATTACCTAAGTGATTTAGGGTAGCACGGGAAATGGGAAGGAGAAAGGTAGATTTTTCACTGCCAACAGAATAAAGTTGAACTACTTGATTAGAAATGTAATACCTCATAAAATCTGTTATCTCTCTACTTAAATGGAATACATTTCTAGACTTTTCTCCTTTCATTCACGGCCCATTCCCCCTGTTTCAATAAAACTCATCTTTCATTCTTTTTTCCACATTTCTAACATATCTGTAAAGTAAGGAGGTAACACTAGATCATCTTTGACTTCCCCTCCAGCTCTCATTTTCTGTTTCCATCTTCTTCCTATCTAGAATACTCCAGTCCACCTTTCTCTGCTCATCGGAAATTTATCCTTCCTTCTAACTCAGCTCTCGTACTCAAATCTTCTCACATATCCTCTAGCTCAAATTGCTCTACTCTGGAAAAAGTATAAGACAACTAAAAATTTAGGTAGCACCATGATCCATAAATTGTTTCTTTTTCCACCAGGTAATCAGAAGTAGAAGCCTTTTCAGATTGCTCAACATACAATGATTTCTCCACATCTCTACACTCCAATAGCATTTTTTCTCTTCATTACTCATCTTGCATGGACTTGTGACACTTTTCTTATTGCTATATTGAACTGTTCTTTATTTCTTATACTGTTTCCTGTTGCTTAAATAAGGAGTTTCCAGAGGGTAGTCTGTCATTCTTTGTATAGACCCCTTCTTGCTCCAAACTATTACCTAGTACTATTCTGTGCACAGAATAACCTCTGAATAAATATCTGTTGATATACTCTCCCTCTTCACCAAGAGATCATGAGGCTAGTGGGGATAGAAATGATTTGGTTTTTCACATCCCTTTAGATATCCAAGCAACAGACATAGCACTAAAAATCAGAATCTAAAATAATTCAACTTAAAGTTACTAAAGTATGAAATGCTCCAAAGAAGAGCCAAAGGTGTAAGTGCAACCATGTATAATGTCACTGGGGGTTAACAATGAAATAGATCTTTTCCACATTTTAAGTGAGAGCATTTGTGAAAAGATGTATTGCTCCAAGTTGGAAATCTATATTCTGCGACAGCTGCTGACTAGTAATGAGATCTAATGAGCTGTCTCTTTATTGGAAAAAATAACATTTGCAATAACAGCCCCTTTGCAAATTGTAAAAGAGTATGGGAGTGCAGATATAACCCCAAGTTGATAGGAGTATGTGCATGTCAATGTCATTTCATTTCAAATCTAAGTTTCTGTTCTCATTTAAAATAAGGTACTGTACACTCAAATGTGAAAATTGACTCTTTTTTTTTGCCTAATAGCCTCCGGCTAAAAATTTAACTTCTTTCATGTAATATTAACATGACACTGATGCCAATATTATCATATTAAACCTAAGAAAATTAGGTTTAAACAATGATAAGCTTTTCATATATGATTTACAAGTTAAACAGGAAGCAATGTCCTTCCCTCATTGTTATGGTCAGATAATAACTGGGGTCTATGACTATAGTGGTAATAGTATGATCTCCAGAGTATAGGAAAATGTGCCAAATGTTGTCATTTTTATATAATCATGATGACTTTGCTTCAAAGTGAGAGTGTTTTATAGCAGTTAGGACCTCTATAAGACTCTATTTAACTGTCTACGGTGGTAGTTACCACAAAGACACCACTCCTTTAAGCTGTCATAGAAAGATTAATATGGGTAAAGCTCACATAATGAAAGAGCTATATACTTGCAAAGTTGTCTGTAAAATGAATTTTATTGAAAGTGAGTGACCTTCTCCCATTAGCTTAGATTCAAATCTGGGTCAAGTTGTTGTCCTGGACTTTTAAAAAGAAATGGCTAAAAAAAATCTAGCTACTTAAAAACCCTGCCAGCCCTGATAAAAAAAAAAAAAAATGAAAAATTTTATCAGGAAGATTTGCTTTTATTCAAAAAGCATTTGTTAACTGCCTTCTACATGCTTGCCAATGCTCTGCAGGATGAAACTCTTCTATTGGCCTGTGAGCTATCAGAGGACTAACACCATGTCATATTATCCTTGTATTCTCCCTAAAACCTAGCACAATGATTCAAAAAGAGCAATCACTTAAATAGCTGTGTATTTGAAAAAAATTCTGGTTTCAGTGACTTAGGTTGGGGTTGGGGAAGCTCACTATAAGAGTTCTGTTGGTTAATTAAATGAGTATTAGATTTGTTTTCAGTAAATCTTGTTTTAAATCCTGGATTTGCCTCTTACCTTCTCTGGGTTTCAATTTCTTCATCCATAAAATGAGGGTGTTGAATTAGATATTTGCTAAGTGAGGTCCCTTTCAGGTTTCTAAGCATGAGAAGTAAGAAGAAAGGTCCTGAATCCAACTTCAGTTGCTTTCCAAAGTCATTTCCTTGGAAGCTAAAAGGAGAATATCTAAAACAAACTCATTTCAAAGTTGGTAAAGGGCTGCTTCTCTCCAGCCCTTTTATTCACGTCCCTGATTTCTCAAAGCTTTCTAGAGCTGAGTACAGTTCATTGCTTATAGTAGATCCCTAATAAATATTTATTGAATGAATAAATACGTTATTGAATATAGAAGAGCAAATGTGCTTAAAATCAAAAGATAAAAAAATACTACATTAAGTCCATATGTAGATATAATATTTAAACAGGGTGCTTTTTGTTTTAAGTTCTCAATGAGCTTAAAGCAGACTAGAAGCATAGAGGGATAAATTGCCTATATATACATACATACATATACATATATATACAAATATGCATATATACGTATATACATATATATGGAGAAAAATATGATATTTGCTGGAGTGGGGGTGGGGTGATCAGTAGAGGCTTTACAGATGAGATGGCTTCTGAGCTAAACTTTAAAGGACAGGGATATTCAATAGGCAAAAAGAGAAAAGGGGGGGAAAACATTCTGAGCATAAGACAAAGAAAGTGCCATATTTATATTCATGTACACTCTATGATATCCCCAATTCCCTCCAAAGCTTAGCACAGTCCATTGCACATAATTGTCTAATAAGTATTCATCGAATTAATAAGCAAATTAATGAATAGAAAACACCAAATGCATTTGATATATAATGTGCACATAGCACTGTTGTAGATACTGGAGGAGACAAAAAAAGTTTGGAGAAAGTACCCTTCTTGTACTCACAGAGCTTCCAGTCTCTTATACGGCAAAACACTAACATAGCTATAACGAATATTATGTAAGTGCTTCAGAGCTGTAAAATATTTTTTCAATAAAAAACAAAGAGGAGCAAAATTGAGCATGTGTTGGAGAACAGAGACTAATTCAGGTTGGGAGAATGTAGGTTGCAAGGAGGGAAGCAACAGGAGAGACATCTGGAAAGATTGGGTGGTGTTAGGTTGTGAATTGCCTTGCATACCAGACCAAGGCATCTGACAGCTCTGAGCATAACAGATATTATTCTAGTAGAAGAATAAAGAATAGACTGTAGGAAGGAGCTTGAGGGGATCATTCCAGCAGTCTAAGTATGCAGTAATGGGAAAAGTAGCATCAGTCAATGCTCTATGGGAGTGACTGTGAAACGCTAGTGTCCAAAGGGCTTATTAATTAGTTAACTGTGAGTGATGAGGGAAAAGGAAAAGTCATGTATTTTCTCAGGATACTGAACCCAGAAGACTGGATAAATATTTGGAGATGCAAATAGTAAAATTTAAAAAAAAAAGCAAGTTTAGAGGGAATGATAATGAATATGATTTTGGAATCGTGGAGTCTGAGTTATTGATTTGACATCATGATAAGATGTTCTGAAAGTAGTTATAAATGTGTCTGGATCACAATGAGAAAACAGAAAAAGCAATATTGAATCTTGAATAAACTTCACAAAGTGGAAGTTCTTAACTCTTTTGTATGTGTGTCATGCAACATTTTGGAAACTTGGTGAAGCATGAGCCCCATCTCAGGATACTGAGATGCACTAAATGCACTAAATAAAATATTAAGGAAACCAATTATATTGAATCAAAGACATAATTTTCCCTCTAAGTTCCCAGACCTCCAGAAATTTATCCACATATCTTTAGGGGATCTGTGGACCCTATTTTAAGAATTACTGTGATAGATAATAGTGATAAATGAATATATTCTAATCATGAGGGAAAACTTTTCAGAAGGGAAAGAGATGTGATAGAGGGGGAGATAGGCTATTATAGATGAACCATTGAGATTTAAAAGGTAGTAAAATCTAATCATCCTACAGTACTTGGGTTATGAAGTATGTGAAATTATAAAGGAGTTTAAATTTGGCTCTAGTAGTGATTGAGAGCAACTGGATCCCTTGATCAGGGGAGTGATATAAGCAGAATAAAAATTTAGTATATCTTTTTGGCACCTTAGGGAAGGGAAAATGAGACAGGAGGACCATATAGAGGACTATTAAAGTAATTGAGGCAAGACATAATGAGGAGATGAAATAGGGTGGTAGCCCTGTGAGTGAAGATAAGGGGATGAATGTAAATGATGTTGCTGGTTTAAAAAGGTAAAAGTTTGCAACTTAATCAATTTGCTAAGTGAGGAAGAATGAGGATTTAGCAATCACTCCAATGCTGTAAATCAGGGTGATTAGAATGATGGTGGTCCCTTCAACAGAAATAACAAATTTCAAAAATTAGAGACTGATATTTGTGAGTGAAGGACATGAAAGCTGGATCAAGTTCCTGGAGCAGATGAGAAGAAATGAGAATAGAAGTAGAGACAGATTTAGGAATAGGGAGTGAGCAGCAGAGTTTCTTCCGTTACTGAAGGTAAAGTAAAGAAAACAATAATGTTGAGAAGATTTGAAGAGAAGAGGAAAGAAATAGACAATTCATTTCAGATGGCTTCAATCTTCTCAATGAAGTGTATTTATCAATCTTTATTAACAAATTATGGCCAGGGGCCCATAGAGAAGAGAGGAAAAAAATGAAAGAGTGTTAACAAGGTTAGAATTAAATGGCTATTTAGAGACAGAAATTCTTATTTTTCTACCATCAATTAGTAGTGGTGATAAGCATTAGAATGTAATTCTTATTAGAGTGTAATCTTCTTGCACTCAGGGACTGTATTTTTTTATTTTTTGTATCCTCAGCACTTATCATAGTGCCTGGCACAAAGTAGGCTCTTAATAAATATCTATTTACTGATTGACTACTGGATAAATTCAACTTAAATATCTTCATTTTTTTCTGAACACACAGAATCACTTTAGCAGAATTAGAGAAGTGGGATGGTGACCAGTACCTAAGGATCATGATTTTTAGGCCATGAAGAGTGAAAGGACAATAAAAAACATTTTAAGGTAGTATCTATGGAGCATTAAATTGGCAAAGAGAAAATGAGGTCAATAATAAATAGAAAAATGAATTAATCCACAGTGATAGTGATGGTCCAAATCATGGGAGCAAAGGTTCTGATAAAGCTGAAGAGTAGGTTTAGTATAAATAGGAGAAATAGAGAAACAAGAGGTTGAGGTCAGAGAATGGAATTTCATAGGATCATAAAAATTTATACCAGGAAACGACATGAAAGACCATCTAGTTCAACTGTCTAATTTTATAGTGAAAGAAAGAAAGGACTAAAGAGTTTAAAGTTTCAAAGTTCAAGAACTTGGTGGAGATAAAATTCCAAGAGACTGAAGTGAAAGTTATGTCTGAAGTGGTGTGGAGTAGGTCACTAGAGTTGTCATATTGGTCAAGTTGTTGGGTATATTGTCAACATATGTTAAATTTTAAAAAATAAAAACAGAGGATGAGCTAAAAAAGACATTTAAAGTCATTGAAAAAGTTAATACAGTGCCTTGAATATCTAAAATGGTCTGAAGTTATCAGTCTGGAGAAAGATGTATTATTTCACTCTGAGTGACTTTGAGTATGATATCCACATATCTAGAGGAGTAGAAAAACAGCTCAAATTGCTCCTTCCCCCTGAATTTTGAACAAACACCATTTCTCTCTTTTTTTAAATTTTGGTTTACTTACTTTTGGTTTACAACATTCAGTTCCACAGTCCCCTGAGTTTCAGATTTTCTTCCTCTCTTCCCCCCCCCCCATCATGGCGGCATGCACTCAGATAAAGGATCTACAAATATCTTCCCATTAGTCATCAGTCTGGTTGTAAAGAAGGATTGTAACTGATGGAATGATCATTGGGAAGAGGAAACAAAACAAAACAAGAAAAAGAAACAGAGCAAGTAGTTTGTTTCAATCTGCACTCAGACTCCGTATCTCCTTCTCTGGATGTGGGTATCTCCTTTAATCTTGAGTCTTCTGGAGTTGTCCTATTACCTTGTATTGCTGACAGGAGCCCAGTCCATTGAGGTTAGTCTTCACACATACATTGTGTCTGTGATTGTGTACAAATTCCTCCTGGTCCTGCTCTTCTTGCTCAACATCAGTTTATATAAGTCTCTCCGGGTTATTATGAAGTCCTTCTGCCCCTCATTTCTTATAGCACAGTAGTATCCCATTACATTCATCTGCCAAAACTTGTTCAACCATTCCCCAATTGATGGGCATCCCATTGTTTTCCAATTTTTTGCCACCACAAAAAGAGGCACTATAAATATTTTTGTACATACGGGTCCTCTTCCCACTTCTCTGACCTCTTTGGTATATAACCTTAAAAGTGATATTGCTGGGTCAAAGTGTATGAACTTTTTTATAGCCCTTTGGGCATAGTTCCAGATTGTTCTTCAGAAAGGCTGGATCAGTTTGCAGCTCCACCAACAATGCATTAGTGTTCTAATTTTTCCTCGTCCTCTCCAGCATTTATCATTTCTCTGTTTCATCATCTTAGCCAGTCTGGTCAGTGAGATGGGGTACCTCAGAGTTATTTTGATTTGCATTTTTCTAATCACTAGTTATTTGGAACATTTTTTCATATGCTTATAGATGTCTTTAATTTCATCTTCTGAGAACTGCCTGTTTATATTCTTTAACCATTTATCATTTGGGGAGTGGCTTATATTCTTATAAATTTGGTTCAATTCTTTGTATATTTTAGAAATGAGGCCTTTATCAAAGACAATGATTGTAAAAATTCTTTCCCAGTTTTCCACTTCCGTTTTAATCTTGGTAACATTGGCTTTGTTTGTACAGAAGCTTTTCAATTTAATATAATCAAAATTATCCATTTTGCATTTTGTAATGCTCTCTAACTCTTGTTTTATCATGAAGTCTTTCCTGCTCCAAACATCTGACAGGTAAACTATCCCTTGCTCTCCCAGATTGCTTACATTATCAACCATTATGTCTAGATCATGCACCCATTTTGACTTTATTTTGGTATATGGTGTTAGATATTGGTCTATGCCCAATTTCTGCCATACTATGTTCCAGTTTTCCCAGCACTTTTTGTCAAATACTGTGTTCTTATCCAAAAAACTGGGGTCTTTGGGTTTATCAAACAGTGGATTACTATAGTCATTGGCTGCTGAGTCTTGTGTACCCAACCTATTCCATTGATCCACTGCTCTATTCCTCAGCCAGTACCAAGTAATTTTGATAACTGCTGCTCTGTAGTACAGATTAAAATCTGGTATGGCTAGGCCACCTGCCCTAGCATTTCTTTTCATTAGTTGCCTTGATATCCTGGACCTTTTGTTCTTCCAGATGAATTTTGGTACTATTTTTTCTAGCCCTACAAAGTAATTTTTTGGTAGCTTGATTGGTATGGCACTAAATATGTAATTTAATTTAGGTAAGATTGTCATTTTTATTTTATTAGCTTGACCCAGCCATGAGCAATGAATGTTTCTCCAATTAGTTAGATCTGATTTTATTTGTGTGAACAGTGTTTTGTAATTGTGTTCATTCATTTTGTAATTGTGTCCCAAGTCCTGGGACAAACACCATTTCTTATCTATTATACTTGATGTGTGCTCATAGAGAACAGAAGATAGAAAAGGATGATATTTATCAAATCATGATAAATATTAAGTTTGTCACTTTCACTCAAATTTGTGTATGCTTTCTTAAGTGGAATTATGAATTGAATGCTACCAAAATATTTAAGGTCCTATAGAGCCTCATCTCAAAGAAATAGCATAAATATATAAGCATAGAAGGCTATTCTAAAATATACTATTCTCTGAGTGAGTCTATAAATGAAGTAAAGGTTGATTGAAGAATAATTCTGTCCGTATCGTTTACCCAAGAATACTGTGTAATGGACATATGTGCACGGGAAGGTAATTTCTAGGACTTTAAGTTGCAAGGCAGGTGCCAATCATATAGAGATAGAACCAGAAGGGAACTCAGAGCCCATGTATTCCAATGATCTTTTTGATATGTGAAGACATTGACAACCAGAGGGAATAATTGGCCTGCCTAATATCAAAGAGGAATAAGTAACAGAAGTTAGAATTGAATCCAGACTGAATGCAAATCCTGTGCTCTTTCCATTGCCATACTGGAATTTCCATTGTTAAGGAGATTTCCCTCACTAACAGTTCCCTATGCCATTGAAATCACAGGTTAAAAGCACAACAAAATATACATAAATACATATACGTATACATATAAACCAGTCACAGAGACAATGATGAATCTGAGAGCATGTTGATAATGTTTCTCATCCTAAGGAGAGAGTTCAAAGGTGCATATTTTACTTAGAAAATGTTTTTGATGATTCTTATAATTGAAAACTATATTTCAGGTTGCTATTTATAGTAGTGATTTATAATAATAGAGCTTTATATAATTTAATAAAGAAATAAAGCCTTTTATAATTTATCAGGAGGGTTACTAGATTTTTCTCAGCTCTTAATGCCCTGGATACTATAGTTCTCATTTACAGATGACCAATTTTGTTCTACACTGGCTGTCACTCTATATACATTTACTCAACAGGCAACTGAGACAGATGACTCATGTTTCCTCTAGTCAATTTCTATTCATACATTCTGGGCACCCAAAGCAAAACTGTATTCAGTGACCCTCTTCCAGTATTAATGAGGACCCTGGGGTATTTACTTTTAATGGGCTGCCAAGAACTGCCAAGGGGTGATTATAGGGCTGCTTTTCCACTGCTTTGGTCACCTTGCTTACTGCATAAAGGCACCTTTAGGGTTGAACTTCTATTTGTATACAACAAAATCTATATTCTTCAGCATTTGGGCACAAGCAATATATATACATACATACATACATACATACATACATACATACATATATATATATGTGTGTGTGTGTATCTTTTCCTCAAATCTAAAATTTGTAACCCCATTATTAAGTAGTATATAAAGTGAGATTAAAGAAAAGTGTCACAGTGTAATCCAGTTGAATGAACTATTCTTAGAAAATGTATTTTGAAGTGTTCAGAAGAACTTAAACTATGTAGCAGTTATGTTCTCTCCATTTGCCTGATTTCTTTGCTCAGGTCCTTGTGGAGTTTCCTAAATGGAACCACTGGCTTAGGGGTATCTGCCATTCCTACCTGCATGCTGGGCTTTGCCAGCTCTTTCTTTAGAAAGTAATTTTCATTATAGAATAGTTTTTGGTTTTTTTTTGCATCAACCCTCTTCAATTAGGGGCCTCAACATGACTCCAGAGATATACTACAAATCTTCCCTTTATGCCTATTCATAAGCATCCAAATACAATCCTGTAATGATGAGTTGCATAAAATGTGCTTGCAAACAGATGGTAAATATTCAGAACCCGGTTCCCAAAGAACTGGTTCAGGATGAAAACTGGGACGTACTCATTAGCAATGACCCGGCAAGCCAAACTCTATCAATATATTTGTTGTTTGTTATTAACTAGATGCTACTCCTTTTTCTCCTTCTCCTTCTCCTTCTTCTCCTCTTTCCTGAGAGCCAGAAAGAGCACATGTGTATGTATTTCAATCAAACCAGCTACATCACAGAAACTGGTTTGGTTTTTGGGAGTACAAACACAATGATGAGTTGGTTCCTTCTCTCATGGTGTTTACATTCGATCAGAGGGCTACATAAAGCATATTATATACTACAAAGGAAACTTTTCTCTATCTAGTCAAAGGGATTATGAATATAGTCAGAAGGTAGCATACAGTTCTGTTGTTTCCAATAGCAGTGGTGATATTTGCTAATGACACTTTTATTTAGATGAATTAATTTTAGCATAAGAATTCAATTTTACACAGAAGTGGGTAAGAGGTAACAGGATAGTGGGTAAAAGGCTGGCCTTCCATGAGTCAATTACGAGTCAAGAAGACCTGATGCAGACCTATCAGTGTCCCTAGGAAACTCTCCAACAATATAAATTACAGAGAAACTGCCAGTTGGCATTTGAAGAAAGTTCCTAAACTGACATTCATCTACATCAATTCTGGAAGTGGGGGGGAGGAAGATGATAGGTACATATAAACCACCAATATTTTCTTGCACAGTTCAAAAAAGAAAAAAAAAACAGTTCATTATCTCTATTCACTTCATTGGTGAGCTATTGAGTTTAGCTTACATAAATTATGAAGTTCCATCCCCAATGTATAGCATCCCTACTGAAGTCAATAGTTACAATGGCTTGATATTATTACATGGGATTCTACTAGTGAATATTTAAGAGATGGATTAAAGCACTTGATGAGTTTATAGTTGGTAATTAATTGGGCTATAAAAATGTCAACACATAGGTCACCAGATCAAGTTGTAAATAAATACATATTATGGTGGCATAATTAACATCTGAACATACTTCATTTGATAATAGATTAGAGTTCCAGACTCACTCCCTATCGAGTGATATTCATAGTCACAACACAAAAATGCCACAATATGCCCCTACTGCTGTTACTAGCAGGACAAATAATCAACCATTTTTTTCAAATGATGTTAGTATGTGTACTCCCGGGGTATTCTCACCCCTGTTATGCAAAAATGGGCAGAAAAAAAATGTAATATAGAACATCATGGTTATATTGTTCAACAAAAATAGTTTAAATGTTTTCATTAGCTATATGATATTTTGGAACAATAAAGATAATTGAGTGGTGAAAATATAGCTATCTGTTTGATCTTAAGAGAAAAGATGCTTAGGCAAATACAAAAATTACAAAGGACACTAACAAGGAAGATAAATTTAAAAAATAACAAATGTGTGTGTGTGTGTGTGTGTGTGTAATGATCTATCTATATCTATCTATCTGTCTATCTATCTATCTATCTATCTATCTATCTATCTATCTATCTATTCTATAGAGAGTACAATAGGGAAAGGAAATAAGCAAAAAGATCCCAAGCAAGAAAATTTTGGGGGAATTTCACTATGTGAATTATTTAAAATTATGAATGAAGTTTAAGCCTTACCTACAAAGTGGTGGGGACAAAGTTTCTGACTAGGGGAAAGTAACAACATTCTGCCATTCATGTATATGTAAGTCAATTAATATCATACAAATGTGCAAGATAAGAAGGAAGATTTGTATACAATCAAAAACCCTTTTAATTCATTTCAGTACACTATCTCAACACATTTTCTGTAAATCAACATATCTGTAATTCTTAACAAAGTTGTCTAGATTTTTCTGAATTTTCATTTAAAAATCTTAGACTATTACAATTTTTATTTAAAAGTAGCAATTTTCATTTATTCTCTCTTTAGGGAGGATTAAGATAAAGCAAATCAAGTAATCTAAGTTTAAAACATTCTAATGGAGCATTCACCGATGTGAGTCTAGCCCTTTTAAGAATGCATTAGCATGTTTGGCCTGTTGCAATCTCTAATATGGCCTGTGGAACCTGTGCAAATATTATTTCCAGTATACTCAC
This sequence comes from Pseudochirops corinnae, assembly GCA_028646515.1. Taxonomy (NCBI): domain Eukaryota; kingdom Metazoa; phylum Chordata; class Mammalia; order Diprotodontia; family Pseudocheiridae; genus Pseudochirops; species Pseudochirops corinnae. The sequence goes on from CM053586.1 coordinate 125,473,658, forward strand.
CGTGTAGTAAGGAAAAGCTTTTTGATTCTCTCCTAAGCCAGAAATGAGCTTGCATATAAAAGACTCCAATGATTTAACCATATTTTCTTTCTTGTCTACTTCAAGAGAGCTATCAAAAACTGCCATAGTTTTTCAGTGGGGTGAGCATCAGCAGACTATTCCATACACTGGTAACATGAATCCATGAGAACCTATCTTTCCTATTTCTGACTCTTAAGTCTCTATTCTTTCTTGCCTAAAGTAAAGGTATATTGGTAATGGCCTGAAATAGGCTGTGATCCTATGTATAAACTTAAAAATGGTAAAGAGAGCCCTCTGCACAATACAGACTGCCTGTCTAAAAGCAAACTACCCTGCTCTCAATTACCCACTCCAGAAAAAAAAATTAAAACTGAAAACACCAAAAATGATGAAGAAATCCAATAAGAAACTATATTAAGTGACATATTCTGCCCCAGAAATTAAAAAAAAAATTAGAAGCTCAAGAAATTGGAAAGAGGTCCATAAAAAAAAGTTAATCAATGCCTGCAACAGAATAAGCAAATGAGTCAGCAGTCTTACAGCAAGTGAAGACGCAAGTGTGTTCAGGAGTGCTCATGCTTGGACACAAGCAGAGTGAAGGCCTCCCTTGAGGAAGCCCCAGGGGGATCATAAGGTTTCAGGGTGAGGTCTGTGAATGAGTGGAGGTCAATAAAATACTGACCAAAGTGATATAGCCATACTCAAACACAAAGCCAGATGACCGGGAACTCTGAGATCGTTGGCACACTCTGCTGAGAATTCATAGGATACTTGAAAGACCTGACCCCCTGAACTTCAAGGATCCTTGAAGGATATCCCCCAGATGTAGAGACAAATGCGATAACCTAGGTGACCCCAAAATAAAACAAGGAACGGCATCTGACTTAAGCACAAAGCCCTAATTTGGGTAGGTGGGTAGAAGGCATCTGCAATAACGATTAAACCAAAGAAGAAACTCAGTACTTTTTTTAAAAAATAGATCTAGAGATCTCCTCCTAAAATGACAGTGACTCCATTACAATGCAAAGAAAGATTAAAAGGGGAAAATATGTTCTTCACAAGGATTACATAAATACATAGAAGAAATGAAAGAAGATCTATGCAAAGGAAATGGGAGAAAAAATACTTGGAAGAAAAGAAAAAAATAAGTTGTAATTTTCACCCAAATAATCAACATCTTGAAAATAGAATACAACAACAACAACAAAAAAAACCATTATTTCATAAGGCATCAATAAATATTACCACAGTGAAGAATTAGGAGATCATTATGCATAGTAACAGCAACATTGTAATGATGATCAGTGGTGAAAGGTTTGGATATTTTCATCAATACAATGATCTAAGACAATTCCAAAGGATTCATGATGGAAAAAAAAATCTTTTCCATCTTCAGAGAGAAAGCTGATGAATTCTGAGGGCGAATTGAAGCATAATGTCTCAGTTTCTTTCATTCTTTTTTTTTTTTTTGGAATATGGTTAATATATTTTGCAAAATTCACATGTAAAATTGATATCATATTGCTTTGCCTTCTCATTGGATGGGGGAAGAAATAGGAGGGAGGGAAACAGTTTGAAAACCAAAATTCAAAAAGAAAAGAATGTTAGAAACAAACAATTTAAAAAATAAAATAAAAACAACAAAATAAAAAATATTGAATGAAAAGAGAAAATTATATCAATCTCATATTTTAAAAATCACCAAAAAAAAGAGAGATGAATTAAGAATCACTGAATTTCCTTAAAAAAAAAACTTAGGAAAAAATAAATTGGACACTATATATTTAAAAAACCATAAATTAAAATTACCCAACCTTTCATAATGTAATAATGGAATCCATTTATCACTCTTAAAAGAAGATTAAGTCTCAGGATAATATAGCTAAAACCAAGAGCTCTACAATCAAAGAAAAATTGTGCAAGAATTTAGAAAAAAAAATCAGTTCAAGTATGAAGAAACCATAATTAAAGTCATGCAGGATATGCTCATTTCCATCTTAAATATAATAATTAACAGGCAAAAGACAAAACTAAAAACAAGAAAGAATAACATTCTCCCAAACTAAATACAGCCCTACAGGGTAAAAATGGACATTTAATGTAAGAGAGCAATTTTATAAAGAAAGCTGTGTAGGAGCTTTTAAATGCAAACACAAGAGTTAAGAAAAACATTTATTTATGAAGTTTATTTAAATAATTGGACTGGGGTTGTATAATGATGTATTAATAACATTGTAATTGGGAGAGAGAGAAAAAAAATAACTCAACATGTATTTATTAAGCATTTACTCTGACAGGCACTGTGATAAGTCTGGGGAGACAAAGAATGGGAAAACCAAACCAAACCAAAACATAACAAATTAAAACAAAAAAACCAAAACAGTCCTTGAGATTACATGGAATCAGACATGTATAAATAAATTATACAGAGGGTTAATTAGAAATAATCTCAAAGGACAGACACTAGACTTGAAAGGCACTAAATAAAGCTCTTTATAGAAGTTAGAATTTTATCTGGAATTTTAAGGAATCCAGGAACACCATGAGGTCAAGAGGAGGAAAAAGAATTCTTTCTGAATTTTAATGTCTTTAAAGGAGGGAAATTATAATAATAATGATAACTGGTGAAGATGGTGGCATAGAAGCAGCAAGGTTCGGCAGCTCCCAAACAGCCACATCAAAATACCCATAAAATATGACTAAACAAATTCTAGAGCTCTAAAACACAGACAAATATACTTTCCACTGAAGGCAGCTCAGCTAGGAGGGACCAGTTCAGCGCTGGGAGCTGAAACCAGCCCAGCCTGAAACAGTGGCTTGGCCTTAGGGGTGGCCTGACGAGCTGAGCCGCAGCTGGAACTTCAGGAGAGCAGATCTGCAGCAGCTGTGGCAGCTTCCAGAATTATCAAGCCATAAGAAAAAAAGGACTAAGTGAAAGGTCAGTGCTACTAGGCTAAAATTGGGGGAGAAGAGCAGGTCTGGCCAAACTGCCTCCAGGGCAAGGAAGCAGCAGAAGTGGAGACACTACAGCCACCTCCATGTTGCTGCTTTGGATCTCCTGGCCTGCAGACTCCAGGGGGACCAAGTGATCATTCAGAGGCCAAATGCTCTTGTGTTGAGCAGCCTGGATCCAGATCATGGTCTTGGGTGGTGGTCCTGGGGTGCGTTTTCAGTGAGCCAAAGCTGGTTCAAGCTGCAGCAGCCTCCTTAAAGTGCCGGCAGCTGGGAAAAACCCCAGCAATTTGGGACAGAGCTTTCCCCTCTGGAAGCAGAGTTCCACAGAGCTAAAATATCATTGACTGGCCAACCATGAACAGGCAAAAGAAGCAAAGTAAGAACAGCAACCAAACTCTAGATTCCTTCTTTGGGGAAAAGAAGGATCAAAGCAGGGAATGGGAGGAAGACAACACAGTCAGAATTCCCACACCAAAAACTTCCAAGAAACATGAAGATTGTCTAAAAGCTAGAGATCAGCTTACGAAGGATTTTGAAAACCAAATGAGAGAAGTGGAGGAAAAATTGGGAAGAGAAATAAGA
>CM053586.1:125477715-125509210 GCA_028646515.1 Pseudochirops corinnae
TTTTTTTTTTTTCTGGACATGGATAGCGTTTTTCATCATGTGTCCTTTGGAATTGTTTTGGATAACTGTATTGATGATATTAGCTAAGTTATTCATAGTTGATCCTCATACAATATTATTATTTCTGTGTTCAATATTCTCCTGGTTCTGTTCATTTAACTTTGCTTAAGTTTATCTTTAAATCTTTTCAGGTTTTTTTCTGAAATCAGCCTGTTCATCATTTCTTATAGTACAGTAGTATTCCATTACCACCATATACCACAACTTGTTCAACCGTTCCCCAATTGATGGGTATTCTTTCAATTTCCAATTCTTTGCCACTATAAAAAGAGCTTTTATAAATATTTTTATAGAAATAAGTCCTTTTCTCTTTTTTGTGACCTTTTGGGGATATAGACTTAGTAGTGGTATCATTGGATCAAAAGGTATGAACAGTTTGATTGCCCTTTGGGTATAATTCCCAATTGCTATCCACAATAGTTGGATCAGTTCATGACTCTACCAACAATGCATTAGTGTCCCAATTTTCTTACACGCCCTCCAACATTTACTATTTTACTTTTCTGTCGTATAAACCAATCTGATAAGTATGAGAGTCCTTTTAATTTGCTAATCTTTAATCAATAGTGATTTAAAACAGTTTTTCATATGAAAATGGAAAGCTTTGATTTCTTTATCTGAAAAGTGCCCGTTAATATGCTTTGAGTATTTATCAATTGGAATAATTTGTATTCTTATAAATTTGAGTCAGTTGTCTATATATTAGAGTAACAAGGCATTTGTCAGAGACAGTTGCTGTAAAAATTGTTCCCCACTTTCTGTTTCCCTTCTAGTCTTGGTTGTATTGGTTTTGTTTCTGCAAACTCTTTCAAATTTAATGTGATCAAAATTATCTACCGTATATCTAGTAATAGATCTATAACTAATATATAATATCTAGCTCTCTATTTCTCCTTTGTTCATAAATTCTAACCTTATCTACAATTCTGACAGGTAAACTGTTCCTTGTTTTCCTAATTTGCTGGTGTCACCCTTTATTTTTAAATCCCCTGCCCATTTGACCTTATTTTGGTATACAGTATGAGATGCTGATCTATGCCCAATTTCTGCCATACTGTGTTCTAGTTTTTCTGGCAGTTTTTGTCAAATAATGAGTTTTTCTCCCAAAAACTAGACATATAGTAAGCAATAAATGAACATTTTTTTTCATTCATTGATTCTTCCATAATTGATGAGAACTGAATGGATGAACTATTCAATTGTTATTTTACTTCTTTTATTTATTTTATTTTTTATTTTATTTTTTATTTATTTTTTATTTATTTTTTAATTTTTTTTTATTTTTCCAAGGAAAATATTTCCTGTTGTAGAAAGAAATGGCCAAAATTGGTTTCTAGGAAGTTAAAATCAAACCTTAATGAGGAAAAGATAAATGTTATCTGGAAACCCTCAATGAGTCTAAGTCACCAGATCTAAATTGTGTAGATGCCTGAGATCTGAAAGAATTAAAATATGTGGTTGTTGAAGCACTACTGATGACCTTTTTAAGAGCATGACAGGCAAGAAAGACTTTAGAGGAGTAAAGAAGGGCAAATGGAATCCTGTATTTCTTGTGGGGTAAAAGGGGAGGGACATTATGGTGCCTTAAAACTGAAGCACAATAACCTTTACTGCTTTTCCTATTGTAAAAACAAAACAAAACACTAGAACACTATTAAAGAGTAGTTTGGAATCATTTAGAAATGGAAGCAATGAATAGTAAAAGCCAACAGAATTTCTTAAAAAATAATTTTAACCTCATATTCTTTCTTTCTTTCTTTTGCTTGTTTTTTTTTGGGGGGGGGGTGGGAGGGCAATTGGCGTTAAGTGACTTGCCCAAGGTCATACAGCTAGTTTTTTGTGTTAAGTGTCTGAGGTCCAGATTTGAACTCAGGTCCTCCTGACTCCAGGGCCAGTGCTCTATTCACTGAACCACTTAGCCACCCCCATATTCCTTCTTTTATAATGTATAAAATGGGTCAACAAACCACAGTCTGATGGTCAATTTTTATATGTTTAAGTCCAGTAATATTTTTTAATGAAAACATTTTTAGTTTGGATCATACTAAATAAGGCAGCTGACCCATGGTTCATAGTTTGTTGGCCTCTGCTGTAGGGTGATGAGACTAGTAGATCAGTGTAATAATAAGTATATAGTATACATAGGTAATTGAACTTTTAGAGTTCAAGAAAAAAGCTTAGAGATTGGCACAGGAAAATAGGACTCTAAGAATCCTACCAGTCAAGTATTTTCACATCTCTGACAGAATTTTAGACTTAACCTGAGAATAAAATTGCTAAAGGAAATTTAGCTCTCAACTTGGGAGAAGGCTAGAAGTAAGTTTAGATAGAGACTAGGTTAAATAAATGAGAAACAAAGGATAAAATACTTTTTGATCTAGGTAAATGGGTAGAGAATGACAGGGACTATTGCCAGAAGATTGTCTCAGCCAGGGCACGTGCTGAACCCTCCTTTATAGGTTGAACTGAATGGTATATGGCACTCTTCACAGTGACAGATAAGAATCATAGTTAGCTGATAGCCGGGGATAGATGTACCATTGCTTGACAGATATTGAAAATATTTTAGAACAGAGTTTTTGGTTTTGGTGAAATGTCCTTAGGAACTTCCCCTTGAGCTTCCAATGGGAATAAGATCCTGTCATTGATAAGTTGCCTTATTTATTCGCTTACTGTATCCATCCTGCAACAGAGAACTAGATCAATGGGAAACTAGCCATCTTGCACCTGCCTTCCCACCATCCTTATTCAGCAATATAAAATTTCTAATTTTTAAACATTTGTTTCTGTAAAGTGCATTTTTAACTGTTTCTCAATATATGTGAGACAATACATTAAAATCTGTATGACAGTTTAAATCTGTGCAAATTTTACTTATTTGTATACTAGTAGAAAGATTGGGAAGGGAAGAATGAAACAAAAAGAAATAATTTGTTTTGATCCAGTACAAAGTAGTTGGTGGTTTGAGCTCTATATTTAATTGAGAAGTGTAATACATTAGAGAGGGAAAGAGAATACCATTCAGCAATAGATTCTTCCTAAGACACATATTGATAAGAAGATACGGGTGGCAAATAGGCAAAGGATAGGTATACTTGCTTTCACTTTAAAAGCAAAGTATAGTGCCGTTTCATTGTACTAGAATTTTGAAAGAAAGCTCTGCTGCTGAATGAAGTATAAATAGAAAGAAATCCATACATTTAGCAATGGAGAAGGAGGAAGGGAATTCATCTTACTCCTCAAGTTAAAGCTCAATCTGCTTTGCTTAGCAGTTGATTATACATTTTTAAATGAGTTTACCAAAGTATCATGTTATCCATTTTGGGTGATATGGAGAAATATAGGCCAGAAGATTATTAGAGTTACCTGGATTCAGAATTAGTGGACTGATCAGAGGCAAAGTGGAGCAATTAATTGTTCAATATCAATTTAGGATGAATGGATCCTCAATTTAGAAATAGAAATATATTAGAGGTCATCTAATCAAAATCACTTATTTTACAAGTTAGGAAACTGAGTCTAAGAAAGGTTAAATGACTTGTTTAAGGTCAAACAGATCATACAGATTATTACTGCAGATTCAAACCAAGATTCTCAGGGACTTCATAGTATCTAAAAGAGGTATTCTTAAGCCTGCTCTGTTCAACATTTTTATCAGTGAATTAGGTAAAATCATAGGAAACACAAAGCTGGAGGAATACCTAATATGTTTGATGACAGTCAGTAGAAGTATTGGCCAAGTTTAAGACAATTAAGATAAATAAGGATAACTGTAAATGCTCCCATTTGGAGGCTAAAATATTAGTTTCATAAGTACAAGATGGGGGAATATTTTAAGATAACACCTTAAATGAATAAGATCTGATGATTTATCCGTAAGCTCAAAATGCATCAGGCAATAAAAGGGGTTTTACTAGAGTGAAGTATGTTAAGAGAGACATTTTATTCAAAACAAAGTGGATGATAATTCAGTTATACTCTGTTGTGGCTGGTAAAGTTCTGGAGCACTATATTTAGTTTGGGTCACCACATTTTAGGAAGGATAGAGAAGCTGTATCATATTCTGGAGAGGGAGAGTGATGACTACCTTATGTAAGGATCATTTGAAGAAATAAATGATGGTTAGCTTACAGAAATGACAACAAGGAGTGTTCCATCTCCAAATGTCTAATATTTATTTTATAGTAAAAATCTGTTTGGTTTGGTCCCAGAAGAAAGAACTAGGATCAATAGTTCCTATGGTAGAGAGAGACAAAATCATTTTTGATTTAAAAAAACCAACCAAAACCATTCCAACCATCTAACATGAAATCAACTGCCTCAGGAGGTCATGGATTCACTATCATTAGATGAGTTCGAGTAGAAGCTAGGTGATGTCTTCTCATTGGTGCTAGAGAGGGATTCTTGTTCAAGTATGGATTGGAATACAGAGCCTCTGAGAAGTGGTCCAAATCTGAGAATCAGTGATTGTTTGGATCCCGAGAGGCCTTAAGTCAGATTTTTCACTTTTCTGGGACTCAGCTTTAAAGTGATGGTGTTGAAGTAAATGGTCTCACAGGTCTTTTCTAATTCTCAATCTTATGATCCCATTCACCTCTGACACAGGCATAGTCTTTTGGCTGGGAAGTGGTTTAGATTATGTGTTATGTTTTGGTTTGGGGGATGCAATATCTATTAACCATGGACATATCATTTCATTATGTCTCTGAAGCATATTAACAAGTTCTCAGGCACAAAAAACATAGTCTTGGACAAATATACATAAGATCACAGAGAGACATAGTATTATCTACAGGACTCATGACTCAGACTTGTATGTGTGTGCTCCCCTATGAATGAGTCCTATATACCTATGTTCTACAAAGAGAAAAAAAACACCACAACTCCACCCTGAGAGCATTCTCAAAAGGAAAGCAGTGAGGAAAAAAAAAAACACAAATATATTTAATAAAAGATACTCAGGGGCCCTAAATCATGTGTCCATGTTATCCAGCCATGCTCACAGAATTCTGCTGGCCCTGCTCATCATGACTACCTTCACATTTAAATATCTTCAATCCATAAATTCTTGGATCATTTCTCCTAAGATCATACTAACTCTGCTTACACTTCCTGCTTTCCTTAAGGATCTTAGCTATAAAAGTACTAGGGGGGAGGTGGGTGGAAATGTTAAGGGAACCATTAGATTCCCAGAGGACTTTTTTTTTAGCACACTGAAAACATTCAACCCAGTAGAAACCTCTTGGAGTTTCTCCTATTTAACATGTAGGCACAAACTGTGTTCTCAGGTCTTCATACTACATATTCTTTCTCTCTCCTCATTCTACTGACAATGAACCATAACATATAAATTTAGAGACACACTCTATAAGACCCACAGGAAAAGTTTCCTGGGGGAGACCCCCAGATTCAGGGTGCATGGGATACATACATGCCACAAAACTATAGCTTGTAAGCCTCAACTGATGTGTTCATCTTTAATAGTCAGAAAGAAAATGAAATTAATTCAAAGCAGAATCATCAAATGAAATCTCATATTAAAAAATTAGTAACAAACTCATGCATTTGTGATTTAAACTCTCATAAATATACAATTTAGGAAGAACATAGGTATATAGGACTCATTCATAGGGGAGCACACACATACAAGTCTGAGTCCTGAGCATATTATAGAGGTTCAACTCATAAATCCTATGTTGTAGATAATACTGTCTTCTAGGGATTTTATTATGTTACTCTTGCTGTTAGGTTTGTTTCCTGCTAGTTATATAGTCTTCAATGGGCACTGATTGGATAGACCCTGCATATATCCTCTGTCTTCTTGATAATTTGAATTCTGTGGGACATTGACTATCTCTGCCTCAAGGGAAGAAGAGGTGTTCTGATTCTCCTGTATCTTTAAGTATCTCTGGGTCTTTTAGAAATAAGAATTATAACAATAACAATAAAGAAACCCTTACCTATGATCAGGAAAAGAAAATTTAAAAAGTCTACTCTCTGATACTCTGGTACTTTGACTCTTAGCTGAGAATCTCTTATCTCCCCAGGAAGAAATTCTCAATGTCAAACGCCAAGCTCTTTAGAACAAAAACAAATTCCTCACAGGTAGTTAATGTCTCAAGTTCAGTTTTTGTTTGGACTCACCTTCCCAGTTCAGTAGCTTTGGTCCCACTATCAGATGTCACAGAATATATTATGTTAAAAGTTTTATATACCTCCTCATTTTGATCTCTCAAAGCTAGAATATTAATTGAATAATGATATTTTTACCCAAGTAAGTATCAAATATCTCTGTGGATTGGGATTTCCATATTTTGACTCTTAAATCTTTTCTGTTCCCCCATGCACATGAAATGATTATGAAAGTAAAATACATGGTGAAAAACTTAGGTCATGAGGAAACTTGTCATTCTGTCTCTCTCTCAACATATGTGTTAAATATACATTTATATATGTATATGCATGTGTTATATATATACCAATATATAACAGATTGTACATATGTGTACATGCATTTATGCATGCATTTATGTATTATGTATGTGTTTCGATGTACAACATATCTCAAGGATTGAATTTAGTGCAGCCCGATTCAGCATTTTAACCTTACCTTTCTTTTGAAAGTCCAAATGACTAAACTGGTCACCATTTATCTATTGCTTCCAACAAGGGTCTCTCTCTTTCCCTGGTCTACTGCCCAAGAGCACACATTCTACTAACTTCTTCTATAAATTCTTGCTCCTAAAGGAGGGTTGAGGGATAAGAATGTTGATAAGACCAGAAATGAGACTGGTGGATGAGTTTTGTGGGAGGTGGTTTTGGGTGGAGGGGATGTTAATGTTTGGAATTTCAATTTCCTTTTTCCTTGCTTTTCACTCTTAATAGACTCAGTCTTGGACTAAGTGGAGAGAAATCAAGAATAGGGATCCAGGTTGGGGATAGAACTCAAAGGCATCATGGAGGCCTGTTATGATGAGAAAAGGAAGAAAAGAAAGGAAGAAGATAAGTGAATGACAGATGGGTGAATAGAAGGATTTTCATGGCAACTCATTTGGGACAGCCATTCTTTCCTGATCATTATATAATGAATGAAAAACACTGTACCTAGAATGCCCTACACAAACGTCAACTACAATGCTCTGTGACACAAGAGAAGTCAATGTTTCCTCTATATGAGGAGCTTCTACTATAAGAATTATCCATATATGTATATACATCTATATGTATATATATATATATATATATATATATATATATATATAACTTAAAAGGGGCAATATGATGTTTAATGAATATTGTATTGATCTTTGAGTCAAGAATTCTTGGATTAAAATTTCGTTTTAGACATTAATTAGCTGTGTGCTCTTGGGCAAGCCATTTAATATTGACACATCACAGAAACTAATCTAGAATCCCAGATTAGATATGGAAGGGACCTTAGAATTCATTAAGTCCAAAGCTCTCATTTTACAGATAAGGAAACTGAATCACAGAAAATTTTAATGACTTGCCTAAGGTCATCATACCACTAGTAAGCATTTAGGGTAGGTTTTGAACTCCAAGTTCAGCACTTAATTCACAATGTTACCTCTATGATAGCAGTAATATATAAGACTAATGAGAGTCCCCTAATTGGAAAGGCTTGCTCATGTCCTATCATATTGATCTCAAACAAAAAAAAAAATTTGAAAGTGACTGTGGCCCAGCAGAAACTTAAAGGTTCTTTTCCTATATGATTTGTACCTTGACATTCCCCCTCCCTCATCAAAATAGAGATATGACAATGAACCTATGTTTATTTTTCTCCTTTCCATTATTTGGGTACCTGGGTCACACCACTGTTAACAGGCTATACACATTATAAAACACTGTTATACTTTTCATTCTCTTTACTGTACCCCCATGTTAAACTGCAATGTTTTACTAGCATGCTGTGTATACCTCTAGATAAAGTATTCAGCGACTACTATCATGCTGCCTGTCTCCTGGGTTTAAATGCTTCCATACCATGGGGTTTGTATCTGACTGCGTCTTGCCAGCCACCAAATCAGACTTTTAAAAATCAAGACAACCACTGTGATGATGACTAATCATTTTAGGGCACAGCCAGTATGGAGAAGAAAGGAATGACTCTGTTTGTTTTCTAAAAAGGAACAATGTACAAATAGAAGGAGTCTTTCTAAGCAGGCATCAAGGACACAGCTGTAACTGGTCAACAGATGCTGCTTTCAAACCAGACACATTTCACAAACTGATGGATGTGGTTTAAATCAATATGAATACAACAGATTGTGTCCGCCTTCAAATGAGAGGTTCATGAGAGCCAACAAGCATTCCCTGGACTTTGTTTTCTACCTTTCTGAGGAATAGCAGATGTTATGTATCCTACAAAATCCACAAAGGCAAATGTGTACTACAGAGCAATTGTTCTTTCCAACAATATATTTAAAACAAAAGAATTGAGAATTACAATTGCCACAAGACTATTTTTAGAATTATCCCATACATATGCCATGTTCATCTCTACTTCAGTGCTTTTACTCATGTACTTCTCTCCACCCAGATAGCCTTTCCTGGTTCTTCCTGAATAATCTATAACCATTCTTTCCTCATCATTTTTAAAGGTTCATCCCATGCTTTACCTTTTTGATTAAATACTGGCCAATTCCCCCAGTCCATGTTGACTTCATCTTTCATAACATGATAACTTTAGATAAGAAGAGATCTCATCTACTTCAAATCTGTGCCCCCTTCCTTTATTGTGCAAATAAAGAAACCGAGGATCAGGGAAGCTAAATTATTTGTCCAGGATCACAATGATTCTAAGGAGCAAAGTGATGATTAGAGTTCAGGTCTAAACATCAATTATGTCTATAATGATGCTAGTTCTCCTATGCTACATTATGCACTCCTATGCACCATGTAATTGAACAGTATAGAGGATCATAACTGCTGTGCTTTAAGTGATTTTAGAGGCTATCTTGTCTCTTTTCCCTTTTAAAAATGAAGAAACTGAGGCTGGAAAAGGTTATGTGAATAGACTAGGACTCAGGTCCCCTGACTCCAAATTTGGTGTTCTTTCCATTGTTCCACATTGCCTCTTGTCTGTTCTCTTCCAGATCTGTATATCAGTTTTATCTCCTCAGCCAGATTGCAAGCTCTTTGAAGGCAGAATTCAGATTTCATTCTTATTCTAGTCCCCAGAGAAGCTAGCATAGTGGACACAAAACTAGCATTGAAAAGATCCTATTGATTTGTTATTTAGAAATTGGAATGATTGTAAAGAGTATCTTGAAATCTAGTAGAGCTTTCCATCTCTTACTCATCTAGCTACCTTTGTTCTTTAATCCATCATCCTCTCAAAATCATTCATACTTGGAATAGAGAGAAAGTAAGGCTAGTGACCTTGCACAGCACCCCCTCACTCAAATCCATGTCAACTGTAAATCATGTCATCATTTCCTTGATACCATGGTCCTCTTTGAAAAAGAATAAACATAAAACACAACCAAGTTCCCTGTCTTCCATAGACTTCCTCATATACTCTCATAAAATCATTAAATAGGAAAAAAAAATGTTGTTGTTTTTTGGAGGGAAGTGTAATATCTCATGGAATTAAAAGTAGAAGGGACCTTAGAGGTTGTTAGAGGACAAGCCAGCTTAGGATTCATTATGGAATTAAATGAGACCCTTGCATGTTATTCAGCAGTTAACAAAAGGGGGATTACTTAGACCTAACATGGAAAAGAAATTCAACAAGGTTAGGATCGTACTCAGTTATGTTAGATGTGTCCTTACCTCACTTCTTCATGTAAGAAAGGTCAGGTCAGCATGACAAACTGGATTCATTTGGTCTTAGGATATCTCCCAAGTCAGAAAGGCATGGACTGTACTTTTATTCCCTTAGGAGACTAGGAAATTCCATCAACATAGAGAGAGGCTACCAGAAAGGTCCATCAAGAAAGGCATAGCTTCATCTTTAAGCTCCTTCTGCCAATCAAGTCCTGGGAAGAGCTTTATTGATTTCAGGGAAAAAAAAAAAAAACTAACAAAAACTAGCTTAAAATGTTTGAGCAAAGGGGTTAGGATATTGGTTTTACCATAAGAGCTCAGCTATTTTAAACTCCTCATTTTTCAGATGAGGAAACAGACTCCCAAAAAACAAAAATGACTTTGCCCAGGTTCAAACTCTACCTCTAGGATCATAGATTCAGAACTGAAAGGCACATCACAGGACATCAAGTCTAGCCTTACACTACATAAGAGGAACCTTAATCTCAGGGAGATGTAGTGATTCTCCCAAGGTCACACAGGTAAGCATCAGAGGCAGGATTTTAAACTAGGTGTTCTGACTGGAACCAATACATACATACATACATACATACACACATACATACATATATACATACATACATACATATATATATGTGTGTATATATATATATACACACACACACACACATAATTGAACCACAATGCTTCCTCTCAAGAAACAAGTAAATGATAGAATAAACACAGGACCGTAGATTTAGGATAAGAAGGGGACACAGTCCCTTAATCTTACAAATGTGGATTAAGAAAATGACCCAAGGTCACATGGGTAATAAATGGCAGAGTTAGGACTTAAAGCTAACTGTTCTTACTCCAAATGCAGTGTTCTTTACAGAGCAGCACACTGCATCTCCTATGTGCTTGTGAATTTTATTTTATGTGACATGTGTGCCATAGTACCTTAGAATGTTTAGAGGGTATACCTCATGTCATATGCATTACACTCTGTGTACAATGTGTATTAGTCAACTAGAACAGCAGTGGCCAATAATAGGATTCATATTTCAAGTGTTTTCAAATTTCAGGAAAAATACTGAAGTGCTGATATTAAGATTCATTCCCACTCTCTCTGAGGGAGGGGCAGCGCAAAATGACTCCGTGATTATGTAAAAGAACGCCATTTGGAGCTGTTCTTTTACTGAAGGCTAGGCAGACGAAACCCAATATGACAAGCACGCTTACTTAAAAGAGTTAAGATTTGAAAACAACAGTAATGTCAATTTCAAATTGCATTTGAGGAATAAATGTCAAACAATGAAGACTCATTTGTGCATAAAAACAAAATATTATTGCATGTCCATATTTAAAAAAGCCTACCTACCTGCATTCTTCAGAGGTTCGAAATCAGAGTACTATACTCCCAGACCTGCCTTGCCAGCTCCCCCTACTGGGTATCACAGGTGATCAGTGTTTGTCTGCCTAACACCCTGGAGCTAAACTGTGACCTAAGCCTCTAACAATCTAAAGACTGGAAGGAACTTGGAAAGGTGGTTGGGTCCATCCTCCTGCCTTCCAGCACAGTCACACTGTTCACCTCCTGACAGATGAGAAACTCATCTGTTTTTCAAGACCTCCAGAGGAGAAGAGAGATGAAAAGCCATTTCACCTGGTGTTTCTAACTCACCAGACCCTATTCTTTGGCTGTCTTGGTGACCATTTAGGCTTGCTAAGTGACTGCACCTGCTGCAGGTGCCCTGTGGGGGAATGCAGTGATCTATAACATTACCTTTTTCTCCCTTAAACAAAAGGATATGTCTCTCATTCCTGGCTAATGGAATTCATCCATGCATTGTAAAAACTGCAAGCATATTTATCATAATCTTTCCCTGCCCCCCATCCCCCAGTCCTATTAATGAGCTCAGTTACACAATAGCAATGTGCCCTGTATCTGTTTGTATAAGAGAAAGACAATTTCTCTTTTATTTGACTTCAAATGCATTCAAAAGTATGCATGCAGACTCTTTTATCATGTGATACAATTGATTTTGTCATAGTTGTCTATGAGAGGTGAAATAGCCATTGTCATTATGCTGAAATTCAGCACCGAAGTATTTGTGTCAAAATATAGCATTTGTTTATAATGCTCCCCAGTTTATATTTGGGTGCAAGCAAATAGTATAAGCACAAATAGTATAAGAAGGATTTGAGATCAACTGTAGTAAGGATTTTGTCAAAGGGACAGTATGTGTCCCTCCTCTTCCCTGCCTCCTTGCGCTTGCTGCAGGGTCTGTTAATTGAAAGCATTACAGGTGATGAAATTTAGTACATTTTAGAGCTGCATTTGATTGAGTTTTTACTCCCTGAACATCGAGTGCATATGAATATTTATATCTCAGCACACTGAAAACCTGTTCCATACCTTCTGTCTCTGAAATCTGTTGCCATTGCACGGTGATCTCCTCGCAAGGGTCGAAAGATTCCATAATCCTACCTCCTTCCCCTTTCCCCATAACTTTTCAGTGGGTTCATCGCTGCAGTACCCTAATAGCCCAAAACATCCTGATGGGGAGAAAATATGCACTGTAAGCCATTTTCTGGAGTTACTCTATTATTTCTTACAGTTGCTGTTAATCGTCTACTGCAGTGATGAATAGCATTTTTTTTTTCTGCTGCAGTGGTCAAATATGAAGGGCAATCCACATACCCCCACACCCCCCTTACAAAAATCACAGGGAAGGGAGGGAAGACAGACATCAGGAGATGAAAAGATAATAACCCACCTTAAAGGGACCACCTAACAGAAGTGCTTTTCTATATGTACATTCATGAATGTGTTGTTCTATATGAAACCATGCCTTTCATCACACCATGTACCTATCTCTACAAGCAGGCAGTTAGAGCACCAAGGGTTGCAGAGGAAAGGGGAAAGATGATAGTTCCTTTTGATTTTAGGAGACCGAACCTTGCTCATATCTGGTGGCAGACTAACACAGAGAATATTGCTTCCCAGACCCCCTAAGGTCTGAGGTGTATCTGGTCACAGCTACAGGGAGAAAAAGTCTCTCTGTACTTACCCCTCAGCCTGACAAAACTTTCTCTCATTTTTTAAAAATTTAATCAGGAAAGAGTCATTAGTCAAGTGATAGATAAGGGCAACATCATCATCATCATCCTCCTCAACCCTCAGAGATAATAAAAATTATTGTTCTTTTTAAGTATTATTACTTACATTTGTTTAGCTGGTATAACATCCTGATATGAGGGTAGGTCATTCTGTGGGACTGATTGAAACTACAGAGGATGTATATTCATGGACAAGTTCTGTAGCCATGGAATGGCTCAGGAGAACCATTTCTGCTTAGCAACTTTGATGACTCCAGATTGTTGTCACCTTCTGCCAGGCAGGAAAAGTAAGGACTTAGATCCTGGAGCGGAGGGGAAAGAGGAGGAGGATCAGGGATGGATAAGTAGAAACCATATCAGAAGTTAGGAAACAGAGCAAACTAAGGGTAAAGAGATTAGAACTAGGAGGACATTTAGAGGTCATCTGGGCCAGTCCTGAGGCCCAAGTTGCTGAAGTAAGCTACAGGATAGATATTCAAACATAAGGGTTCTTACTCACAAATACACTGTTCTTTCTATGATATCCCTCTTCCTACACTTCACTCTCCCCCTCCCATAATCACCCTGTGAAGTGCTTTCTATCTCAGTTTTTGTCATCTGTAAAATGAGAAGAATCAACTGGGTGACCACTAATGCTCTTTCAAATTCTACATCTAGGAACCAAGGATCTTGTTGCTATGAACCCTGATGAACTGACTGACCTTCTTGTTGACTTTTCTTTTACCAGTAGTAGTTGTTTCTAACTAGGATCCCACTTTTCCCTTTGTTCAAAGTAACCTCCCTTATCCTACTGCGCTTGAAGTGCACAGCCCTTGGGGGGTTTTAGTTTTGTCTTCTAGAAAAAGTGTAAGGAAATGGGATTAGGAAAGAAAGATAATACCAACAATACTCATTGAAAAAAAAGGTATTTTCTTGTTATTTGCTGGAATAGAAATGTATGTAAAATATTTTATTCTGTGATTTGTTCCTGAATCAGGATCAACCACACATTCCCTTGGTTTTCAAATTTGACCCAGAGTGACAAAATGCAGTGAATAATAAGTTATAATAATAAAAAACTACCAGATGATGAGCTTTCTCAGCTCCCTGGCCTGAGCCCTCTCCTTCCTTTTGAACTTTCATATTACTGCCATTATCTGTCCAGTCATCCAGGCATTCAGCCTCAACAATATCCTTGACTACTCAATCACACTCATACCATCTATGAATTCTATTGCCAAATGTTATCATTTCTTTTTCCCCCAATATCTCTTCACTCCAATCTACTCTCCACTTATCAGTCAAGATAGCTTTATGAAAGAAAAGCTTGGATTACATAATTCCTCCCCTCCCCACTCCCAGGCTCCCCAACAACTTCTGATGCTCCCATAGTGCCCCACAAGGATAAAATATAGCAGGGTGTATTTGGCTTTTAAAGCTCCTGATAACCTGACCCCTGCTCCATCCTCCCGGTCCTCTCAGACTTTATATTTCCTCCATGATCCAACCACAATGTCCTTCTTAGTACTGCTCAAACATGACACTGATTGCTACTCCTTACCTTTTCCCTGCATGACCTCCAAGGCTGGAGTGCTCACGGTCATCACTTCTGAGCTTCTCTGGTTTCATTTAAAATCCACTTCAAATATCACATTCTGAAGGAGGTCTTTCCCCTACCTAGAAACTACCAGTATTTTCTCATTCATTTCATTTTTACTGTATGTATCTTAAATTTTTTAAATCTTATTTTACCCATTAGAATGTAAACTCCTTGCAGGTAGGGACTATTTATTATTATTTTTTTAATCCCAGGATTTAACAAAGATCCTAATATGTGATAGAAGTTTAATAAATGCTTGTTGACTGATTGAAGATAGTTTTCTTTTTGTCTTTAGTGCCTGGTACAGTGCCAGGGACTTGATATATGCTTTTTATTGAACGAACTTACCCTCCTTTCATCCAACTAATAAAGTAAAGACACAATTTGAAATTAGCTGTTCCATTTGCCTCCTTGCAATCTCAGTCTGTTTGTTTTTAAATGTTGCTTTTCAGATGCGTGGCTCTCCAGGCTCGCTTGGTTGTCTATCCCAGTATTTGCAATACAGTGTTCCAGTCATGACTAGAATGTACAATTTATTATTTGTATTTACAGAGCTAACAGCAGCTGACTCAACCATATACTGTATTTTCCCCTAGCTTCTCAGAAGTTATCTAAATCACCAAGGGACAGCTTTACCGTAAATCAGGCTTGGCTTTTCCACCATAACTCCCAGGTGGAAGTCTGACTTAAGTGTGCTGCTGGTGGTTATTTCCCATCATTGTTACATTTAGTTGCCTTTACATCTTAGGATGGCTTGTGAAAATCAGAGATCCCTGATGTAGGATAAAGTTGTTTTCTCTGGGCTCTGGAGTAAATAAGCAAGGTTAAAAACAACAACAAAAAATAAAACAATAATAATAATAAAAAAAAGTGCCCCCTCCCCTCTCTTTCCACTTCTCTGTACCATATAAACCTCTCCCCCTCCCCCCAACACAATCTCTCACCAGAATTTCCTTTGTAGGAAGTTGTGATGTTTGGAGTGGTTATTTGCTTACTGTTTTTGTTCAGGGAAAAAGCTGAACCAGTCCTCATGCCATGAAAAAGCAAAAAAAAATAATTGTCTGATTTGCCTTCTTCCACCTTCAGGCTGGTTTACTTACACAGTCAGGGCCCAGGAAAACTCAGATGAGATTTTGTGTAGACTTTATACCATGTGTGACACAGTAACATTTTACTGGAAGCTGTAAAATTCGAGGACTCCATAAATTTGTCCTACATTGAATGAGTAGTCAAATCAGAGAGGATAAAATTCCCTTTTCACAGAACAAGATTGAAGAAAACAAAAACAATGGAAAGATGAAATGCTAAATTAAAAATCACAGATCTCTGTAGTAACTAAACCTTTGTCTATATACCTTGTGAAAGATGCAGTCAGCTTAAAAACAGCAACAACAACAAAAATGCTTCTTTCATAGAGTGGAGGGGTGTATAGGTGTGCAATTCTTAGTGGACGGAAGATTTATCTAAGTCTTTTAGTGAATAAAGAATATAAGAACGACTCAACCTCTCCAAAACTTCACAACAATTATTAAGGTCATGCTGACCTACTGCAAGAAGCTTCTTATGTTTACAAACAAGCAGGGAATTTCTCTATGGGGCATGCCTGTGTCTACTATGCTTACTTTAATAAGATTTAGCAAATGAACTTCAATTTGATTTGACTCTGGGGACTTGGCCTCAAAGCTCCACACATTTTTCTTTTTTCCCTATGACACTTACTGCCTTACTCCCCTCACCCCTGGCCCTGACTCTTGTAGACATTTGGGGAAATTTTATTTCCAAACTGTTTCTTTATGTCAAGGTTTTAGAAAGGTTCCAATGAATGTGATTTTGTTTGTTACTTAAAGAAGAAATACCATCATTTTGAACTAGGTATTATAGCCATATTCTAAAGGATTATATAGCTTAAAATACAATTTTAAAGATACTGGATCTTTCCCTTGCTTCTCTGACAGTTAAGGTCATATTTTCCTGGCTGCAACCCTGGGGACTGCAGGTGACTTCCATAAGCGTTATGGTTCCCAAACCTATATCAAGTAACCTTGATTAAGGAACTTCTGGGAGGAAACTCCTGTTAAGACAAATAAATAAACACAAAATCTTCATAAATCATGCCAAGTGCTACAATATATATCTATAGCACCAAGACAAAAAAAAAAAAGACATATAAGCAAACTTCTTTTTGACCTTGCCTAGTTAAAACATAAACAGGACTGCCCTGGGACCAGGTTCTGAAATCTTCATCACTAATTGCTACCTTTCTGCATCCTTCCCCCAAAGTGGTAAGATTCAGTACCATGAACACCTTTCTCTTTATAGCCCTTCCCCCTTGTTTCTGCCCCACTGCCAATCAAAACAAGAAAGCACCTAATAGTATTGTTTGCACTCATAGATGAACTAGATGGTTTCAGATGGTTTCCTTTTAGTATGAAGGAGTCAGATTGTTAGTAACACCATTTGCACTTTCAGCCTCTTACCTCTAATCTGGAACAGAAGGCTTTGTCTCCTGTTTCAAACTCAGCTGAGAGATAGAATTCAATTCTCCTTCCCCAATAACAACTCTCTAGACCTTTTAAACTGGACCACTGGAATATTATAGTGAACTAAATTCAAATGAATAAAACAAACTAAAACGTGTGAGACTTTCCTAAAAATTAAGACTTAGCAAGCATAAGGACTTTCAGGTAGAACTTTCTGATTAAATTCAAACATGCAAATCAATTACTATAGCTTCTATAATTCATAGGTCTTTCTGAAAATATACATATATACACAAGCTCAAAAATGCACAGACATACACATATATTAATACATAGTCACTGAACTTGTCCAGGGCCTTAGTATTCTCATCTGTAAAATGTGGAATTGGGTGGGTGGAGAAAGTGCACTAGAAGGCTACTAAAATTTACAACTCAAAATATATGCACCATATTCACTTAATTGTTAGTAACACTGAAGCCAAATAACTTCTGTGCTCCCATGGATTTGTATTTGCATGTGATTCACTTCTTGATGAAAGGGAAAAATAACCCAGAATAAGACCATGTTATATAGTTCCTAAAAAAAACAAAACAAAACAAAAAACAAACTTTCAGCACACATCCTAGTCAGAAATCCATCAAAATTGCAGTCTCCTAGACATACATTGATAATACTACCGTACTACTGAAAATAGTAAAAATTCAAGTTTATCTAGTGAATTAAGATCTTACAAAGTGATTTTTCACAGTAACCTTTCAAGGTAAATATTATAATATGATTTTATAAGAAAAGGACTCCTGATTATTCCCTGATAATTAAGGTTTATGTCAAAGGTAATTGGCAAATAAAAGTCAAGATGGACAGACTTCTGTAGAGGAATCCCACCCTCACCCTCACCTGACCCCACAAGGTTATTTAAGAACTTTAGAAACTACGCTCTCATCTTCTGGACCTCTCTCTCTTTTCACAGACCTCTCTTTGTTTTTGTTCTTAGATTCCCAGAAAGGCACAATGTTTGTTTCTTCTCTACTCACTCCTCTCCCTGTGACAACAATGGTTTAAACCAAAAGTGGCTATAAAAAATGTGTGCCTTTAGTCCTTAGCTACAGACATCCCTATGGGTGGTCATCTTCTCCTCCAATAAATAAATCTGTCTCTGGCCAGCTGATGTTTGAATTCTGAACTCAAGAACTCTTGAACTAGTTGCAGTCCAGGGGGACCTGACTCTAAATATTACAACAAGATTTGCTCTTGTTCTGCCCCAAACCTAGAGTGAGTCTAGGACAATTTCTAATATAAAACTTTGGTACAGTTTGTATTTAAGGTCTCCCTATCAAATGAATTACATAAATGAAAAATGCTCAAAGAACAAATACATGATACGTGAAACACTCAAGTAACTAATTATGTTCATTTTACTTTGCCCATAAAAAATGACAATTTTCTGGGACTACTAAATACATATTTGACATTCACCTCTGATCTGCATTGCCCAAGCAATAAACCAATCAATTGGCATTTATAAAATGCCTATTATGTGTCAGGCCTCAAACAATTCACACAAATGACATCACATAGCCTGTCAGAATATGGTATCTTTACTTCTTTATCCTGGTGCTGGTCAACTCTTCATGTGAGAAGGATCCTATAAAGGCAATCTTCCTCTTTTCGGCAGATTCACAAATCTTTACAAGCAGGAACTCTTGAACTCATGAAATTACTTCCATGCTTTGAAATGTGCTTGTCAAAGATGTGTTTGTTTAAGTCAACCTCAGTCCCTGGCCACCTTTATCTGCTTTTCTGTTGTTGTTGCTGTTGCTGTTTTCCCTTGAGCACAAGGCAACAGCTAGAGATGCTTAGAAATGGAAATTCCACAGGGAAAAGCTAAATGGCTGGCTAAGACAGTTGGCTGAGTTGCTTAGGCAATGTAGCTACTGTTCAGCAGTCTAACAATCATTTCTTTACTTCCTGGACAAAGTATGATGAGTATGTTTCCTATATTTGGAAATTACAGCTAGTATTTATATAGTTCTTTATGGTTTATAAAATGCTTTGCATACATTACATCATTTGATGCTTATAATAACTCTAAAGCAAGTGCCATTATTATCCCAGTTTTATAGATCAGGAAACTAAGTTTAAGAGAGATCAATGAAGGGAGTTGTCCAGGGTCACTTAAAGAGGATTGAAGGGAGGATTTGAACTCAGCTTTCATGACATTATTGAACCACTTAGCTGCTGCATTTCTTCCTTGAGTCTGGGTGTCTTGTGCAGTTTCAGTGGCAAGGCAATGTTAATCTTTATTCATATTCAATTTTAGAGATTTTTTTAAAGTTATTCCATAGTTGGGGTAGAATAAGTGAGGAAATCTGCCTGATCTCTTCAGGATCAGGCTGCCCTGTCTCCATTAAGCCTAGACCTTACAAGTTCAGAACCCCTTTATATAACTTGCTGGGCCTTGGAATAAAATATGATACTTTAAGATTTACAAAGCACTTTCTTCAAAATAACCTTATCAAGTATAGTTCTTCCCATTTTATAGATAAGGAAACTGATGTTTCTGATGAGGCTTTGAAAACTGATTTTTCTATTGTGTCATAACCAGAAGATTTCAGAGATGGGATTCAAATCCATGATCTTTTATAGCAAATCCAAGTTCTTTATACTATGACTTCTTGTTTCTGTCAATGATCAGATTTTTCAAGTTCTGTCAACTCTACTTCCCTGCTGTCATCCTTTCTGTACTATTGCTATTGCTACCACCCTAGTACGACTCATTATTGGCTGACTTTGTTTTATTGAAACAGGCCCTCAATAGGATTCCCTGATTCTATTCTCATTCTGGTCTAACCAATTTACATATTGTGGTCAGATTTTTCATCCTGCCACTCAGGTATAGTAACATTGTTATTAGTCTCAAAAAACTGAAATGGCTTCCCAATGGCTGTGCAAAAAAGACCAAATACTTAGACTGGCATTCAAAGTCCTCTAGAATCTAGTCCTAACCTAACTTTATTGCTTTATAGAATAGTGTTTCTACCTGGATAATCTATATTCTATAATGCAACTGGTGTGCTTACCACCTTCCAAACATGCGCCATGTTTTTTCTGCCTACCACCACCACCAGCACCACCACCACCACCACTAACACTAATATTGCTACTGCTACCTAACATTTATATAGTGCCTTAAGGTTTGCAAAATGTTTTTTATTCTCATAATAACCCAGGGATTTAGGTACTATTAACATCCCCATTTTACAGATAAGAAAACTGAAGCTGGTAGAGGCCAAAACAACTTTCTCAGGTTTATACAGCTTATAGGTATCTGAAGCCAGATTTGAAATCAGGGTTTCTTGACTCCAAGTCTAGCACTCTATCAGCTATGCCACCATACTTTTGCTAATGCTCTTTCCTATGCCAGAATCCTCTTCTCTCTCTCCCAATATCTCCACTTACTAATATCTGACACATCCTTTGAGGCCCAACACAAATACTACTTCCTCTATGAAACTATCTCTAAGTGTGACATTACCCAAGTATTTTCTCCTTCATCTCATCTCAGAGCACATTCTCTTCTGATGCATGTAGCAAATTCTAATTTGTAATGCATACACACACACACACACACACACACACACACAAATACATATAGCAGTTTTAATACCACCTGTAATGAAACTCCTTGAGAGAAAAACTCCTTTCTTAATCATTCTTGCCTTTCTGCTAGAACCTAATACAGTGTATTGCAAGACTAGAGACTTAATACATGTTTTTTGGATGAATGGAATAATGTGAGGATTGTTAATTTCTTTAAAGAATATTTCCATCTTACAATGCTACTTCTCCACACAGTCACATGGACGAGCTATAAAATTTTCATAGATAAAAAAAAAAAAGAAGACGATGAAAAAGGTGGAGAAGTCATGAAATCCTAGATATGGGTTATGCTGAGTGATTTGAGGTTTTGCAGTGTGACTTGATCTTCATTTCAATTAAGTGAATATTATAGCAGCCCAGTTGGGTAGCCCATCTGCTACTCATTGAGGACAATGCCACCCAGGTTCCTGGCTGTCTTCCCCACCAATTGGTTTCTTATATTCAGTTTAGATGAGTTTTGCAGAGCTCTGGATCAGTGTAAGGATTACAGTTTTCCTTGATCGCTGTTGATATCTGGTTGTGAGCTTGAAAACTAGAAAAAAAAAGCAAAACACTGTATGAATTCAACTCTCCAGTTTCAAGTGAGGCATACCTGCTCTTTTTTTAAATTGCTATCTAGATTTAGAATTCTATTCTTCTGAATTTATCATATGTAAATTGATTGACAATAGAACTATTTCCTAAAAAATTATAACACATTCTTTATATATATACTTCTTCCTAATCCATCACAGATAATGAATACTTAGATATAAGGTTATTTTGGCATTCATAGTAGAAATGTACTTCTTTATAGTCATGATTTCTAGAGTCTAGACAACTCTAAGCCTACATGTTGCAGAGAATGTGCAGATCTGTATTAATAGTAGAATTTCCTCATCTGGCAGTACCTTCATCTTGGAGTTTCTAGCTGATGAAATCACAGTTCATGATAAGTCCCTATTATATCCCACTAACAATGGTGCTTACTTGGAATTGTGGTTCTGTCTACATGAAACAAGAGTCATTCATCCTTGGTTCTTATACAGTTTTATGTCTTATAGTGTTATACACACACACACACACACACACACACACACACACACACACCCCATAAATCAGACAACAACAACAAAAAGATAACAAAATATTTTTCCAATAAAATAAAATAGTCTTTTTGGGAGATTCTGGCATAATTGAACTTTTTTTTTTTATTCGGAGCTACTCCTATTGAGGAGAGAGGAGCAGAGGACAAACTTCATTCATCTTGTAATATTGGACTTCACCAAAAGGCTGCTTAGAGATTCAAAGGACTTCTTACAGACAATATTTCATAAAAAATGTGTGAATCAATTTGTGCATATGCACACATACATGTGTATATATGTACCCACATGTATATACACATTTGCATTGTTGAGTTACATAAACATTAATATATGTGTATATATCAAACTAGGAAAGGCATGGGTATATATAATAAACACACACACAAACCCTTACACATATACATGTAAATGTGTCATTTTAAAATTGCCTCCATATTTTTTTCCAATATACATACTATGAGAGCAAAAATGAAATTCTGAGGAGGCTTTGTTTCAGGTAGAATAATCATTCAAATTTATATGCATCATCTCAGTTGATCTTCACAGCAACTCCTGTGAGTTGGATACTATTATTATTCCCATTTAACAGTTGAGGAAAATAAGAATAAGTAAGGTTAAGTGACTTGCTTAGGATTGTCATAATAATATGTTTTACAAACTTTAAAGTGCAGGTCAGCTATGATTCATATGATGTTTGAAATCAGATATCCCAGATTCAAAATCTATGCTCTATCCCTTTACCCCACCTGCATTTGTCATGAGTCCATGTGCCTACATATATGGTCATATACAACTAAATGCTTAGACATATTCTCTATGTAAATATCTAGTTATTCTCATGTTCTTTAGCTTAAATGATAGGTACCTTGCATTTATAGTATTATCTCACAATGTACCTAATTAGGAAAGATAAACAGAATGCTCCAGTAGTCAACATTTCTTTTTTTTTTAATTCTTCAATACATTTATTAGTAACTTATCCAACTATTTACCTATTTTACACACACATACACACACACACACACACGCACACAGAAATACTAACAATTTAGAAAGCTGTTTTCTCAAAAAGCAGTGCCTGCTGTTCTCTTGATATTACATTAAAAATTAAAAGGGCAACTTTTATAAAAGATGGGCTAGAGCATATTAGCATCTTTCATTATTTGGAATGTAGGCTGCCTGCAGACCCTAGTTGAGTTTGCATAATTTGACACTGTGCTATAATACCCTTTGGAACAGCATGACATTGCATTGAAGATTGTATTACTAATGCTTTTTAGTTTGCTTTATACCATAAATGTAGAAGCCTATTTATTAAGTCTTGAAAAAGCATTTTGAAAAGGGATCAAAATGTATAATGTTACTTGGTCTGCAAACAAAAGACCAATCTGTAGTATTGATCAGAAATAAATAGCTGCTCCCACTTTGTGCTAAAGCCAACTTCCCCTCAGAAGAAAAACAAACAAAAAAAAAAAACCAAATCTTCCTTGGAAGAATGTAATATATTTAGCCACAAAACCTTAGAAATGAGAGAAATAAAAGTATAACTTTATTTTTCTCTGAATGTATTTTGTGTAAACTGAATACGTGTATTTATACTCTATTTCCTCTGTGATGTTAACAAATATGCTGAAATGATAACACGTATTGTAATTTCTATAGAAAGCACTAAACAGTTAACTATTTTCTATGCTGTTATTTCTTTTAAAAATCAGATCATTGATTCAAATTACTTGTAAAACCTTCACATTCACCAAAGGAACAATACAGACATATGGTGACATGAATTACTCCCTAGGCCTTCTCTGAACCAGTGAACTGGACTACAGGAAGAAAAACAGAAGGCGTTTGAAAATAGAGTCCCTCTCATCTATTTGGATTGAGAAATGATAGAAATCAGGAGAGGGTCTTTGGTCCTGATCTCAGAAGGCATGGAATGCATCATTGGAGGATTGCAGACTCAGCATTAAAATAACCTTTCTGGAACCAGTCACACTACAACATCCTTTGGAAAGTAAAAGGAAAAGGGGAAAGTCTGTGAATCATCCTGCATGTTATCCTAATAGTCACCTGAGAAGCAGGGAGGTGATTTTTAAATATAGGAATAACTTTGGCTATTGTAATTATTATGATAAGTGTTTATTCATGTTTATACTAATAATAACTGAAAGT
Organism: Pseudochirops corinnae; assembly: GCA_028646515.1. Lineage (NCBI taxonomy): Eukaryota > Metazoa > Chordata > Mammalia > Diprotodontia > Pseudocheiridae > Pseudochirops > Pseudochirops corinnae. Next base: position 125,501,650 of record CM053586.1, read on the forward strand.
GTTTTTAAACTTTATGATAAAGTAGAAAGAATTCCAAATACATGATCTTATGAATACCCAATGTAACAATTCATAGCATCAGAAGACCTTAGATAAAAAATTAAAAGGTATCATATAAGAAAACTGGTCCAATCCACTTATTTCATGGAGTAGATGACTGAAGTCCAGAGAGGTTTTACCATTTGTCCAAAGTCACATGGACAGTAATTGACACAGGTGCTATTCAAACCTGGGCCCTTGACTCCCAAACCTGTGCTCTTTCATTTATACCATAGCTAATAACAAGAATAATAGCAGTAGCCAATATTTATATAGCTCTTTAAAGTTTGCACAGGTCTTTACAAATATGTTCTCATTTAATCCTTTAGATCAGTGAAATTATGTGTCACAAAGCATGGACCAAACTCCACACTTTTCTACTTTCTGTAAGAATTAAAGAATCTGAATGATGCAAGAATTAGTATCTTGGTCACATAATGCCTTGTTTTTAGCCACAGCTTCAAACACACACACACACACATACACACATTCTAACACAAAAATATATTCATTTAACAATAATCATCCTTTACTGAATAATCTACAAATGTGAAGAATCAGCGCATGGAAGACAATGTGATGAAATGGAAATAATGTTGGACTTAGAATCAAAGGACCTACGTTTAAATCCTAATTCTGCTTATTAGTTTTGTGACAATGTGCAAGTTACACAATCTAAAACTCAGTTTCCTTATGTAAGAAATGAGATTGTTGGACTAGATGACCTCTAGCATTCTAAATGATTCTGGATTTAAAATGCTGTGATTTATTCTTATTTCTCTTTTGGTGGGTAAAGCAAAAACTCAGACTCCTCAGCCACTCAGGGGTCTACATACATATGTCTCCCACTGAAAGGAAATGATGGTTGAAATGCTAGAGAAAAGAATGCACTTAGAATTGCTTAAAAGCCTGCAGTTTTCTATTTGTGGTAGCGGTAGCTGTCATGGTTATATCTCAATGCTTTAAATATGTTAAATACATCACAAACACCAAATCTGTGCTTGAAAGATGGAACAAAAAAGTAGAAGGTGAACTTTCCAGCTTTCATTCCCCTCCACCCCCCAACTGCCACTAAAAACGAAAAGAAAAAAAATTCAAAGTGAAGGGAAAAACATGTGGAGTTAAAGAAGTCTTCTCATGACTCAGAACCTGAGCAAGTGCTTGAGAAACCAAAAGTATTCCAAACTTCTTTAAACATTAATAAATAAAGTATCATATATACTCTGCACTGAGGAATTATGTGATATCTGATATGGTTACAGAAAAAAATCCCCCTGACAATATTTGAATACCAGATGTACTCTTGTGTGTACCTAAATCCCCTCCACACTGGTAGGGTGCAGATGGAAGGCATACTTCTTGTGTTTTAATTAAATATAGAATGTGTAACCAGTCTTTGCACATTAAACATTAATGACAAGAGTGTGACTTAAGTGCATATTTATTTTTTTTTAATAAATGTAGACCATGGAACTGGAGGCATGTGTTGACATCACAAACTATTTTTTTAAACTTTTATTAATGTTTTTTCAACCTGTTTCTTATTTTCCTGACAAAGAACACTACTACTTACAAGTTCTCTTCTCAGTCAGAATTTCAATTTATCATGCAGCAGATATATTAGATGGACATCAGTGCTAAGGAAAACATTGTACCTGCCACATTAAATATACAAATAATTTTTACTGTTGCTTCTGATGCTTGAAGCTTGAACACAACAATATTAACAACAGTTTTTCTTGTGGTTTCACTTTTATTCCCAATCATAATTTTGAAATACTTGCATAATGAGATTTGTTTCTCTGTATTCCCATTGTGAACTAATGGCTAGGACTTCTGAAGTGATATTTAAAATGTTTTGAAGGATAGTCATTGTACTATCTTTGCTAGATGTAAGTGACTGACTATTAGCTGATATCTCTTCTTGGGTAAGGCATGTAGACCTTCCTACCCCCTCATCCAAGCATGCTATAGTAGAAAGAGATCTACAAACTAATTTTCCCCTCAGTAACATCATCTTCCATCCCCTACCAGATGCTGAGGAGAGAAAATTGCATCTCCATCTTTTCTACAGTGTGTGTGTGTGTGTGTGTGTGTGTGTGTGTGTGTTTTGTGTGTGTTGGGGATCGAGTGGTAAATTCCTTTTGTGAATATATGATAAGCAATAGTCTGAAGAATGGTAATATCTATCAATCGACATATTTATTTTAATTATAAAAAAGAGCATAATGGATAAAATGTTCACCATAGAATCAATCAGTAAAACCTAAATTACTGTTGTGCCTCTGACACATATAGACATAAATTTAATAGGTTAGTCGGAGATGTAGTATAACTTTCCCTATCATTTTTCAGATGAGGAAATTGAGGCCCAGGAAGGTTTAAATGACTTGACCAATGCCACTCAGGTTGTAAAATGTGAGAGGCAGATCTTCTGATTCTAGAATCAGTGATTTTTTTTTCTTTCTATGACACACTGCCTTCTAGCTCTGTGACAATGAACAACACATTTAACATAGAGCCCCAGAGTACTCTCTAGATCTACAAGTGAGAGAAGAATTGCGTTTCTGCATTTCCAAAGGGTGTTCCTATGCAAAAAATTCCCCATTTCAATTGTAAAAAAAAAAATCTGGTGCTCAATCTACCCCTTTCTCTCTATCAGATGAAAGAATCAACAATCTGGCTTCTTATTCTCATTTATTTACTTCCCTTTCCCCATCACAGTAATCACTCACGAGAGTACAGAAGGACTGGCAGACTCATTCTGATATATTCCTTTTCATTTCTGCTCACGTGGAATATTGCAAAGACAGGATGATGCCACATAGAGTGACTAGACACATGTGTAGGGATGGTGGGATTACAATGACTCTTGCCTCACAATATAGAAGCAACTATGTGTTACAGTGGCTGGATGACACATGCAACCAGGTGTAATGAAGACCTAAATTCAAACCTTACCTAAGTTACATACTAGTTATGTGACTCCAGGCAAACCATTTAACTTGCTTACCTCAGTTTCTTTAATTGTAAAATGGGGGATAACGTATCTATCTCCTGGGTTTTTTGTGAAGGGGCTGGGGATCAAATAATATTTGTAAACTGTTGTGCAAACTTTAAAGTGGTATTTAAATGCTAGTCATTTTTATTGGTATTATTGTCATTATTTTATTTTATTTTTTAAGTCATGGAGGAATACTTAAGTAACACATAATCTCATAGTAATATTCTATGGGAGAGAGGGGAGAGGGAAAAAAAGGTTAATTTTGTATTCCTTTTTTCAGAATGTTGAAATTAATCAAAACTTCCTATCTGTATATTAGAGAGGTATTTCCTCATGAAGTTTTTCTCTTGGAAAAGGCAGGTGTCCAGAGTTTAGCCAAAATTAGTTAATTCCAAGGTTGGGCCTTTGCGGCTCAATCTTAAAAGCCTTTATAGAGGGATGGGGGGAAATTCCTTCCATTGCTTTTTCTGAGATATAGCAAGAATGAGGTGACTGGGATTGCCATTGAGATTTTTGAAAAGCCATCTTTAATTGCTTTGAAACAGATGTATATTTCAACTACAATATAAAGGGATAAAGTATTCCCTGGTATAAAGGTAACACGGCTAAATATAGTTGTCATTTCTAAGTATATTAAGGGATGTTTTGCATATGAGTGATTAACTTGAACTCTAGGATGATTCAGATTTGTGACTAAGAACAGCAGAAATGACCAGACCACCCATGCCATTGCTTAGCAGAATGGACTAACAGCTGGCATTGGTATGACCTTTAATATTCCTAAAGTGCTTTACATATATGATCATTAGTCAGATACGTAACACAAAATATAGAGCATTGGAGGGTGAATAAGGAAGTTCCTGTTCAGTCATTTTCATTCTGGTCTAAATCTTCATGATGTCATTTGGGGTTTTCTTGGCAAAGATACTGGAATGGTTTGCCATTTACTTCTCCAGGTCATATTGCAGATGAGGAAACTGAGGAAAAGAGAGTAAGTGACCTGTCCAGGGTCACATAGCAAGTAAGTGTCTGGGACCAGATGTTAACACAGGTCTTCCTGAATCCAGACTAGGGGTTGTATCCACTGCAACACATATCTGCTGAGAATCAGGAAGACTTTTATTTAAACTGTGCCTTGTATATTTCTTAGTTTTGTGACACTGGGGAAGTCACCAATCATTTTCTCAGTCTCAGATTCCTAATCTATAATATGGAGATAATAACAGTACCTGCCTCATTAGGTTGTTGCAAGAATCAAATGAAATAACATATAAAGCATTTTGAAAAACTTAAAGTATTATATAAAAATTAACTACTATTATCTCATTGAATCTTCACAACAAAGCTGATCACATAACTATCTAAGGTTAGAAGCAGAATTTTCTGAAAGGCAGAGGCAGAGTAGACTTTTGCTTTCATAGATAGATAGATAGATAGAGATATGTAGATATATATATAGATTTGCGTGTATATGTGTATTATGTATGTATATATTGTGTTATGTATATATATATAGTATACATATGTGTGTGTTTGTGTGTGTATGTGTGTGCGTGTGTATATATATATATATATATATATATATATATATATATATATATATGTATGTATCTATGTATGTTATGTTATGTATTCTATATATTGGCATCTCGACCCCACTGTACCCCAGGCCACAAACTGGGGATTGGCTCAGGCTAGGATTCAGGAATAAAGGCACTTTTGTATTTGAGATTAGTCTGCACAATAATGAAGAAGTGTAATGATCAAATATGAGGAGTAGGAAGTGATTAGATAAAATTTCAGGAGGAATTGAGATCCTCAAATATTGTCATTCACTCTAGTAAGAAATCCAGAATGGCTTATACTAAGTTCTGTTACTATGGCTGAATTATTTAACTATCCCAGAGTCTGTACATAGTTACTTCTATCATAGAGATAGTTTATGATGATTTTGTGCCTTCAGACTCTGCAAAAAAAAACCCAACACAAAATAACAAATTAAAAACATAAAAAGCAACTTATCTTTGCAATCTTAAATCATTCCCTGCCCCAAGGCATATATAAAAGGCCTAGAAGTTTGCCACCCTAGAGTCCAATTGTCATAGCCATAGCCATTATGAAGAAAGTTGCTGCAGAGACCCACCTGAAGGCATGTAATCTTCTAATGGAAGTATTTCATACTGAGTTAATTCACTTTAAATCTTCATATTCTCTAGAACTATTTTGGGGGTCCAAATTAATAAAAATTTTGATATAAAGCTCTAGTGTGATTTATATTTGTATATAGTAGACATTTTTAAATTTAAAAATTTTGGTAGTTAAATTAAAATCTTTTGATATACTAAATGACAAGTTAGTAAACTGGAGGGATGATACTATAAATTGCCTGAATGAATGCCCATGTCCCTTCCCAAAGTGCACATCTAGGGTAAGTTAAATGGAGACTTGCAGATATTTTTCTCACTGCCTGGTCCTTCCTTATTTGGCATGTATTAACCTGGCATCTCTCTAAAATAACAACTGTGGAGCCTGTATGACGAGTACATCATCATGAGATGTGACGACAATATCACCAACAGCAACAACAACAATAACCATTATTATTATGGCTAGTATTTATGTGGGGTAGCTGGTGGCACAGTGGGAAGAGAGCTGGGTCTGGAGTCAAAAAGAACTGATTTCAAATCTGACTCAGATTGGAAACTGAATGGGAATCATCAAGTGACTGGTTAAATTCAAAGAAATCTCAAGTCCTTAGGATGGCCGTTTGAAGCTGGAGTTGTACAGACTAGTAATAGTGCCAGTCTGAGTAGTTATTGGTGCTCAGAGACTGTGTATATACAAAGAGAGTGAAACGATGCATTAACCAACAAACTGGAAGTTTCAGTTCCCAAAAGGATGATATGATTCAATTTAATTCAATATAATTCAAGGTGAATAATTCAATTTAATTCAATTCAACATTCATTTATTAATTGCCTAGTATGTGCAAAGCCTTGTGATAGATTCTGGGGGTATAAATGTGTAAATGAAACCTTTTATTCTCTCCTGACTCTGTTCTTGATACGTAAGTCTTTAAAACCATGTCCAAACTACTATCTCATCAAAGAACTTCTCACACAGCCTGGAGCCTCCTTGCTCTGGAACATCAAGATATCCCTATCGTAGGGTAGCTGTGTGACTCAGTGGATAGGGCACTGGGCCTGGCATCAGGAAGACCTGAGTTCAAATTGCTTACTAGCAGTATGTCCCTGGGCAAGTCAATTAACTCTGTTTGCCTCTGTTTCCTCATGTGTAAAATGAGCAAGAGAAGTAAATGACAAAACACTTCGGTATCTGAAAGAAAATCCCAAACAGGGTCATGAAGAGTTGAACACAACTAAAACAACTGAGTGGAGGATTTATGTAGCACTTTACATGTTTGTAAAGTACTTTACATATATTATTTCATGTGATTTCCCCCAAACATCCCTTGGAGGTAGATGTTATCATTTTCCACATTTTACAGTTTGGAAACTGAGACAGATAAATATTAAATGGATGTGGCAGCTAGGTGGCACAGGGAATAAAGCACCAGTCCTGGAGTCAGGAGGACCAGAGTTCAAATCCGACCTCAAACACTTAACACTTACTAGCCATGTGACCTTAGGCAAGTCACTTAACCCCAATTGCCCTGCCTTGCCCCCTCCAAAAAGAAAAAAAAAGAAGTTAAATGATTTGCTCAGGGTTGCACAGTTGATAAGTGTCTTGAACTCAGGACTTTCTGATTATAGAGCCATCAGCCTATACACTGTGCCACCTAGAAAGCTTTTACCCAAACACATTTACATGATGATTTAAAAATAAATAGAGGGGCTGAGCCGAGAGCCAGAGTAAGAGCAGGGACTTGCTTGAGCTCTCCCCCAAAGCCCTCCAAACACCTATAAAAGATGACTCATAACAACTTCTTGAGCTACCAAACTCACAAAATAAGGGAGTGAGGCAAATCTCTAGCCCAGGACAGCCTGAAATGTCAACAGGAAGGATATATCACAGGGAGGCTGGGAGCAAAGCCCAGTCCAGCAGGTGTGGGCCACTCCAGCACAGGCAGTGCCAGAACAGGCCTCAGGGCACTGAAAATGACTGGCAGCTGTGGCTGTTTCCAGGCTTCTCAACACAAATGCCAAAGACAGCATCAAAGGTCGGTGGGAAAGCTCTTCAGGACCTGAAGTGGCTCACATGGTGGCAGCAGCAGCAGCAACAGCTGCTTCTGGAGCTATGGGCCCATAGATGATGGGGAATCAAGTGGCTGATACAAAATCCCTGAAGCCTGGGACAGTACACCCACTCTCACCACCACCACGAGTGAAAGCAGAGTTCTACCCTGACAAAGAGTTAGAAAGTCAAGTGTTTGACTGGGGAGATGAACCAACTGTAAAAAAAGTCAGACTACAGAATCTTACTTTGGGGAAAAAGAAAATCAAAACATATAACCTGAAGAACACAATGAAGTCAAAGCTCCAGCATCAAAAACCTCCA
>CM053586.1:125509310-125552105 GCA_028646515.1 Pseudochirops corinnae
ATGAGAGTGATGAAAGAAAATCATGAAAAATGAGTCAACAGCTTGCTAAAGGAGACCCCCCCAAAAAAAAATACTGAAGAAAATAACACCTTAAAAAATAGACTAATCCAAATGGCAAAATAGGTTCAAAAAAACAATGAGGAGAAGAATGTCTTTAAAATAAATAAATGAATAAAAGCATAGCTTTCTGAATTTCAGATACTTTTTTTAAAATTTCAAATCATGTTGGCATTTGTCATTCTCTCCTGACAGCAACCTGATATATGACATTATAATTAGATTAAGAACATATCATCCCCCTGACATTAAAACTAGGAAATTATACTTTAACAAATGTCTTAAATGACAGTGATTCTAAGCTGAACTATGTGTTATTTCTTACCTGGAACCATTTCTTCTCCATTATTATAAGTTTCAGGAGATGAGCTATGATTTATAAAGGAAAAATGATATAACCCTATGTCCATATTTGAATATCCATACTATAGTCTTTGAAGTATTTTATCTAATGATATAGTGAATTATACTTCTGTATGAAAATGATTTTTTATATTCCTGTGTAAAAACATCTTATTATTTTGGGGAGTTATATATTATTATTGCTATGTATACAAAGTATTTTTCAATTTAAAAAATTGTATTTGTTTCATGGAGAAACTCAGATTATTTCAAGTCTCTTACAATTTCTGGAGCCTATTCATTCCACTTCTATATTTCCACTCAAATATGGGCTCACATTATTATCTATCTGTGATATGTGATGAAGATACATATGAAAATGGAGCAGTTCTATAATCTGTCCATTCAAATTCATATATACATTATCTGAACGCTTATTATTTAGTCTTGTTATACTGTTGTCATTAATAACTATTCTATAGTTATAATCCTATAACTAGGTCAAACTCTTTCATGTGAGTGTGAATTATACTTAAAAGACTCCAACTGCTGGGGAAGGTGGCCTAGCCATAGCAGATTTTAAACTCTGTCACGTAGCAGCAGTGATCAAAACTGCTTGGTACTGATTGAAGAATAGGGCAGTGGATCAGTGGAACAAATTAGGTACACAAGATATAGCAGTCAATATCTCTAGTAATCTACTGTTTGATAAACCCAAAGTTCCCAGCTTCTGGGATAAGAACTCACAATTTGACAAAAACTGTTGGGAGAACTAGAAAATAGTATGGCAGAAACTCAGCATAGACTAGTATCTTACACCATATACCAAAATCAAATCTAAATGGGTGCATGATCTAGATATAAAGGCTGATACTGTAAGCAATCTGGTAGAGCAAGGAATAGTTTACCTGTCAGATTTATGGAGTAGGGAAGACTTTATGTCCAAACAAGACACAGAGAGCATTACAAAATGCAAAATAGACAACTTTGATTACATTAAACTGAAAAGGTTTTGTATGAATAAAGTCAATGTAACCAAGATTAGGAGGGAAGTAGAAAATTGGAAAGAATTTTTACAACCAGTGTCTCTGATAAAGGATTCATTTCTAAAATACATGGAGAACTGAGTCAAATTTATAAGGATACAAGTCATTCCTGAATTGATAAATGGTCAAAGAACATGAACAGGTAGTTTTCAGTGGAAGAAACTAAAGATATCTATAAGTATATAAAAAAATGTTCTAAATCACTATTGATTAGAGAAATTCAAATCAAAACAATTCTGAGGTACCACATCTTACCTGTCAGATTGGCTAAGATGACAAAACATGAAAATGATAAATGCTAGAGAGGATGTGGAAAAATTGAAAAACTAATGCATTATTGCTGGTGTTGTGAATTGATCCAACCATTCTGGAGAGCAATTTGGAACTATGTATAAAGGGCTATAAAAATGTGCATACCCTTTGACCCAGCAATACTATTTGTATTGGGCTATATTCCAAAGAGATCATGCACGTGGGAGCAAGACCCATATACAAAAAATATTTATAGCATATCTTTTTGTGGTGGCAAAGAATTAGAAATCAAGGGGATGCCCATCAACTGGGGAATGGCTAAACAAGTTGTGGCATATGAATGTAATGGAATACTATTGTGCTATAAGAAATGAAGAGCAGACAGACTTCATAAAAACCTGGAGAGACTTACATAAACCGATACTGAGTGAGGAGAGCAGAACCAGGAGAACTTTGTACACAAGTACAGATACGTTATTTCTGTGACAACTGTCTTTGATAGACTAGGCTCCTCTCAGCAATGCAAGGTTAGAAGACAACTCCAAAAGACTCATGATGGAAAGGGATATTCACATCCAGAGAAAAGAACTACAGAGTCTGAGTGCAGCTTGAAGCAAACTACTTGCTCTCTCACTTTTGTGTTTCATTTTGTTTTGTTCCTTCTTTCTCGTTATTTACTCCATTGGTCATAATTCTTCTTTACAATTTCACTAATGTTTTATGTGACGGCACTTGTGGAATGTTTATTGGATTGCATGCTTCCATGGGGGAGGAGGTGGGAGGAAAGGGAGGGGGAGAATATTTGCAACTCAAGGAATTATGCAATTGAATGTTGTAAACTAAAAGTAACTAAATAAATTTTAAAAAAAATACTCCAAAGATTCTTAGACTTAGATGCAATCAGCATTATATCAACCCACAGACAGGAGGATCTAGAGACTCACCATTTAAAAGGAATCTTTCTTCCATTTGGACTCCAAACTAAAAATAGAAAGAAAAAAAAACTTTAGGGAGCATGTCTCCCCAATAATGTTAAATTTTGTCACATGTTTGCAAACCATTTAATCCTATAACCTTCAAGTCATCAAGATTGTAAGCCATCAGAAGACCAATAAAAAGAGGATAGATGGACATTTTCCTGGTTTCAAAGGGCTGTTCTCAGAGGATAGAGGTGATCAGTGTCTCCTGTTCATTCCCTAACATTTAGCAGCAAATCTTCTCTAAATAGATGATTATGTCCTTCTCATCTTTCCTGTGTAATGTTTGTCATTCATTAATACTTATTTTTTCCTCTTTGTATCACATTTATTATTTTCTTGTAGTAAATAAATATAGTCAACCAAAATTAATGTATTTTATTAATGCAATCGTAAAAGGTATGTATAAACTTTGGTCAGTCTCTTCTTTGTTAAGAGGTGGGAAACTGAATTAATTAATTTTCAGTATTCTGGAATTCTAATTTGTTGTTACACTGATCAGAGTTCCTAAGTCTTCCAAAGTTTTCCTTTATAATATTTTTGTGTATTTTGAATTGTTCTCCTGGTTCTGATCACTTCCTTAGCCTTACATTTAAAGGCAAAATTGTGCATATATGTGCATGTGTGTATGTGTGTGTAACACCTCAGAATGTGAGGTGTACTGCAACTGACAAACATCCATGAAGAAAAGTCTACCTACAAAAGGAGAAACTATCTTTCAATATATTACTAACAATGAAGCCGATGAAAGATGTCTTGAAATTCAGAGAAAGAGTCATTAGGGTATAGACAGAGAAAGGCAAAGGGCATGAGTAGCCTTTGTATAGGTCCAAAGGTATTTGTGGCATAGAGGAAATATCTCTGAAATAGGAATCCAAAGGTTTTTTGGGTTTGAGTCTTTGCTCTGTCACTGCTATCACTTTTCACTTTGACCTTTGATTTTTACTTTATCTCCTTGGGTCTCAGTTTCCTTTTATGTAAATAGAGATTGGTTGGCTTAAATGATCATTAATTTTTCTTCCAGTTATATTAAGGAAGCTCAGGAGGGGTAAGAAAGGCAAAAAGCAGGGAGTATTAAACAGCACTATGCTTTATATAAGAATCTTTGAGTACCCTCAAATTACCCTCAATTAGAGAGTGATTTTTTTTGTTTTGTTTTTGAGCTAATGGAATCACATCTAGAGAAAAGCATTAGAGATAGGATCTGTATGATGCTGATGCTCCTCCTGAAGAGGCAACATCAATCCACCTCAACTGTTGTTCAAGTTGTCTGACTCAAAGTCAGAAGCAGAGTTGGGAGGGGAATGAAACCTGGGTGGCCTGTGCCCCTCTGTGAAATGGAGGCTCCAAGAGGGAGCCATTGTTCTCATCAATGGGAGAAAGAGGTAGACCTTTGGGAAGGATGTTCAAGAGTGAGAATAGCATTTTCTTATTGTTCAGTTGTGTTTATCTCTTCATGGCCCAATTTGAAGTTTTCTTGGCAAAAATACTAGAGTGGTTTGCCATTTCCTTCTCCAGCTTGTTTTACAGATAAGGAAACTGAGGTAAATAGGGTTAAGTAACTTGACCAGAGTCATACGGCCAGTAAGTGTCTGAGATCAGATTTGAACTTATGCCTATTCTGACTCCAGGCCTACCTAGTACACTATGCACTGAGCAACCTAGCTGCCACTACCATAGAAATAGTTCGATGTTTCAGAACAAGAGAGTTCCCAGGCTGTGAGAGAAGTTCTTTGATGAGACCACAGATTGGACATGATTTTGAAGACTTGCATATCAAGAGCAAAGTCAGGAGAAGAAAAGACTTTCATTAATATTTTTATATCCCAGAATCCATCATAAGACTTTGCACATACTAGGCAATTAATAAATGAATTTTGAGTTGAATTAAATTGAATTATTTACCTTGAATTGTATTGAACTAAATTGAATATCATCCTTTGGGGAATGGAAACTTCCAGTTCATTGGTTTAATGAATCGCTTCCTTCACTTTGTATATACACAGCCTCTGAACACCAATAATCCCACTCAGACAGGCAGCATTAGTAGTCTGTGCAACTCCAATTCCAAAGGGCCATCCTAAACATTTGAAATTTCTTTGAACTTAACCAGTCACTTGAACATATCCATTCATTTTCCAGTCTTGTCTTAACTATCTTCATATAATATCTACCTGCTCTCACCTTTCTCTCTACCTATAGATCTACCTCCTTTGTTCAGACCCTCATTATCTCTGATCTGGGGTATTTCTGTTTGGTCTCTCTGATTTAAGCTTCTCACCTCTCCAATCCAGCCTTCACACAGCTGCCAACTTGATTTTGCTAAAGAACCAGTCTAGCTATTTCACTTCTACAGTCAATAAACTCTAATGGCTCCTAATTAGCTCTAGAATGAAGTATTTTTGGAAAAACAAAGGAATAAACATTTAAATACATAGTACTTACTTTATACCAGGCACTGTATTAATCCATTACAGATATTATTAAGTTTAATTATACTAAGTAGGTACTGTTATTATCCCCATTTTACAGTTGAGATAACTGAGGCAAAAAGACATTAAGAGATTAAGAGTTTTACTAAGAGTAAGAGTGTAGGAACCCAGGTTCACACATTTAGTAAGTGTCTGAGGTTGGATTTCAACCAGTCTTTACTGACTCCAGGCCCAGTGCTGCATCTACTGGACCACCTAGTCACCACTAAACTTAAGTTCCTCTGGTTTATAAAATGCACCACTGTCTTATCTCAATCTACCATTAACACCTTATTTATATTATTACTTCCCTTCCCTATGGCTCTCAGGATACCTAGGTGGTTCAGTGGTTAGAGCACTGGGATTGAAATTAGGAAGTTTCATCTTCCTGACTTGAAATCCGGCCTCACACACCTACTATCTGTGTGACTCTGGGCAAGGCACTTAACTCTGTTTGCCTCAGTTCCTCATCTGTAAAATTAGCTGGAGAAGAAAATGGCAAACCACTCCAGTATTTTTGTCAAGAAAACTCAAATGGGTTCACAAAGATTCAGATTTCACTGACCAATGACAATAATCTCTATGCTTAGTCACTTGTATTTCTTGCTGTTCATCACAGATGATATCATACACATTTATATTATTTGTCCCTCATATATGAAATACCCTCCCATTTTATCTTTACCTCTCAAAAGGCTTTATTTCCTTCAAAATTATGTTTAAATCCCATCTTCCACATGCAACTCTTCCTGATTTTCCTGGGCACTAGCAGTATTTCTCCCTTGTATTTGTTATTTATAGACATGTATAAGTTTGTGTATATGATCACCATTGTAACTAACATCTATATTGTGCTATATATTAGCAATTTGTTTCCCTCAACACTGTGAGATAAGAGTCATTATTTCACCCATTGTATAGAGGAGGAAATTGATTCTGAGTGGTTAAATGAATTACCCAAGGTCAGATAGTTTATGTTTCTGTGGCAAAATTTGAGCCGAGGTCTTCTTACATTATGTCTGGTGTTCTATCGGCTTAACCACCTAGCTGCCATATGCTTATATGTGCATGCTCTCTCTCCCTGTCTGGCTCTCTCTCTCTCTCTCTCTCTCTTTCTCTCTCTCTCTCTCTGTCTCTCTCTCTGTCTCTCTCTCTCTCTCTCTCTCTCTCTCTCTCTCTCTCTCTCTCACACACACACACACACACACACACACACACACGTTTACAGTATTACCATAACTTTTTCATTCAATACAATGTCATTCTGTTTCCAGTCCTTATATTTGTGTCAGACACATAGTAGGTGTTTAATAAATGTTTGTTGATTCATTGAATTTCTTGTAGCTGAATGATGACTTTATAAGTGGAGATGATCACATTACAAGTTATTTCAAAATCACATAACAATTTAATGAAATATGTATGTATGTATGTATGTATGTATGTATATATATGTTTTAAATAGCTCTTGGTTCTAATCACTTCCTTAGTCTAACATTTAAAGGCTCCACTGGAAGTAGAATGAGACAAAGAATAAAATAAAACTTATAAAACAAAACCCCAGGGAGAAACAGAAAGTTCACATTGGAAAAATGTTGACTTCATTGTTCTTCATTTTTTTTTAACCTATAGTGTTATTTTTCTCATGTTCTCCTTAGAATCCCAAGTCCATCATTCCATTCTATAGGGAGACATTAGTCAGGAAAAGGTAAGGGAAACCATCTCAAAAAAATGAGTGACATTTCTAACAGCCTGTTAGTATAACCTTGCACAAATACAACCTTGCCCTCTATTTTTAAAGCTTTTTAGGGCCACTTTCTATATTATCTTGACTCTATTCTTACATTGTCCTTACTAGTTAGTTGTTTTTGTAATTTAGCACTAAAAAATCTATTAATGTAGCTAACAGAAAAAGGACAACCTTCACTCCCCACCACTTCAAAAAATAATATGCATTTCTTCGGGTCTAAGTGTTTAACTACTTGAAAACCAGCATTCTGCTTTGGTCTAAGAAATGAAAATGTTCAATCTGATAGTACTTACTAAGCACCTCTTATATGCTTACAACTGAATGAAATGCAGATTATACATTTACATTGAAGAACTCTTTACATATAGTGCATCATATACACAAATGCTTACTATTTGTTTCTTTTGAGTGAATGAAAAAAGGCAATTATTAAGTGCTTACTATATGCAAAGCACTGGAGATACAAATAGAAAAGTATGACAATTCCTACTGACTAGGAGGACCCAATCTAATAGGAAGAGAGAAGTCATAGGGTGAGATTTCAGTTTAAATCAGAAGGGTCCCTTGATGACAAAGCAGATGATAAAACATCTTTATTATCATTTCCATTGATAAAAATATTAAGATGTCACAATCCTAAATCCTGTTAGTTCATTTCCTATAAACATTTAAGCTTTCCTTTTAATTTTGAAACATTTTTAAATTTCATAAAAATGATTATTTTCCCCCCTATAATCCTAAGCTAAACTGGAAACTATTCCCAGCTTAATATTGTTTCTATATATCAGCGGTTCTCAACCTGTGGGTTGCGACCCCTTTGGGGGTCAAATGACCCTTTCACAGGGGTCACCTAAGACTATTGCAAAACACATATTTCCTATGGTCTTAGGAACCAAGACACTGCTCCTCTATCTGTCTCCAGGTGGGTCTGCTCAATGCGTATATACCCACATAAGAGTATTAAAGGGTCGCCGCATTAGGAGGGTTGAGAACCACTGCTATATATGAAGACTGAATTAATTGATTTCCCCACAAATTTTCAGAGCTTCAGAATTTTGGAGCTTGAAGGGGCATTCTATAGTACATCTTTCTTATTCAGTAGGTGAACAGACTGTAGTCCTGCAGGAGTGACTTAGGTAAGGAACAAAAGCTGATTAGTGAAAGAGCCAGGCTTATAACGCAGCTATAAATGGTTCCCAGGCCACTTTCTTTCTCCCGTGCCACATTGCCTACATTTCAGCACCAGAAGCGGTAACCTTCATTCTAGAACTCTGAAAGCACTGACTGCTGGAGCTGTTATTTTCTATGCTCCTACAGTTCCCTGTAGTC
This sequence comes from Pseudochirops corinnae, assembly GCA_028646515.1. Classification (NCBI taxonomy): domain Eukaryota; kingdom Metazoa; phylum Chordata; class Mammalia; order Diprotodontia; family Pseudocheiridae; genus Pseudochirops; species Pseudochirops corinnae. The sequence continues at coordinate 125,517,535 of CM053586.1, forward strand.
AGCAATCTTTAAAAGAATGGATAGAAAAAGAAATCAAATAATCACATAAAGAATTTAGATTTCATGTATTACTAACTTTTTTTCAAATTTATTTTTATTTTCTTGACATCTTAATAATTTCTTGCCACTCCAATTTAGAGTTCATCCATGAAAAGGCAGATGTAATTGATGCTACAGTCCTTTCATAGTTCTATTTATGCTTCTTATGTTGCCTATCTTCAGAAGGAAAAGAGAGTTTATCTTATTCTAAAATGTGTCAAACTCCATTTTCATACGAGTTAATTTAATAAGAAAGCTTTTTGAGGCAAACAGAAAATAGTATTGTCTTAACATTTCTTATTTGGAGTAATATCCATAAAGGGTAAGTCAGTGTACTATAGTGGAAAGAAAACTGAGTAGGCATCCAGGATGCTGGGGTTCTGTCTGTGGAAGGAGGAGCCAAATGAAATTTTAAAATAATATATTTTAGTTGCTAAGATGCTGACTAACAACTCTCATTTAAATTCTGTTCAAGTGTTTACTTCTTACAGATTTAGAGCTAGGTGGGCTCCAATAGACCATCTGAGCTAAACCCCTCAGGTAAGCCTTAGAAAAACAAAGTGGCTTTCTTAAGATCACAAGGTTCAATGACATAAAGACAAAATTTGAACCCAGTTCCTTAGATTTTAAATGTATAGCGTAGAAGTAATTATTGAATAATATCACTATATGTTTTGTTTCAAGTGTTTTTGGAATACAAACAAATTCTTTTGCTAGAGTCAAACTTGAAAATTTACTTCTTTTTTGCTTTTCATTGGTGAAGTGTATTTATAAAATATGTTTAAGAACATGTGCTAATATGAAAATGTTTTGTATGACTATACATGTCTAACCTGTAATTCTTGTCTTTTCAAGGAGTGGGGAGGGAAGAAAGAGAATTAACTTTTTTTAAATGAATGGTAAAAAAAAAAAGTTTTCACTGGTAACTGGAGGAAAATAAAATATTATATAAACATACTAAAACAAAAAAAGGAACTTATACTAGGAGTAATAACAAAGACTAGTAGAAGTAACTCCATTCAAAAATTCATTTAATCTCCATAAAAGCAAGTGATTCTCATAGTTGGTAGCTAGATTTGCTATGTGATTTGCCCAAGACGTGTTATTCAAAGACATTAAAATCATTTATCAGTAAATATAACACTGTAATTAATTCTAAGAGCATTAATATAATTTACAGAGACAGAAATCCTCTGACATCAATTCAAAAATCTAATATAGCAATATATATTAATGAAGATTCTTGAAACTAAATATATATTCTTGGACTGCAATATATAAAACACTGACATTTTGGTCTGCATTGTCATCAGATCATTGTGAAGATGCCCTGTAGACAATTTATGCCAGTCACATTATCATTTGAACTCTTAGGAGAATTCTCAGCATGATTCTTCCCAAGATTCTTTAGAAAACTGATCTAAGGGAGAAAGAAGTGAAGGTATCATTGGAGAGCTGGAATACTTTTATGAACATTAGTTGCAGCTGGGGGTTCAAAGAACTGTGGCATCTGTGGAAGTCATTCACTCAGTTAGAGCTATTGAGTGCCTACCTGGACAGCAGGGGTGGGGAATGCAGCCTTGAGTTTGGTTTTATCTGGCAAATATTTGCTCTGGTCAAGGAAGCTGCAACCCAGAGAATAATTCCTCCCCAGGTGGGTGGCTATTCCATTCAGAGATGAGTCTCTGAAGGTTTAATGATAAAGAGCAGTAGAAAAGATCTGGACATTGGTTAATCAGTTAATTAGCATTTCAAAGGACAAGTAATAAGAAGTGATAAGACTCTGAAGCCTTCAGTTCAATGTACCACAGGGTGTGACAAGAGGCCTTTATTATTAATGTAATCTCTCCTAAGAATGCCTCCTCCTCTAATTTTTTCCTTCTTCTACTAACACTGGCTATCCTCTTTCCTTGTCTGCTTTCAAAAGAGTATCTTCTTGCTTCTGCATTTCTGTCTGGCATTATTCTCATGCAGTTTCTCTGACTCTCAGTATCTCCCTCTTTGTCTTTCTTTATCTCTCTTCATTTCTATCTGCATCTTTTATTTTTATCCCTCTCTTTAGTCAGTCCTCAGTCTTCTTTTTAACTATCCATAAAATAAAGTCTGCTTTCAAGTATTTTTTCTCCTTCTTGAATAGCTTTATGTTCTCCATTCTTAATTCTAAAATGAGAAAATACATCTCGCATTTTGACCCACATGCTTCAGTTAAATAATTTTCTTTGACTTCCATGAAGCCTTTGATTGAGTTTTCCCCTCCTATAATTTAATATCACTCTCTATCTATACATTTATATGAATATCTGATCTATACATAAAGATATATAGATATATGTATATGTATGTATATACATACATACACACATATCTGTGGGTATGCACACACACTCTATATGTGTGCACACATATATATGAGTATGGGTGCATGTGTTTCTTGTCTATATGGTTACTCCCTTCATCAACACAGATTGGGACCTATTCTAGACAAAATACTGCTGGAAGTGTTCCTGTTTTATCATGGGTTAACCCCAAGAATACAGATTCTCACAAACTCTATATATACCATCCACCTGTCACACCCACATGGCATTTACATCAGTAGCTGAAATCCTCAATTAGATAAATAGTCTGAATTTGTTTTATGCTCCATGAACTGAGGAAGAGGTAGTCTATACAGACTTATCTCAAAAGACATCTCTTGATCACTGACTCCCAAACAGGATGGGTGAAGGCTTATAGGCTCAGGCATAGTAGCCCTTTGACTCACATCAACACTAGGATATTATGGCCCCAAGAACTCCATGTGTAATACAGTCAAATATGTCAAAAGTGAACAGAATGAAAAGTGTCATTTGTGCTCTTGGTAGGGAGGATTTAAAAGACTTATTAACAATTGCTTGGATATGAGAGCATTAAGAGATGTTAATAGATAACGGTCAAGTGAGGCATTTGTGATTTCAAGCTCATCCTTGTATATATGAAGAGCATCAGTGAAGATGAAAAATTTACGGTACTAGAAAGGTTCATGGAAATTTGTGAAGCACATGGAGTCATATGAAATGAGGACTTCAAGCAATGGGTCAACAGTGGTTTTTTTATGATATTTAAAAAGCATAGTTTTCAGGACTAGGATAGCAGTTCTAGTAATGGGGTTGATTAGATGCACTAATGGAGTTCTTTTCTTTGTTATCAATTTAAGCCCACCCACTCCATCCCCCCACCATTTAAAACAGCATACAGGCGACAAGGAGAAATCTCACCCCAGCCTAACCTAAGGGTGATTTGGGTTTTTGTTTTTGTTTTTGTTTTTTATCCAGACCCTTGATTTCATCAGGGTAAGAAACTTTTCTTGTAGACATTCCTTTCACAGTGTAGATTAGGAAATGATCAGAAATATATAGTTTTAAATATTTGCTTAGACATAGCTAGTATGTGTCTGAATCAGGCCATGAACTGAGGCTTTTTTTTTTTTAAATTCAATTATTTTTTACTTTCACAAAGATCCTTACTCTCTCTCTCTCTCTTTCCCAACCCCTATTCCAACAATGAGAAATCAAGAAAACAACACTCCTATTAATCAGTTCATAAAAGAATCTCAAATTCAGGATCTTCAGATTATGAGACTGATAGGACACCTACTGAATTAAGAAGGAATAATCAGGGATTTTAGGATTCTCAGTCTCTAGTCAAGGCATCTAGTATAGGAATTGTTTATGCCATGATGCCTTTGATTTTTAGCAATATTTTTGAATGTTCTTTTGGGTTAATTCAGAGATTATACATAGGGATTTCCCTATTAGACTTTGTTCAATACATCAAATACCCAGCCTAATCCAATAAACATCCATTAAGTGCCTGAAATCTTTTAAGTACTATAGTAAGAGCTAGAGATATATTTAATTAAAAAATACATATATTTTTCTTTTCTTCAAAGAACTTACAATCTGATGTGAGAAGACAATTCTGGGGGAGGAAGGGGTGGGAACCAGACTGCAGGGGATGTCTTGTTGTGTAGAGCTGAAACCAGGCAGAGCAGCATATACAAAGTGAAGGGAATTCCAGTGAGAGGCCAGTTTCTGTCCTCTATAAAGGAAGGCATTGTGGTGTGGGGTGTGTTACATTTCAGCCCTCCAATCAGAGAAGAAAGGAGGCTGAGGCAGGTGATAATCAATCAAGGCTTGAGTTAGCAGTGATATCCATCATTTAGGTATTCACTCCAGTGATTCCAATCTTATTCAACTTAGCTACGTGTTCTTCAGACTACAGGTGCAATTAATTCATGACCAAAACTGTTCTAAAAGATTCCAAATTAATAGGCCCTGCCTGATCTTTTATTTCACCAGCATGGTCTTTTCTTCCTAATAAAAAAATATTTATTTATTTATTTGTTTTTAGTTTTCAACATTCATTTCCACAAGATTTTGAGTTATAATATTTTCTCCCCATTTTTCCTCTACTTCCACCCCAAAATAGTCTACTGAATACCCCTTCCCCCAATCTGTTCTCTCTTATGTCCTCCCCCATCACTCCCCTAACTTTCTAGTAGGGCAAGATGGAGTTCTATACCCCAGTGCCTATATACCTTATTTCCCAGTTGCATGTAAAAGAACAAGTTTTTTTTTAACATTTGTTTTTAAAACTTTGAGTTCCAGATTTTTTACCCTTCTTCCCTCCTCACCTGCCCCCATTGGGAACAAAAGCAATTCAATATAGGTTGTACATGTGTAGTTACCTAAATCATTTCCATAGTAGTTATAGTGTGAGAGATTAATTATAATTCCCTCCATCCTATCCCACCCCCACTTATTCCATTTTCTCCTTTGACCCTATCCCTTTTCAAAAATGTTTTCTTCTAACTACCCTCTCCCCTCTCTGCCCTCCTTTCTATCATCCCTACTCTTATTCCCTACCCTGCTATTTTCCTGTAGAGTAAGATACCCAATTGAGTGTGAATGTTATTCCCTCCTGTAACTTAATTAATTTGTCAGGTACTTGGCCCCTAGTAACTAAAGGCTAAGTGCTTCTGTAAAAGAAACAGAAGGTGTGAATTCTGTCTCTGTTGCTGATGTGGCAGGAGGGGGTTGCCTGAGACAGGAAGCCAATGTGTGTGTGTGTGTGTGTGTGTGTGTGTGTGTGTGTGTGTGTGTGTGTATGTGTGTGTGTGTGTCTATATATAAGAAAAGTTCCAGAGACAGAGAGACAGAATCAAGAATTTTCCTCCTGGCTGGCTCCTGGTGGAAGAAGAACCATGGAGTCTGAGACTAAGGCCAGCTGAGAGAGAGAGACAGAGACAGAGACAGAGAAAGAGAGAGAGAGAGACAGACAGACAGAGAGACAGAAAGAGAGAGACAGTGTTTCTCTCCCAGCATATGGAAGCTGACTGAGAACTGAGTTGGAGTTTTTCTTGAGACCAGAATTTAGTGGAGGCTGAAGTTGCTGTTGCATGGAAGGCTGAGATTCCTTCTGGATCCTAGGGCAGAAGAACCGCTGGAGGACTGAAGAAGCATGACCAGGATAAGCCTTTGTTTGTTTGTGCCTTGGTTGATACTTGAGTTCCTGGGAACAGAAGTTGTGAAGGGTTTGAGATGTGCTGGACCCTGTGAACTTCAGTCTGTAACAAGAACTGCCTGGAAGACTAGACAAGGACTTGGGAGTTGTCTGCCTCTGAATCCAGGTGACTGTTTGGTGGATTCAGATAGGAGATGGGACCATGAAAGGGGATCCAGGGAATCTGAGAGATCAACCTGAGTCAAGATGAAGAAAAGGTCTCCCCGTGGATGTATGATGAAACTGAAGTGTACTAGACACTGAGGGGTGGAGGGTTTGTGTAATTTTCTAATGATTGTATTTAGTGATTAATGATACTTAGTGACTGATTGCTAGATAAGTAACTGATTAAGTTAATCTATGATTGCTCTGTGAGTGGAAGATTGATTATTGTATTGTGAAATGACTGAATGATTAAGTAAGAAGGGTTTCCCCCCTTAGGAAAACCAGATGATTATTCTTTGTTCTTTGTTCTAAATATTGTGGCACTTTGGTGAAAACTATGTGGCCACTCTAATGTTAAGCTGTTGTGAACACTATATTGTGATTTTCTGTGATAAGATGTAATGTTGTGGATATTATATTGTGATTTGTTGTGAAAGTTTGCCTTAATTTGTAATGAAATAAATGGAGTGTTCACTATACTGTGTAATCAGAACCTTAAAAGCTGTTCACAGTAACATTCTTTTGGGAATCTCCTAGTGCATGGGCTTTACACTTCTTTAATTCAAATTCAATGAGAATAGTGTTGTCCCATTCCCTTTCACTTTCCTGCTCTTCCCCTCCATTCTAACAGTTTTCTCTTGCTTTTTTTATATGAGATAATTTACCCTAATCTATCTCTCCCTTTCTCCTTCTCCCCATAAATTCCTCTCTTACCTCTTAATTTTATTTTTTAGATATCATCCCTTCATATTCAACTCATCCTGTGCCCTCTGTTTATGTATACATGAACATACATATGCCCACACTCACATATATATTTATATACACGTATACCCTCCTATATATACACATCTATATATATGTATACTTATATATTCCCTTCAACTATCCTCATACTGAGAAAAGTTTTATGAGTTACAATTATCATTTTTCTATGTAGGAATTTAAATAGTTGAACTTTAATAAGTTACTTAATGATTTCTTTTTTCCTTTTTATCTTCTTATGCTTCTCTTACTTCTTGTATTTGAAAGTCACATTTTCTATTCAGCTCTGTGTTTTTCATCAATGCTTGAAAATCCTCTATTTCATTGAATTTCCGTATTTTCCCCTGTAGCATTATACTCAGTTTTGCTGGGTAGGTGATTCCTGGTTTTAATCCTAGCTTCTTTCACCTCTAAAAGATCATATTCCAAGCCCTTTGATCCCTTAATATAGAATCTGCTAGTCTTGTGTTATTCTTATTGTGTTTCCACAATATTCAAATTGTTTCTTCCTGACTGCTTGCAGTATTTTCTCCTTGACCTGAGAACTCTGGAATTTGACTATAATATTCCTAGGAGATTTCTTTTTTGGGATCTTTTTCAAGAGATGTTTGGTGAATTCTTTCTATTTCTATTTTGTCCTCTGGTTCTAGAATATCAGGGCAATTTTCCTTGAGAATTTGTTGAAGGATTATTTCTAGCTCTCATTTTGATCATGGCTTTTAAGTAGTCCTATACTTTTAAAATTATCTCTCCTGGATTTGTTTTCCAGGTCAGGGGTTTTTCCAATGAGATATTTCACATTGCCATCTATTTTTTCTATTGTTTTGATCTGTTTTATAGGATCTTGATTTTTTATAAAGTCATTTGCTTACATTAGCTCCAATCTAATTTTGAAGGAGTCATTCTCTTCAGTGTTTTTGAATTTTTTTTTTCCTTCTGGCAAATTTGGCTTTTTAAGGCATTCTTCTCCTCATTGGCTTTTTTTAGGTCTCCTTTAGCAGGCTGTTGACTCACTTTTCATGATTCTTGCATCATTCTTATTTATCTTCCCAATTTTTCCTCCACTTCTCTTATTTGATTTTCAAAATCCTTCTTGAGCTCCTCCATGGCCTATAACCCATTCATATTTTTCTTGTAGGCTTTTGATGAAGGAGTTCTGACTTCGACTTCTTCCTCCCCCATTCTCTGATCCTTTTTGTCTCCAAAAAGGATTGTGTGGTCTGTTTGTGCTTCCTCTGCTTGCTCATATTGCCAGCCATTTACTTGACTTTTGAACTCTTTGCCAAGGTAGAACTCTGCTGCCAGAATGGAGAGAGCTTTGTCCCAAATTACTGGGTTTTTTATAGCTTCTGGAGCTATTAGGAGGGCACCCTCTCTACAGCCCCCACAAGTTCTGGCTTACTGGCCACACACCCTAAGACCACTACCCAAGACTGGGATCCAGATCCAAGCAGGTAAAAGCAAGAGCAATTACCCTCTGAATGGTTGCTTTGTCCCCTTACAATCTGTAGGCCAGGAACTCCAGCAGCACGTTTGCTGCTTCTTTCCCCAGGAGCAGGGGCTGGAGTGTGATTTTCTGCCCCCGCCCATTCCAACAGAGTTCCACCCTGACCTTTTACTTTCTCTTTGATGTTTATGGGTTGAGAAGTCTGGAAACTGACATAGCTGCTGGTGATTCACTCTTCTGAAGTCTGTTCTGGCTAGCTTGCTGGCTGGGGCCACCCTTGGGCCAGAACTGTGCAGCTCATGTGGGACTGCACTAGGTTCCCAGTTCATTGTGATAGAACTTTCCTGTCTGCCTCTCAGGCTTCCTTCAATGGGATATTTGTTTCTTTCTGTTACTTTGTGGGTTCTGTAGCTCTAAAGTTTGTTTAGAGTCATTTTTTTTATATCTATTGGAAGTGATTGGAGAAGGAGCTCATGCCAAGTTTGTGCTTCTACTCTGCCATTTTGGCTCCACCCACCAGCATGGTCTTTTAAGAACTGAAGGTCACCTTGTGCCATAATGAAGCATTGATAGAGGTTTTTATAAAAGGCTTCAGCATGTCTGAGATATGGTAATTCCATAGACAATCTATAGGTTCAAAGTTTATCTTCAAGAGGAATTCTACTTTTCTTCCCACTGCAGTTTTGTTTTGTTGTTGTTGTTATCGGTATTAATAGTAGCATCTTTTCACACTTTTTTCAGTGTAGTTCAAAAGTGCTCTACCGGAGACAAATCACTAGTCTCCAACTATTCTTTCATTTTAATATTCTTTAGATTATAATATAAGTAAAAATTGAATTTTTCTCTAAGTTTTGATAACTTTAATTCTTTGATTGTTGTGTTTTTATTAGCAACCACCATCACCTTTGTTGAGAAAGACTAGTTCACGGTTATGCTCCTAAATGTTTAACCAACAACTCTCCAAAAATACATAGCATTCAAGTTTATTCTGCATAATTCACATGATTTCTATCAATTTCTCAAGTCTAGACAATCGATGAAATTATAGAGTAAGTCTTTAGTGTTTGCTGATTTCTGAGGTATCAATGCTCAAACTGAATCACTCTTATGTGTCAGAGGTGGCTACAGTGCACCCCTGCTACATGTAAATGTCAGAAATGTACTGATTTTACATCTGCTTCTGATAATCCTGAGCTTCCTTGAAAATTCAGCTTAAATTCTACTTACTAAATGGTTCCTTGGCTTATTACCCAAGCTGCTAGGAGCCCTGATTCTTCGGCCAAATTATCTTGTGTTTACTTTTCTGCTTACATATGTAAAGTACTTTATAAACTTTATACTGCTACATAAATGTTAGGTATTTCTATGTTATTGTCATCATCATCATCATCATCATCATCCCTGTTGTTGTTGTAAATGTTTCCCTTCATAAAGACTCTAAACTAATTTATAAAGCAGCATTAACCAGTTTTGTCTTTATAATTTTATTGCATGTCACAGTGCCTAGCACACAGTAGGTACATAGTAAATATATGTTGACTGAGTGATTGATCCACTTCATGTAAAATATTTTAGCTAGAGTACTGGACTCTATTGCTACCTCTAACTATAGCTGAGAGATCTTAGGGAAGTGATTCCACCATTCTATGTATCAGTTTCCTCATGTTTAAAATGATTGGAGGCAGTTAGCTGTCTCAGTGGATAGAGTGCTGTGCCATGGGGTCATGACTAACAATTACAACAAAGTAAATGGTTCACTGGGAGGGAATTTTTTTTTCATAATATATATCACATACAAGTCTTATTTCCAAGGTATATAGGGAATTAATTCAAATTTATATTAGAATAAGAGTCATTTACCAATTGCTTACTAAAGTATGTGAGTGAAATGAAGATATCCACTCAATGGCTATACGTAAAAATGACACCAATCACTTTTAACTAGAAAAACAAAAATTAAAACTACCAGAGGTCTCACTGCACATTCATCAGATTGGCATAGCCGACAAAAAAGTGAAATGACTTAACATCACAGGGATTGTGGGAAAAAGGTGTATTAATACTCTGTGAATGAAGCAATAATTTAGTCCAGTCATTCTGGAAAAGAATTTGAAACTATGATCAAAAAGTCACTAAACCATGCCCATCCATTGACCCAACAATACTTGCAGTAGTCTTTTATTCACAAAGATATTAAAGAAATATGAAAGAACTTATATATGCAAAAATATTCATAGCAACTGTTTTTATAGTGACAAAAAACTGAAAACTAAATAGGTGCCTATCAACTGTAAAAGGCTAAAACAAGCTATAGAATAGATAGATAGATAGGTAGGTAAGTAGATAGATAGATAGATAGGTAGATAGATAGATAGATAGATAGATAGATAGATAGATAGATAGATAGATAGATATTCATACATATAGTTCTATCACTTCAAATAAATGTGAAAAATGGCATGGATTCAATGAAGTGTAAGAAGACAAATATAAAGTTTTGAGGACAAGGTGAATGATTTGCAAAATAAAAATAGTATTATAAAGATGAAAAAACTTAATAACTCTGATTAATGCAATGACCAGATGAAGATAAATACTACCCATCTCCTGAGAGAGAAGATAAAATGCCAGATAAAATGGAATTTGCATTTAAAAAATTATGGATAATATATGAATCTAATTTGCTGGGCTAGGAAAATTTTATAAGGTCTTTTTTTTTCTTTAAAATTGGGGGTAGAAGGGAGGAAGATAAAATAAATGTTTGATAAATGTAAAATGTAGAAGAAATGAAATAAATTATTTTCTAGACTAGTCGATATCTACCATTGCTTCTAGTTCCAATGTCACTATGGGAACAGATTGATTTAACAATGATTTTGCACTTCTTTCTTTGTGTTATTTAGATAGGACTCTGGGTAAAGCACCCACTTAGTAAAGACATATATGACAATTGAAGAATAATAACTGACTTAAAAAAAAAAATCCAGACCTCTCAATTATCACATGGGATAGACACTAGTAACTATGATTTGCTGATAATGAATTTGAGGTTTAGAACCTTTAAGTAACTTATCCAAGATCCCACAACTAGTGAGTATTGGAGATAGGATTCCTATCTAGCCCTTTAGAACTACAAATCTAGCACTATTTTCAGTGTATCACAATGCTTCCCTCTGGAGGCAATGGTAAGATTGAAGACCATATAGTGATCATTTGCTGGGGTAAAATGTTTTCTGAAGATTTGATTCACCTGTATTAGTAATGCAAGGGAGTGGGGGAGGGGTGATGTTGGTGGGGAGAGAAAGACCTTTAACTACAAACAACAAATACTCTCCCACTAATCTTATTATAATGCTTTTGAAAGCCGTGCTAGAAATGAATTTACATCAGGGTTAATCTGTAATATACAAATATGTATATCAGCAAATAATTCTTGCTATATTTAAAATAGGAATATGTAATTTATTATAATTGCAGTATTAAATTTTTGAGAAAAAGTACACTGACTTCAATTAGCTCTCAAATGTATTCAATATCACTCCCTGAACAAACAATTAACCTCTTTAACATCAGCCAAAGCATGTCTCATTTTGCTATGTGAATTCCATATTTAAAGAAATGAGCATTTTTCTTGAAGAAAATTATATTGTCCATGTTAGCAGTTCAGGGTTGGAGAAACTCTCCTTCACACTAGTTTAGACATTATGTGACAAAATGTTTGGGCACTTAAGACATTAACCTTTCTTCCTGATTCCAAGTTGAAACGTGTGAAACATCCTGCTGGCAAGTGGTGAATGGTGACTGTGTGAGCATAATAGATACCCAGCTGGCCAGTGAGGATTTCACTTACCCCCAGTTGATCAGGGTTTTTCTTTTTCTTCAGTATTCTATACAAAAAAAAACAACACATGTATCCTCTTATTTTGAAGGATAGGAATTTACTTAAATTAGACATAGGCAGACCAAAAGGACCCAGTTTGCTAGTGTCCTTTGCCCATTTCAAGATTCAGGCATGGGAGTCCCTACAATACTCAGTCTACATTCCCATTAACTTCAGGGAGCATTTCTCTGTGTAAGGGCTTTCAGAATCATCCTCACAGCAAGCTGTACTCATTAACTTTCTGTGGCTATAATAATCCTCTTTAACATTTCATCCTTTCACACCTACAGCTGTTTGTCAATTAATAAAGGAAAGACCAGCCATAAAACACATCCTGGCAAGAATAAATTAGGTGAATCTGAAAGACACAGGATGTTGCTAAGGATTTAAGAGGACCACTAACTGAGGAAACATTCCTGAGTTGCACAATTGTGGGTCTGTAATTTTTTTAAAATAAAAGCCCATTTACAAAGGTTATTATTAGTAGCAGTATTGTTATCTTTACTGAGAAAATGATTTTGTTAATCCTTATAAGTAGAGACAGTATTCCTTTTGGATTTATCATAGAACAGAGGTTGTATATAAAGAAACTTGAATCACCTCTACATTTAACAATGCTCACCAAAGTATAAAAATGGTGCCTTCAGAAAATTCCTTCACGTGCATTATTTTTCTAATAGTATTTATTTATCACTTTAAACATTAGAGGATCATAAATCTAGACATGAAAGGGACCTTATAGAAACTCTAGTCCAACACTCTAACAGAGGAGAAAACTGAGGTCCAGAGAAGATGATTCCTTCCTTCCTTCCTTCCTTCCTTCCTTCCTTCCTTCCTTCCTCCCTCTCTCCCTCCCTCTTCTTCTTCTCCTCCTCCTTCTTCTTCTTCTTCTTCTTCTTCTTCTTCTTCTTCTTCTTCTTCTTCTTCTTCTTCTTCTTCACACAGCTAGTAAATATCTGAGGCTAGATTTTAACTCATAAAGATGAATTTTCCTGACTTCAGGACCATCACTCTATCCACTGTGCCACCTAGGTGCCCTGTGGAGCATATTACAAAATGTCTATTCATGTCCATATTGTATCTTTCCAAAATTTTTCTTTTACATCTCACAGTTCTCTTAGAAGCATCTCAGACTCAACATACTGCAGAACTCATTATCTGCACCACCACCCCCATCTTCCACTCTTTCAAAATCTCCTTTTACTATTAAGGGTATCACCATCCTCTCAGTTACCTGAACTCTATTTGTTTCACAAAAGGAGTTTTGTAGGATCCCTTCTAAGAATTCCTCTCTTATCCTCTTCCTTTCCTCTCCTATTCTTTTATCTACCCTCCATTCTAAGAGTCCCTCCCTTACCTCTCCCCTTATACTTCAGCTGGACCATCTCCAGTTGTCCTGATCTGTATTTGGCCACTGGACCCAGATGACTCTGGAGGATAAAGTGAGACTGGTGATTTTCTCTGTTGTAAGGGCTTTCAGAATCATCCTCACAGCAAGATGCACTCACGAACTTTCTGTGGCTATAATAATCCTCTTTAACATTTCATCCTTTCACACCTACAGCCATTTGTCAATTAATAAAGGAAAGACCACCTATAACCCTTTCTCACTTAAATCCAATTCATTTGCAAGTCATGGAATTATCCTCCTCATGTAGTGGTCCTTTTCAATAGTGAAGGGCAAACCACAACAGTCACATAATCTAAACTCCCAATATAAGTGGTATCATCCACATATATTAAATCTATCATCATAACTTAGAATTTCTACTTTCACAGCATCATCCATATAGGTCCCCTTCTCACCAGTAACAAAACCATCACCCTGGTGTAGCCTATCATCCTCTCATTCCTGAACTACTCAATAGCTTTTTGCTTGGTCACCCTCCCTTAAGTGTCTTCCACTCATATCTATCTTCCACTTAGCTGCCAAAGCAATTTTCCAAATATTTGGATTTGACTATTTTATCAGCCTCCTTGATATGCTCTAGTGGTCCCCAGTTACCTCAAGGTCAATATTTAATGATCTTTTTAACAGTTAAGTGCCTTGACAATCCAGATTCTTCCCACATTTCATGTCTTTTTACACTTGACTAATCTTGTCCTTCATGATCTACATAAGTGGCTTATTTCCAGCTTCTGGATGATGACATTTCATCTCTTTACATTGTGCATTCACTAAGGCTGTCCTCTATGTCTGGAAAGCTCCCCCTCTTCATATCTACTGATTTCTCTGGCTTCTGTCAAGACTCACTTCAAATTACACCTACTATAGAAGGTTTTTCCTAGTCCCCACCATAACTCCCTAACTGATGGTTTATATATATATATATATATATATATATATATAGATATATATAGATATATATAGATATAGATATATAGGTGTATAGATATAGATAAATATAGAGATATGCATAGATAGATAGATAGATAGATAGATAGATAGACAGACAGACACATATATATCAGGGATACATGGGAACAACTATATACATAATATATACATACATATAGATGTTTTAGGTGTGTATGTTATATGTACATAGCGATTTGCATGTTGTATCCCTGATTATAAACTCCCAGTTACCCAAACTCCATTTGTTTTACAAAAGGAGTTTTGCAGGACACCTTCTAAGAATTCCTCTCATTCTCTCCCTTTGCTCTCCTATTCCTTAATCTACCCTCACTTCTTGAAGTCTGTGACTATGTTTTGTCTTTTTAAAAATCTCCTGGTACAATAGCTGGCATTTAACAATTGTCTAATAAATATTCGTGGACTGGCATTTTGTCAGCCCAGGATTCTGAGAGAAGCAGCATATACGATAACCTTAGGAAACTCACCCTGGCCAGAATTTTGGTCTAGTACAGAATACTTCATAATAAGGAGAAAAGTTGTTTTTGTTCTTGTTTTTTAACTAAGGAGGGCAAATGAGCTAGAGCCCTGTACAAATGTGTGTGTGTGCATGTATGTGTGTGTGTGTGTGTGTGTGTGTGTGTGTGTGGCAGAAGCAGATTTTAGGTAACTTTTAAGAAACAAATCTTAAGTAAACTAGATACAGATATACAGGAGGGTTGGTAAAATTATATTGATGTTGAGGAGATGGACTTATGGACTCATCAAGTCTTTCAGGCTATTTCTTTTTATATTAATACAATCCTTCCTTATTTGGACAGGCATAATGAGTTAACACCTGCAAATTTCTAAAAGCTCCTTGAATATTATCATATGCCCATTTGCTTATATTTCATTTCAAATGTTATATTTACTTGGTGCATTTAAACCTTAATCATAGTTGTGCATAACATTTTTGTATGTGTGTGTGATGGCATTGTGAAAGAAAATATGATATACAATACAATATCATAATTTTATGTAGATTGTATTTAACTCCTGAATTAAATAACATTTATTGAGCTTCATTTTTTTTCAGAAACAAAATAATCTATTGCCTGATGACCTAGCGGTTAAAGTACATATTTATTTGCAAAAACTTGAGATAGGATATTCTAAGCTTCTGGGTTCTTTACACTCAAACCTTCACTGCTTTCACTCCAAGAAATTGACCAAGTATGTACCAGTTTTGTATATTTAAACATATCATTATATGTGCGTGGAATAATTAAAAACTCTATACTATTTCTCAAAGGCAATCCAATCTCTTTTTCTTCACTATTCCTCAATTCCAGGACAAGTTTAATGGCTAAATGTAGTATCTGTCACAAATATACATTTTGGTGTATCAGTTCTAGGAGCTTTTCATCCACCTGTCCTTTAGAGACTAGAAAATTCTCATTCTTCATCCATTTGTTTTTACTGTGTAGATGAAGCAAATATTTTTTTTTTCAGATTAAACAAAAGTCCATTTTTTAAAACTCTAATATTCTTTCAGTGAAAAGGTATGACTAAAGGCCATAGAATTTTACAGTCTCTCAAAAATTAATGTTATAGGTCCTAGGTCACATAAAAGACAGTTGAAAAGCATAGAGTAGGCATGAATAGGTGGTAGGATAGTACCAAAGAAAAATGTACAGTAGAACACAAGCTTCTTAAAAAAAGGGATTGGCTCATTTTTAAAGAATATTTTCAGTGTTTAGAACTTTGCATGGCTTATAGTACACAATTAATAAATACTTGTTGATTGAATGATTGATTATGAAGGATCTCATCAGAAAGCCATATCAGAGGGGAAAGAGGTGAGCTGATCACATATTGTAGCAAGAGTTGGGGGGTGGGGGGGATAAGAATGTTCCATGAGTATACATGCAAGATTAGGATAAATAAAGTACCCTGTGTTTTAGGAGGAACTTTCCCTTGTGGAGGACTTACTAGAAGTTAAGTGCATAAATTATGCAGAAGAAGAAGACATGAATGTGTTGTGCTCTGTGATCCTGGGTGAGTTATTTAACATCTGTTTATTCCTCTTTCTGCAACTATAAAATGGTGTTGTGAAGATCAAATGACATATTTGTGAAATGCTTAGTCTAGTGGCTGGCATATAGTAAAAGCTTTATAAATACTTACCACTTTCTTTCTACCCTTACCTCCCTTTGAAAAGAATAACCCCATCAAAGAGTTAATAATCCAACCAACATAAAACTTTGAAAATATGCAGTACGTTCTATATGTACCCTATAATACAAGGATTATTTGATGATGTAAATGCTATTTATAATCATTCTGTCACTTCATGGAAATTAAAAAGGACTAGGGACAAAAATAGAATATTTGGAAAAGTATTCCAAAAACTTGAAATACTTAATCCTTCTGAAATGTGAAGTGCTCTAGAAACAGTGGAACCTCAGCCACTTCGAGTTTGTGAGTTGACTTCCCCAAGGTTAGTCTTTATGAAATATTTGCATATTTTTTAAAAATCACATGCAGATAGTATGAATGAAAAATTACCCTCTTATAAAGTTCTACCCTTTCTTTATTTTTATAAGTTCAGGGATGATTATCAAGGTTAGCAAGAAGTCCTCTGCAAAGTCATTAGTAAGTTAATGTACCCCTTCACTGAATAAGATGGAAAAAAAAAAACCCTTGAGGAGTTTAGAGTAGAATTTGAAGGGAAATAATGGGGAAAAGCATTTAAATGTTAAAGGATCTGCTTAATCCCCTCTCACTTCCCAAAATCACATGAGCATGTAGAGAGATGATGGCAACTCTTTCATTTTGACTGCTCAAAATCAGAGCCTGCTGCCCATTTCTGTCCTATGTTCAGAAACATTAAGAAAAGAGAAACAATCTAAATGATAGTGATGACAATTATTAACATACAATAATATTATTATATATTATTAATAATTATATTAATTTATATTATTATAGTTAGCATTTATAAATTACTATAGGGTTTACAAAGCACTTCCACATTACCTTATTTGATTATCATAATGACCCTATGAGCCAGGTGCTATTTTCAATCACCATTTCAGAGATGAAGAAACAAAAGAAGGTTAAAGTGATTTGCCCAGAGTCACACAGATAGTAAGTGTTTAAAGAAGAATTGAACTTAGGTCTTTCTGACTCCAAGCTTTACATGTTCTGAATGTGCTACCTACCTAAACCTGGCAAAGAAAGTATTTGATTCATACAATCATCTCAGCATTGGAAGGAAATTAGCAAGCCTTCCAAGTTAATCCACACCTAAATAGAAATCTTCTATATATCTCTGACAAGTAACCATCCAATCTTTGTTTAAATATTTCAAGTAATGGCCAACTTATTATCAATCAAGACAGCTCATTTCATTTTTGGACATATCCAAATGTTTAAGAAATATTTTATTTTTTCCTTACGGAGACCTGGAATCTGTCTCTTTTTGCTGTATTGTTCTTAATAATACTCTTGAGGGCCAAGTAAAATAATTCTAATCCCTCTTCTAATGGATGGTCCTTCAAACATTTAAAGAAAATTATTATGTGCACCCCGATAAAATTTCTCTTCTCTCAGATTAAACTACCAAGAGCCTTCATCTGCTCTTGTTGAATAACAGACATGCTGTAGTAGCAAAGGTATTATGTTTGAAGTTAGGAAATTTGGATTCAACATGGTTTTCTCCCAATCTGTATGACCTTGAGGAAATATTTAATCTCTCTAAGATTCAGAATCATTATCTGTAAAGTGGGGATAATAACCAATACTTACACTACTTTATTGGCTTCTCAGAGTTATTTTAGGTATAAATGAAATGCATATATTAATATATGTATTTCTGATACCATCTCCAAAATATGGCATCACAATATTCCTGATCAGATCTAAATAGGACAGAGTTTGGTAAGGCCATCACTTCTCTTACTCTAGTCGGTACATATCTTAAAAGTAATCTATTACCTAATTAATCCCTTTGACTGCTGTATCATGCTCTTTCAGTGCCTCTTAAAATATATCAATCTTAATAAATGACACAAAAATTAAAACGATCTTTCACTCAGAATCTGGAAAAATTTCCCTACCTCTTTTTCCTATTACCTCAGTATAAAATTATATAAGCAAACTAGAAAGTATATCCTAGATATATTTGAGAATGCACCAGATTTCCATTAATGTGTTTTATAAATGGAGAAAGTTAGGCCTAAAAAGGTTGAAAGAGTTGTCCCAAGTTATACAGCAGACATAGTGGTAGATCTGGAATATGGCTTCTTCCTCCCCCCCCCCATCCCCCCCCCCCCCGCCAAATTAAAAAAGAAACCTGAAATGAGAGAGATAACATAGCAAAGAAGATAGACAGCTTCAAAAGTAGAACAAATCTGAGTTCAGGTCTCACCCAAGGCATATATTAGCTGTGTGAAACTTTGACAAGTCACATCTTTTCAGGACTAGCCAACTAAGAATGTAGGTTGCAGAGAAAGTACAGATCTTCCTTGCTAGAGATAATTATCTTACTCCTAAATCTCATATACCAATAAAATCATAAGCTCATTCATCTCAACATTTTTTCCTCCATTCCTCTAATGGACTTTCTCCTCACCACTTCCCTGAGCACACGTATCTATCTCTGTCTCTTGAAAAGTTTTCCTTTCTTCAAGGCTTAAGTGGGATGTTAATTTCCTTATGAATCCTTCTGAGGTTATTTCAAGAAGAACTGATCATTCTCCCCTCAAATTTATCATAGCAATTTGTATCTTCTACTGTGTTACATTATCAAGTGTTCCCTAGTAATTTGTGTTTCTATTTCACCTCTTCTATTAGATTATAAAGATTAGTGATTGTTTTATTTCATCTTTGAAGCCAAATCAGTGCCTAACAAAATAGTGTATACTTTGTGATAATAAATGGAATTTACATGGTACTTTACATTTTGCAAAGTGCTTTATACCTATTATCACATTTGATCCTCCTGGAAATTGTCTGAGGTATAGTATTATAAAAGTATTATTATCTTTGTTTTACTATAAAGAAACTGAGACCTCAGTTTTCCTAACTCTAAGCCCAATACTATCTATTACATGGCAAAGATAAGTGACATAATGGATAGGTATTTGGAAGGAGTCAGGAAAACCTGAAATCCAATCAAACTTCAGAAATTTATTCATTTTATGATCCTAGAGAAGTAACAACCTACTACCTGCTTAATTATTATTACTTGGTTTGTGTCAAGATAACAATGATAGAATCTTCATGAAGTACTTTGTAAATTTTGAATATTACACAGCTATATCCCAATTACTATGAACAAATCCATCCTGTGGTTATATTATTTAAATTCACACTTCATACTTCCACTGGGCTAGAACCAACTACTCTCGTTTGTTTTATTTATGTTTTTTATTTTAGATTTAAATACTAAAACTTCAACAATAAAGAGAAGACAAAAAAGAAACAAATTTAAATATTAAAACAAATATAAAATGAGAAAAGAAAAAACCATAATGTGCTCAACAGTATGTAAGAGAGCATTCAAACTATGTAGCAATAAATTTCCATTCCAAGAAAGCCTACATAATAAATACTACAGGTTGTGTTGAGAGTTGTCTTTTTTCTTTGCTTTCTTGTAAGTTTTCTTCTGTTCTGTGTACTTTTTACTTTATTCTTCCCCCTCTTTTTTTCCCCTCCCCCAGAAGACTACAATTAAGCAGTGGTATATTTATATATATAGATATAGATATACACAAATACATAGATAGATGTGTATATAAACAAATTCTACTCCTGATCTTTTTTTATGTGTGTGCATATCCCTCATTTCCTGTTCCTCCTGACTCCTCTCCTTTACTTTCCCCTCTACCTTGCCCTCCTATTCCTATCCCCCTTCTAAGGATCTCTCCCTTATCTTCCCATTCTCATTAATCTAAACACCTTTCTATACTGCACTTTAACCTATTCCCTTACCCTCCCCTCTAGAGATCCCTCTCTTATCCTCTCCCCCTTCCCAATTCCTTTAGTGTTTTATTTCTTTCTTTATTTAGAAGACTTTTATACTCTTTTGGATACACACACACACACACACATATACATACATATATGTGTGTGTATGTATGTGTGTATATATGTATGTATTGTTCTCTTTTGAACCCATTCCAGATAAAAGTAGGTTTCTTTAATGGTAATTAATTTAGCAAGTACTTAGCCCTTAGTAACTAAGGGCTAAGTACTTCTATGAAAGAACCAGAAGGTGTGGAGGGAGCAGAATTTTCATAGCATCTGGAAGCCAGGCTGCTGGACTGAGAACTGAGTTGGAGTTTTCTATGAGACCAGAATCTGGTGAAGGCCAAGCCACTGTTGCCTCCTAGAAGGCTGAGATTTCTTCTGGGTCCTAGGGCCAGCTGAACTGCTGGAGGACTAAAGAAGCAAGGCTTTGTTTGTTTGTGCCTTGGTTGATACTTGAGTTCCCCGCAACAGAAGTTGTCAAAGTTTTAGATGTGCTGGACCCTGTGAACTTCAGTGTGTAACAAGAACTTCCTGGAGGACTGGACAAGGAGCTGGGAGCTTTCTGCCTCTGACTCCAGGTGACTGTTTGGTGGATTCAGGTAGGAGCTGGGACCATGGAACGGGATCCAGGGAATCTGAGAGAACACCCTGAGTCAAGATGAAGAAAAGGCCTCTCCTTGGATATTGAACGTGTGATGAAATTGAAGCTTACTAGACACTGAGGGTTGGAGGGTTTGTGTAATTTTCTAATGATTGTATTTAATGATTAATGATATTAATGACGGATTGCTAGATAAGTGACTGATTTAGTTAATGTATAATTGTCCCATTAGTGGAAGATTGATTATTGTATTGTGAGATGACTAAATGACTGAGTGAGGAAGCAAACCTCCTTAGCGATATCAGATGATTATTCTTTTCTTTTTTGTTCTTAATACTGTGGCCACTTTGGTGAAAACTATGTGGTCATTCTAATGTTAAGCTGTTGTGAACACGATATTGTGATTTTCTGTGATATGATGTAATGTTGTGAATATTATCTTATGATTTGCTGTGAATGTTTGCCTTGATTTGTAATAGCATAAATGGAGTGTTCACTATACTGTGTAACCAGAATCTTAAAAGCTCTTCACAGTAGCATTCTTTTGGGAAGCTTCTCATGCATGGCATTACAGATTTCAGAACCAATAGCCCTACTCCTCCATCTAATTACTCCATGTTGGTTCTTCCTCTTATACCTCATTTGTATAAGATAATTAGTCTTTTTAGATGTTGCTAAATAGTTTTACTTTTTAAAGTCATGTCATGCTCAGGTCTACCCCAATCTTTCTTATTACTTTCTAATTACTAATTACTCTACTTTATAATGACTAATAACAATCCTAGACATATGTTTTACATTTTATATACATAAAAGGTAAAGGGTCTGTTCTTATTAAGTCACTTGTAATTAGTCTTTGATATGTACCTTATATTTCTCTTGGCTCTTATACGACAAATCTTCTATTAAGATGAGGTTTTTTTTAATTTAACAAAATACTAAAAGTATGACAATTCATTAAGTGTTTGTTTGTTTTTTTTCATTCAGGATTATGCTTAGCTGTACTGGGTATGATATTTTTGACCAGAACCCAGCACTTTTGCTCTTCAACATATAGTGTTCCAAGACCTGTGGTCTTTTAGGGTTATTGCTGCTAAGGTTCATATGAAACTAATTTTGACACTGCTATTTACAAAATTGTTTTTTTCTTGCTACTCATACTATTTTATCCTTGAGCTGGGGGTTTCAGAATTTGAGTATAATATTCCTGTGGGATTTCCTCATAAGATCTCTTTCAGGTGTCCATGGGTATTTTTTTTTTCTAGTTCTGCTTTCCTCTCTTGTTCTAATGCTCCAGTACAATTTTCTTTAATTATTTCTTGTATTATTGTTTCAAGGTTCTTTTTGTTTTATTATAGCTTTCAGGTAGTCTAATTTTTTTTCAGGTAAACTGATATACATACACAGAAATATGTATGTATGTAGGCATATATGTTTAATTTCTTGATTTATTATAACTTTTGTGGCTTACCTTTACCCAGTTCTGGCTTTCAAGGAGTTATTTTCTTTCTTAAGATTCTAGACCTCTTTTTCTAATTGGTTAATTTTCTTTTCATAATCTTGTTTTTCTTGTATTGTTTTTTTTTTTTAGCTTTTTCCAGTCTTTCTTTTTTTATTTTTAAAGTCTTTTTAAAGTTCTCCTATGAATTCTTTTTGTGCAGTTGACCATTTGACATTACTCTTTTGAGAAGAAGGGGGCTTCTTTGCTTCAGTATTCTCCTCTGAAGATGATTTCCAGTCTTCTCTATTTCCACAATAACTTCTATGGTTGGATTCTTTCTTCTTTGCCTTAGCATTTTTTTTTTTATTTGTAGTAGCTTAGGTTTTTTGTAATCACCTCTAGTCATGGGGTATGGGGGCTGGTGCCTCTGACCTCAGATACTACGTCAGTTCTCACCTCTAGCCCAGAACTGAAGCCAAGACTTCCAGCCTCCTGTAAGTTCCCATTGCCCCACTGCTACTACACTCAGTGAGTGTGTCCTGGTTCCTTCTTTTCTTGGCCACTTTTTTGCAGCATAGCTGGGCCTGGTGTTTCTTGTCAGCAGAGTTTCCCTTGATCTTCCTGGCTCAGATGCCCAACTCCCCTCATTATCTGAAAGGGGAAAAGTTCACATGGCTGTGGTGGAGACAGTCTCCTAATCCAGCTAACCCCGGGGCTTGCTGCATTTTGTTTTATAAATCCTAGCCTGGAGTTGTTTGCTCTTTACAGGGATAAACCTTGTCCTGGGAATTTTCTTCAGAACTCTTCTGATTTTCTCAAGAGGACTCCTGTTCTGCCCCTACTCTTATTTATTTTTACCACTCTATGTTCACCTTGAGGTGCTATTTACTTTCCTTTGTAGGGGCAAACCTAGAGAACTTGAAATTTTCTGACCTACTCTGCCATCTTCCCAGAATCCTCCACTACTGCATTTTAAATAATTACAACTTAGAATAATATGAATTTAAATACATGTGATTACTTCAGGGGATTAATTATTCTGAGAGAAATGATTATTAGTAACTGATGATTTGGGGAGAATCAAAGTTTTTACCTTTTTCTGAAGTCCTGATTTCAAACATTCAATCTCTTAAAAGATGTAATTGAGGATGAGATTAGATTAACTTTCTTAATCATCTTGTTCAGATCCCACCCAAGTGGGGAAGCCATTGTGCTCTACTCAGGTTTGGGTGAGAATAAATTATTTGAATAGATTGTCCAAGGTTGAGGGTGGTCTAGGTATAGAGGTAGTCTCCCTTTGACCTGATGTAACTTTCAGGCCCTCACTGTAATATTCATTTTCTCTTTAATTATTATCCAATCAGAGTTGATGGTCCACGTGTCTGCTGGAATGATGGCTTTGGTCTAAGAGAGATAGCCAAATGACCGTCCTTTTATTAAAATGAGCTCTTATTAATAAAATTATTAAAGTATGCAGAAATTATTTCTCTAGAACTTTTTAGATGTCACAATTCACACTAATCAGGGCCTAGCTTTACTTATTGTGGTGGCGTTTATCATAATGATATAACACAGACTTTCATGGAGGAATTTTGTAAGTATTGGGTTAATTGATTGTTTAAATAGACATACGTAATAGACATATTGAGGTCAATTAATATGGTATATTAATATATCATCTATTTTTAAAAATTCCTCTCTGATTTATGCCAGTCACTGCAGGATAATTCAATGGCTATCATTATTTAGTATCATTCTACCACTCATATATATGATATGATCTAATACTTCTCTAAATATCTAATGACCTGAGTAAGGACCTCCTAACGTTATTCAATATTTTTAAATGCCAGGGAAATAGAAGTGATTCCAATGTTCATTGATCTAGAGTGGAAACATTTTCTGTACAGGATATGAATTCTCATCATAATTTTGTCATTAATGAGTTCGTGACCTTGGGCAAGTTTTTTAGGCCTCAGTTTTCTCATCTGTAGCTTGAAGGGTTTAGTATCAGTGATCTCTATGATTGTCTTCCAATATGAAGTCTATGACTAATTTATGACTCATAGTGACTTCTGAGGCATCATATCATTCATTGAGTTTCTTTTACATTATTCTGTTTGTTAGAAAGAGAAAACTGGTAAACTTAAACTTTTGCTTTCCATTTGTATTTCATGATGTTTTTTTAAGGATTGGAAGAAAGTGTTCTTACAATTAAATATATATTTCTGTGACAGACAAGTAAATGGTTTTCCATTTTATACTGTAATTCTTTAAGAGATAAAACCAACGGAAGCTGCAAGTACTGCAGCCAAAATCAAAGGTGCTGTCTGGGACTATCAATACCATTCAGACTGTTCACACACAATGGGACAGACAGAGACTGTCTGAATATAATGGCTTATTCTTTGTATTTTTGTTCCACATGAAAGTCAGGTTTGGGAAAGATTTTAATTCTAGTTATGTCTTGCATTGCCAGAATGTTGCATGGTTAGCCACAAATATTAAAAAAGATTCCAAGGAAGGTTTCTGGTCTGTTGGGTTGGATACTTTTTACACAATTTATGAGAAAGCATAGATCAGCTCACAAAATGAGAAGGCATGAAACTATGAAACTAGTATGGGAGACAACAATTGGGTCTCATCAAAGTAACATATACTGAAGGAAGTTGGACATAAATCAACCATAGTAAGGTATTATAAATCACTAGTCTCCAAATAATATAGATCTTTTTGCCTGAAAATATGTTTCATATAGTCTAATTTAAAAGAAAGGGAGAAGGTAAGAAAAGGAGATAGAAGGAAATATGAGGGGGGGTCTAGAAAGTATCTTCAAAGATTAGGAAATAAATTATTTTAAATTAGTTTCAATGAGAAAAAAAGTATTATTTAATACCTCATAATCATTGAGATGGCAAAACATAGCGTATAGAGGCTTGGATTTGGAGAAACTGGGTTTATCTAGGAGATAAAACATACTAGTTTGACCATTCATTTAATCTTCAGCGCCCCAGACGAAGACCATAAATTGCAAATGAGTCACTTCTTGGAGAGAAGAACAGGTCCAGACCTCCCCTAGCTCCAGACTGGGAGGGAAAAAAAAAAAAAAAGGAAAAATAGATTTAAGTTTCAAATATACAAAGCCCAATGCAGCATCATTTCACTGAATTCAAACAGACTATTGATTTGTGCCCAAATCAAAAGAATCAGTGTCAGAGGAAATTCAAGAAAGACATTTTATAACACAGTCAAAGGAATTCCATTCAGTCCAACAACAATTTAGTAAGGACTAACTAATGAGAAGAGTAGTATGGAATAGTGAAAAATACAGCTAGATGGGAAGCCATGAGGACCTAGGATCAAGTGTCAACTTTGACACAGACTGACTATAAGGCTCTGGCCAAGTCTCTTAATCTCTTAGAGTTTTAAGCAGTTCTCTAAAAGCATATATTTCAGAGAAATTTCACACCTACATTGGAAGAGGGAATTTCTTTATTTACAGAGAATTTACTATACTGAAGAAATCATAAATTCATTACCTATCTAAAAAGGCTCTGATCTAAGAACTAAGCAAAGACAAAACATAGGTAGATAGATAGATAATATAGCATGCATTGAGTTCTTACTATGTTCCAGGCATTTTCCTGAACACTAGGGACCCAAAACAATCAAAATAATCTTTACCATTGAGAAGCATATATTCTCATGGAAGAAGATAATACATAAATGGCAACTAGAAAGTTGGTGGGTGGCATGGAAGAAGGATACTTGTAAGGATAAGTATGATTTCAGGAAAGTAAAATCAGGAGAATGAGTATTGAAGTCTGGGATGAAATATGCATGCTTGGGCAAGGCACCTTATGAAATGGTAGTTTGAGAGAAGAACTCACCAATTAGAGGAGAGGGTCCTAGGGCAGAGGAATCTCCAGGGTGAGAAGCCTACTGTTAGAGAAATGAAAAAGTCTAGAAAATAAGTACATATACACATTCACACATGTATGTATGTATATGTGCCTACCAATATGTGCATGCATATATACACAGATATATGTGTGTACATATATATATATATATACATTTAGCTATATATAATTGTAGAAGATTGTATTCATGAACCATCCAGTAGCATAATAGAAAATGCTTTTTTTTTTTAATCACATTTCCCATTATGGAAAAGTTTTGCCTAACTACAAATTTTTAACCTATATTTAATTGCTTGTCTTGTCAATGAGAGTGGGTGAGGAGGGAAGAAGAGATAGAATCTGGAACTCAAAGTTTGAAAAACAAATGTTAAAAAATCATTTTTACATGCACTCAAGAAATAAGATATACAGACAATGGGGTATAGAAATCCATCTTGCCCTACAAGAAAGTAAGGGGAAAGGGGGTAAGGAGGAGATGGGGGAGATAGAATAGAGGGAATATTGGGAGAAAGAGTAATCAGTATGCTTGCCATCTTGGAGTGGGGAGTAGAGGAGAGATTGGGAGAAAATTTGGAACTCAAAATCTTGTAAAAATGAATACTAAAAACTAAAATAAATTTTAAAAAATTTTAAAAACAACAACAAAAAAGTCACATTTCCTATGTTTCACATGGTGGCCAGGCATAAGACCTCAGCCAAAACTGAGTGGACCCTCAGTAAATGTCCAGTTTCTGTTCAGAATCTCACCTAGGACTGAGGATATATAATTCTTTTCCTCTTGTCCACTACCCCTTCTCTCTCCATGATCCTTGCAACAACTCGTCTCTCTTCTTGGACCATGGTAGAAAAAGAAGGAAGCTGAGGAGTCCTCCTTATTCCAAACATGGAATTCTATTTAATGAAGAAAAAGTACTATCTTCCATGAATATTGAAATGTTATGATAAATTTAAAGTAATATTCAATTGTTCATCAGAGGGCAATTTTTAAAAAAAAATCTTATGTGCTGACTTTGCAATATAATCTGAAAAAGATGCCACTCTGCTTTAATTGTTTGGGTTATAAATTTTCCTCAAAAGGAAAAAAAAAAAATTCTTAAAATTGTAATAAACCTGGGTGGTCAGGTGGTATGGTGTATAGAGCATTGGCCCTGGAGTCAGGAGGACCTGAGTTCAAATTCGACCTCAGACACATAATACTTATTAGCCCTTTGACCTGGGGCAAGTCACTTAACCCAAATTGCCCTGCCCTCCCACTTCAAAATGCGAAAAAAACCAATTGTAATAAACTAGTAAATGCACAGACAATTTCTAATCCCTTCTGTCTCTTTCTAAGATTCTAATAGCTAAATTCCAAAAGCAATGTAGTGTGAGAAGTATCTCATTTATGGAAATGGACAATCACTTTTGGAAAATTCTTGTAAAAGAGCCACAAATTACCTCTGTTATAAATGGCTGGAGACTCAGTAAGGTGTAATGGACAAAGAGCCAACTTTGAAGTTGGTAATGTCTGCCTCTGATACATGCTGATTAGATGATGATAAGCAAATACTTTTCACCAGGCAACTCTCTAGGACTACAAGCTACATGGAAATTGCTGATCTTCAATAGTAGAGGAGATTGTCACACCCCATGCTCCCTGAAGTGAAGAGATTTGCCATCTCAAAATAATAATTGAATAAAAGATATTTTATTTGTTTTGTAGAATGTTGCATCCTTAAAGACAAGGACTATTTTCATTCATTCCAAATATATATCAGATACTTGAATAATGGTAGATTAAATGATTATTAAACTGAATATTGTTTTTGGATGCATCATGCTTAAATTTTTTAAGGAATTATATAATTTTGTGACCTCAAAAATACAACCTCTTTGATAGATAGATGATAGATAGATAGATAGATAGATAGATAGATAGATAGATAGATACATAGATACATAGATAGATAGATAGATGAAAAGGAAAGGAACTGGGTATATTTGTCCCAATTCCACCTTTGTGAGATGAAATAAATCCCCTTTGTATGGAAAGATTATTCATAGGAGATAAAACATTTTAATTCTTGATTTATTGATAGTGATTTTTTTTTTCATTTATACTGACTTGCTAATGATTTGAGGGATTAACTTTGTATCTCCTTCTACTGTTGATTAAAAGGAACTTTCAATCTGATTCTAAAAGAAATGTGAAAACCTCCATATCTGTAGGCAGGGCACACTTTGTATCATGAGATTCTTCCAACATTGCAGTATGCTCCAGATATATAGGCAGCAAATTACACCACTCATGTTTTTGAAGCGTTTGTAGATAATCAAAAGTTATCCACTGCCTGCATGTTTCCAGCATTCAAAAGAAAAAAGAAAAAAACTGGATGGTGATAATAATGGGTTGAGTTTCAACTGGATACTGGGATTTTTTGATATGGAAAAAAATATTTTAAATTGAAACCATTAATAAAAATGATTTACCTATAACTTCCTTAAGAAATTATTTACAATATTTTGGTCCTTTATGTAGCTTGGGGCCAGGTTTATGTAAATGTAGCTGATGCAGAAGGATAGAAGATTACAGACCTAGATTGTCTTGTCAGAAAACTCATCTTTTTCACTCAAAAATATGATGACAGCCTTCCTCCCACCTCCCTGTCAAAGGAAAATTCAGCTGTGATGAATCATGATATGAAACTGTAACTAGTGGTGAGAATAGAAACATTCTATCCCAAGACTCCTGACTACATTACTTTAAGATGTGGGTTTTCCTAAATAATTGTGTGTATATTGGTGGTAAATTGATTGAATACTCTCTAGTTCAAGATCATGTTTTAAGGCGTTCATCTCCAATGTCCAAGCAGGTTTTTTAGTTTTGAATGTTATTATGTGTTGTTAATTGTATATACCATTTTGTGCTATGCTAATTCCATCTTAAACTTCCTAAAATATTGACACCATCTTTCCTTACAACTCAATATCATATTTGTTTAAGTTTAAATATCATCATTCTTTCAGGATGCTAAGATTAACTTTTCCTACACTCATCACTTTCCTGATGTCTATTATTCTCCCAACTTGCTCACTCAGTTATATACGGATTCTTGGCCTGACCCTGAGTTGTATTTTTCCTTTTTAGGTTTTTTTGATAAGCACGTTGGACTCTTTTAGCTTCTTTATCTGGTGCCACAACTGAATAAATCATTTATATACCCATGATCTTTTTTTTAGAGAATAGTTAGAAAGCTGTGTGGTTAGTTTGTGGGGGCTCTAAACCTGGAATTTTGACTGTAGCATAAGGAAAAGTAAAGAGCTGGATTGTTGTAAAAAGAAATAAATTTGGTCAATTCAGGTCAAATTATACTTAATGAAAGAAGATGGTCCATGTAGATTATTAAATGGATCAAATTAATTCAGTTATTTCCAATATATATTTAATTTTCTGAATGAATACATCAAATGAAATGAAATAACATTCATTAAGTTCTTACTCAATATGAAGAAGTGTGCTAAGCAAGCACTGGTTTTTCTGGGAGACAACTGATAAAAAGCCAATTCCCTGGTAGTTTACACTTGATATTGGAATAAAATGAGACACTCACAAGTCACTAAACTTGGAAAAAATGTTGACAAAAGATGATCACTTAGACGTAGCTGAGGAAAGGGCACTCAAGAAGGATATGCATAGAAGATATCTCAAGAGGATCCAATTGAATGAAGCTGCTTTTGGAGCTAACCTTTCTGATCTTCAGGTCAAATCTCAAATTGAAGTTGAAGCTTTTTTTGGTTGTTTATCTCCTTTCCCCCACCCACCCACCTTGGCCTTTAGTCTCACTCATCAGTCAAAAGTCAAGCTCAGTTTCAATACCTTTTATATAAAAAGGTTAGCCTAATCTCCATGGGAGTAGGAAGTATATTGTTCCCACAATAACTGGGTAAATAAAGACGAAAGTGAAGACAATGTTTGCTCCTAAAGAGATTATATTGTAACAGAAGACAACCAATGGGTGAGTCGTGTTGAGGGGGCAATATTCTGATCTAGAAAGTTATAAGGATGGTAAGTGGAACCATTGAGATTGACAGTTGATTGTGTTGATTTTGTTTGTTGTTCCAGAACTGGAACAGAAGACAAGAAAGGTAGTCAGGGCTCTCTGTGTAGGGTATATGAGTAGTATCAAGGTGAATGGTTAGATGATAGTTGGTGAGTAAAGTGTTGCAGAGACATGAGCTTTGAACATTTAATTTTTCCTATGACTTCCCCCACACACATCATTTAAGCAAGCATACACACATGCACACTTGCACACACACATGTTAAACACATGCATACACACAGAGTTACTAAGAAGGAAGGAGAAGATGTAAAAATGAAATTGGAAGTACATTTTTATTAATCAAACAATCTAAAAAATCAGTTTTCCCTCCTCCTACAATGTCAAATTTGTAGGTAAATTTTCCTTACCCAATCTGGTTTCTGGACCTAGAAAAATGACTCTTCTAGGAGACCAAATACTAAATTATTTCTATATGCAAAGTTCTCTATTTTTTTCTGTTTTCATTCTGTTAGATATCTCTGTACTATTTGACACTATTGAACAGAAGGATGTGGGGCATGGAAGCCTCTTTTTCAGTGGAGTTGAAACTGAACAGATTAGCAGATGCAGAATGGAACAGGCACATAAATCCAGTTTCTGCCCTCGACAAAGGAAAGTATTGGATGGATATTGGTATTCCACCCAAGCCCAACAATCAGAAAAGAGATGAGGTTGAGGGAGGTGGCAGCATCAAGGCTTGAGTTAGCAGCATGGTAATGAGATTAGAGGAGTTGAGTTTTGTTTGGGAAAGGCATCTTTTTCCCTGGATTTGAAACTAGGAAAAATAGAAGATGCAGTGTAGAGTCTAAAAGTGGGAGCCAAAAAGTCCAATTTATGGCCTACTGTGATGGAAGGCATTGTGATACATTAGTTTGCAAGTTCTGAGAGTGAAGGACACCATCTAATTTCAATTTTGCATCCCCAAAATATGTATAAGAACAATCACTAATATGTGCTTCAGTATTTCAAATAATTTACAATACCACTGATCTCGGTATTCTCTTCAGAGACACATATCATACCTCATTGACAATTTCTCATCCTGTGTCATTCTTGTACGATTTTCACATTAGGTATTTAATAAGTTTTAATTAAGTTGAGTTCTACTCTAAGTATCATTTCATAGTGAGGAAACAAGTATGACAGAAAGTTTACTAAATAATAAATGTGGAGTTCTGAATGGCTTTGTCAATGTTTTGTTAACTTTCTGAAGATTTTGTCTACAGAAAAGGTACTAGGGCAAGCTCAAATCCCATTGGAAATTTGACATAAGTCCTATATAAGGAGAATACTTAGGTGATACATAAGAAATGTCTTTTAGAATCCTCTCTCACTAGAAAGAGAAATCCAGTGCAAATAAAATAAATAATACATTATATTGCAACATTTTGCAGGTTAATATATTTCCTATAATCTTTGGCACAGAGATATTATGTTTTAGAAATAAAAGAATTCAGTATATTCATTTCAAAATGAAGACAGATGTGAATCCTTTTATAAATACTTTTGTCCTCTGTAGTTTTTTGTTCATTTCTATTGAAACACTCATAGAATGAAGTATGTTAAAATATTCTCTATTTTAGGGTCTCACAAAAGTATCAATAGCAAAAAAGGTATATTAATTTTTCATAGTATATATCTTATGGTTATTTGAATTTATTATTTCATTGTTGTAAAGAACACCCTCTGTATAAATTGTTTGCCAATGCAAATTGGTCAACTTTCTTTAACTAATAGTCATAAAAAGTTTCCTGGGGTCCCTGAGAGGTTAGGTGATTAGCCTATCTACATACAGCTAGTGTGTGTCAGAGACAGAAACATGACTTAAACTCAAAGACTCTGAGACATTCCTCCACCTTTTTTTTTTTCCTGTGTAATTACTCATTGGTCATTTAAAGAAGTTTGTTGTTTTATAAAGTATTTTTCTTATCTCAACTATTGATCTTGACTTTTAAATTTAAAGGAAGCCATTAAAGGTTTTTGAAATCTTTTCATTTCACAACCTACTGAATAATTTTATATCTCATTAGATTTAAGAATAATTTTGCTTTATGTTCATTAAAGGTATTAAAAGTACATGTAGTATGAATGGACAAAGCTCAGTATATGGAATGTATGTTGTCATATGTCATCTTCCAAACTGAAATCTCACTCCCTACCACAGTAGTTATTGACATTTCACAGGAAGCCCCATTATATTTGGGAACCAATTCTCCTTGGAGAGTGAACAAGGCTTCTATGAAATGGTCCCCAAAATCAAATTGGTGTGGGGTACTGAAATCTCATGACCATCTTTGAAAACAGGTCTCCAGGGTAGCAGCACTGCTGCTGTATCACCAATTGAAAAATTCCAATTTACTTCCCTCTTTAGATCTGCACAGAGAATGAGTCGACATCAAATTGGTATGATCAAGGAACATATTGCTTGCAGCAGTCTCTCGCAAGTTTAAAAATGACTTGTAAGGGTTGGAGAGCTATATGCACATCGATAATAAAGAAAATAAGAGGGCAGAAAAATGATGCAAAATGAGTCTTCTAAGACATTGCTGATAACTGATGAAAGTAAATTTACAAACAAAGGAAAGTAAATTGAAATATATAAAGAGTTCACGGGTAGATGGATATCAGCTTTTCATCTAGGTACACACAAAATTCTGTTCATTTAAAACGAAGTTTTTCTTTGTAGCTTCATTTAAAAATGAATTGGAGATAATATTTTTATGTGTGATGAGTATGAACTAGTTTTATTCTGTAAAAATCATATAAACTGTTTGGAATTTTAGCAAGTCTATTTATTGGCAAACCATAGATCCTTTTTGATAATCATTTGGAATATCTAAACATGGCAGTAAACTTTACAAATGAAAATAATCAAATTCATCCAGTTCAAAATGGTAATAAACATGTGTGCTCTTCTTCATATTTTTACCATCTTGAGTATTTGCCTGATAGGAATTGAAAGTAATTTGTGAAATGTTAAGATAATTTGTAAAATGTGAAAAGTCCATTTGTGAGGTTGTGAACATGTCTCATACTGCCATTTCATATATCAATGAATTAATTAGCAAGCAGCATTTGCAACCTCTCAAGCACTGTACTAAGCACAAGTGAGGCAAAAACAAACATGAAACATGTATTGTCCTTGAGTAACTTGTATTACAATATATTGTTGATATATGTTTCATGCTATTGATTATCCACATATAAGTTTATTCTGGCTTTATGTGAGTTCATTTTGCTTTCTTCATTACATTGTAAACTCTACAAGCTTAAAATTTTGACCAAATCACATCTTTCCATTTTATGATGTAGAACCACTGTCGTGGTTCCAACACATACTCAACAACACTCTAATCTGATGAAGAAAAAATAAGTGCTTTATTTTGTTTATTGAGTTTATATACATTTGAAAAAATATGACTACATTTCATGAAAGAATATACATGTAGACTCTGCTAGAGAAAAATAAAAATAGAGTTCAAAATTTTACTTATGACAAGAAGAGAGCATTGCTTTATTACTTAAAAGTAACCAAACCACTGAAATTTGAATTATGTGACAGGATTTACTCATGTGGGAAGATATGAATATAGGTCCAGAGACTGGAACACTATATAAAAACAAGTCTAGATAAGCTTCAAGAGCCTTATAATCAAAAATTTGCCACTGAGGGATGCATTTTTATTGCTTTAATACATTACTTTGCACATAGTAAGCACTTAAAAATATTTTATTCATTCTTTCACTTATAGGTACAACAACTCTTGAAATTGTCTAATAAAATATTGAAGGGACTATAATCTGTGTTTGTGAAGTTTTCACCCTGATGAAACCACAGAGTTATTGAAATAACCAAGGAAATATTTGATTTCAAATTACCAAAGAGGGAAATTAAGTCAACACAAAGTAAACCCTCTACTTTCAGTTTTATTCTTATGTGTCTTCAAAAATTTTATTGAACGTAATTACTCTGTAATTGGATCCCTACATCCTAAATAAACAGATGACAAATGACAGCACTAGAGGAAACAATTTACTATGAAAATTTAACTAAGAAAAGTTAAATAAGGAAACTACCACACTCTGATTTTTCAATAGTTGCTGCACCAATTTATGGTCATAGAAGGAAATATTCAATAGGATAATGGACTTAGATCTGAAAGGGAATTCAGAGGCAGAGGGATCTTATATCTAAGGCTGAAAGGAACATCACAAATCATCTAATCCATCGCTCTTTTACTTATGAGGAAATTGAGACTGAGAAAAATTGAATTGCCCAAAGTTAGGCAATAAGTGGCAGGGACATGAGT
>CM053586.1:125552605-125573291 GCA_028646515.1 Pseudochirops corinnae
AGTATCGTTACAGGCGGGTGCAAAACCTCTGCCTTTTGCTTTTCTGCTCTGGATACCTTTCAGCCGGACTGCTTATCTCCCCCTTTCACAATCCCCACTCGCAGCTGGTGCTAATCTCAGCTCACCTGAGAAGCTTCTCCCACCCAGCCGCCCCCGGGGCACAGCTGCGGCTTCAGGCCAGGCTGGTTTCGGTTCGCAGTGCTGATATGGTTCCTCGTAGCCAAGCTGACTTTAGTGGGAAGTATCCTTGTGTGCGTTTTGGAGTTGTAGGATTGGTTTAGAGTCCTATTTTATGGGTATTTTGGGGTGGCTATGTGAGAACTGCGATATGTTGCTGCTGCTACACTGCCATCTTGGCTCCGCCCCTCTCTTTTATTTTAATTTTTAAAATTTGAAACTGTATATTAACTCATAATTTTTTTTCTCAATATGTATAGTGTACTTCTTAACTTTGTATTACATATTTTCTTCTTTTTTTTCAGAGAAGATTATTGAAATGGGAAATTTATTATTTCAGTTTCATTATTCTGTTTTCAGTTTCATGAGCTATTTATCCTATTTCAATTACGACTTTTTTGCGGTCAACCTCAATCACTATAGGTTTAGGCCACGCTTAACATTTTCTCTAAATTTATAGAATACTTTTAAAGCAATGGATTATTGCCTGTACTATGGTAAATTTTCTCTCATTTTAACTGTTGTAAAATCTGTTTCTTCATCTTCTCTCTCTTTTGTTTTCTGGTTCCCCTCCAATAGCTTTGAGAGCAGAAAGGAACAGACAGACATGTTCACAAGGGTATGGGCACAATACCAGAGTCAACTGGCAATACATTTCACTGAAATGTTTTGTATGAGTTTCTATATCCTGTGATAGTGAAGGAGGCTTCTAGCTGATCCATTCTCTGTTGTATTGGATTATTCTCATAAAAAAATGAAAACACCATAGGGGAGAACTATAAAAGCTTCCTACTTGGCCTCTGATACTGTTTCATTACAGGGCATATAGACAATTGAAACAGAGTGAGAAGAAGTCTTGGGGTAAATAATAGATTATATATGGATGCACTTGCTTCATTTATTTCTAGTCCCATTTTATTCTACATTTTTTTTCCTTTTAACTATTTAAAAAAATTGTTTAAAAAAAGCATTTGTGATTATATCCTGTTAATTGAAGCTGTAAATTATTAACCTTCATATGCTTTCCTCACATTAAATAGTCATGCTGAAGGTTTTATCTGCATGAATACCAAATTGAAATGGACCATAAACATCTGATTTGTCTCTGGTCATTCTTTCTCACATATGTGAACCTCCAACAATATTTATTACAACTCTAACTTACCTGTGAAAAGCTCAAACATCCAGGCTATGACCATGAGTAAACAGGGATTGTCACCTCCAAATTTGTGAAAGGGTACGTATGTCAGGCTAATCTAATACGGATGAGACTAAAACCCAAAATTTCAATCTGATATATCCTGCTACCTCTAAAAATTTCACCTTAAAATATTTAATAATATCAGTTAACAGTGCTGTAGAAGTCATCTTAGCTATTATGTGAAATTGAGCGGAAAAGAAGTGAAGATGTGTGTGACTATTCAATCAATTTCCAAACCCTGGACATAGTTCTAAGCTATGGCAAGTTACCCTTTCTTTTTCTTTTTTCCTCCTCTTCATAATACAGTCAGCAGCCTATTCTTCCATCCTGGATTTCTCATCCACATTTCCCATGGAAGGGAACACAGATTTCCAACCTCTCACCTACCCTGATATCTCCATAATTTTACTTTAAGTTTTCTATCTCCTGTTTTCTCTGGCTTCCTCTTTTCTCTAGAATGAAATATAAACTACTTTCTTTGGCATTGAATGTCTTCAAAACTTGTTCAAACTCATCATTCCAGATTTATTTTACATTATTCCTCTTTACCCACTCTATATTCCAGCCAAGTTAGCTTACTTGCTGGTTCCCAAATGACATGTAATTTCACACTACTGTGATTTTGCACAGTATGCCACCTATGTCCTGAGTTAGTTGCTTCCTTGTTTCCACATTTTAGTGTATACAGATTTTTTCAAAGCTCAACTCAGGTGCAACTATCTAAGAAGACTTTTCTGTTGCCCCAGCCTCTAGTGAGGGATCTTTACTTTCTGAAATTACCTTATATTTACTTTGCATATGAATAGTAATTATTTATCTATGCACATATTGTTTTCCCCCACCCCAGTAGAATGCAAACTTCTTGAGGTCAAGGACCATTAATCTTTATGATCTTATTCCTAGTGTCAAGCCCAGTCATTGGCCCATATTCTTTTTTTTTTTTTAGTCACTCCTGTGATTTTTATGCCCACTCTACAACTTTTAGTCACAAATTTACTTAAATCACTTAGAGGCCAAGTGACTTGTCTATGGTAATACAACCAGAATTTATCAGACAGGACTGGAATCCAGATTTCATCCTTATGAGACCTTGTCTCTTTCTATAATGCCACATTTCTATGCACACAGTAACCACAATAAAATTAATTCTAAGAAATTATTTTTTCTAACCTTTATAAGGAAACATATTTCTGATATTTCATGGATACTAGTATTTTGTCCATCCATCATAGTGTATTGACACCATACTTCTGTGTGTGAGTAATCTGTTTCATGAGCTCTAACTCCCTAAAGTTGAAGATGTTATGGCTAGTTTTCTAGAAATGGACTTCTCCAAAGGTTACTAAGCTAGTTTTCAGACAAAACACACACACACACACACACACACACACACACAAGGTGTATAAATGAAATCTTTCTCCCTTGGTAAAACATGCCACATCTTTTGCTCTGCTGGCAAGAAGGGAGATCATAATTCTCACAGTGGTTCTCAACCTAATGCTGTGACCCTTTAATACTCATATATGGGCGTATCTGCATGTGGGTGGATCTACCAGGAAATGGATAGAGAAGTGGTGCCTCAATTCATAAGACCATCAGAAATATGTTCTCCTCTGCGAAAGGGTTGTTTGACCCCCAAAGGGGTAGCAACCCACAGGTTGAGAACTGCTGCTCTGTTACAATAAGATCTTTATGAAACAAGGAAAACATATTGGCTTAAAATAATTTAAAAAGAAGAAAGCTATCCACTTAACAGTTCTACAAAATAAGCAACAACAAAAACATCAGCAAAAAAAACAAAACATATAAGAATAGGTAGCTCTGCTTTTCAATGAAAGCATTATTACTTTATTCACTGACTATTCTGCAACTGGCTCCTAAATAAAATTTAAACCTTTTTCAAGAGTAGATTTATATCAGCAAGGCTTCTAGAATTCCTGTTGTCTTTTAGAACTTACTTTCTAGGCTTAAATCTAAGTATGGGACTTGTGACAAAGGAAGAAATTTTGTTATTTAAACATAACAATTCATACTATGGACTTACCCCTCCTACTAGTCTGACTGTTCCTTTTAAACCAGCTTTGCTGAACTTTCATCCTTGACATGACCTCTAACAATGGGTGTCACCCAAGGCTCTGCTTTGGACCATCTGCTCTTTTTCCTCTATACTATCTCACTCAGTAACTTTATCATTTTCATGTGTGCAATCATCATCCATATGAAGTTAATTCCAAGAATAATAAATCTCATCCCAGTCTCTTTTGAGTTCTGATCTTTCATCTCCAACTGACTTTTAGACATATAGGGCTGAATATCCCTTAGGCATCTCAACCTCAACATATCCAAAATAGAATTCCCCTAATCTCCCTGTTGAGAACACCTTCATTCTCCCAGTTACTGAGTCACCCAGGTTCGCATAGCAGATCTCTCTGTGTCTCTGTCTGTCTTTCTGTTTGTCTATCTGTCTGTCTGTCTCTCTCTCTCTCTCTCTCTCTCTCCATACAGCATCATCAAGACATTCCTATGCCAGTAATCAATTCTAAGCCTTTAAACTGCTTCTTGAAATTCCCAAATTAAATTGCCTTTTTATTAAAATCTTGTCTTTTTTTCAACATAAAGTCACAATGAAATATTAGGAGAGTGGGGGGAAATTTTCTATGAAATAATATGCCCCTCCTTTTTTATTCTCTCAACTGTATAGTGTCTGAAGCGCCTAAAAGGAGACAGGTGGTAAAACGACTGGGTGACATCCATATGTAGAAGAAGAAAATAATACAATTAACTAAGAGTAGAGACAAAGGGTGAGATTAAGTAGAAGGAAAAAAAAACTGAAATAGATATGTCATAGAAGGCAAAAACAGAAAACCTGGTAAGATATATGTTAACAATGTTAAATTCTTCATAAAAATTAGAAAAGTTGAAAACTAAGAAAAGGTCATGGGATTCATTCAGAAAAACCAGAATAACTTTGGAGATACTAGCTTTATCTGAGTGAGTGAATGATGGTGAATCTTAGGAAACAAGTAGAAATTCCTCATTCTAGAAGATTAGCTGTTGAACAGAGGAAGAATGCAGAACAATGTGTGTGCATTTGAATGCAGAAGGGAAAAAGTTAGCAAAGTAGAAGAGATTGAAGGTTAGAGAAGGAATACCATCCCCATAGAAGTAGCAAGAAAGAAACAAATGAAAGAATTAGCCTCGAGAAGAAGTATGATTACCTGATTATTCTTTGGGAACAGATGCAGAAATTAATAGACAAAGACTGAGGACAATTAGATTTTGAGGATGTGAGGAAGTTAATGATATTGTTACACTCCCTCTACCCAATAAACTAGGGGATGAGGTAATCCAGTGAAAGGGAAGATGATGAAATTGAACTGTGAACTTGACAAAATAAAATGTTTTGGGATAGGTTCTGTGGGGAGCATCTGTGGGGGCCAATAGTTGTACTTAGATAACATAAATTTGTACTGAAACCAGTGTCCCCCATTTTTGTGGGAATAGAAGGACAGGAAAATGTAATAGGACTTTTTAGATGCAACCACCTCTGTAGCTGAGGTAGAGTGGAGACTGAGGACATGGGAGCTTATGAGGTTTCCTAGGAGGATAAGCTATTAGAAAAAACAAGCAATTTAAATATTCAAACTATAATTTTGCCTTTCTTTTTATCCCCAATGCTTAGCACAGTACCTGTCATATTTCAAAAAACTTAATAAGTGCTTTTAGACTGAATAACTTACCATAATACTAGCTCACTCTTGATCTGTTCTCTCTTTGTTATACTAATAGATATAAGGCACATAAGCAGAAGTTCTTTGAGTATCTACTTTTTAAGAGCAAAAAGGGATCTGAGGAACAAAAAGTTTTAGAATCATGAGACAGACACTTCCTAGTGCAGAACCTCTTTTACCAAAGCAGATCAACAACTTTCTAATTTATTAACTTGGAGAGATTTCTATGGGCAAAAATAGGCCAAATGACTGGTCCAGGATCACAAAGTCAATGTATGTCAGAGGAAGAACTTGAACACAGATGTTTCTCGTTCACTGTCTTGCTCCGTGTTCACCACACCCCATTGCTTCTCTTCTATAAATAGGACTTCTCTATGTACTATGCTACCAAATCCAGTGCTCTTTCTACTCTATTTTACTGTCTGTGTGGGTCATTGGCAGAGTGACTCATCTTTCTCTTTCTAATCCCATAGCCGTTTTGCACTACTACCATACTATATGTCCCACAAAACCGTTTCCTGCTTCAGAGATGATTTGGAGCAGTGATGATTATGCCATTATTTATTCAAGGTAACAACTCCAACCATTTTTGCATTTAACCTTTGATGACTAACCTCATAGATCTTAGTCATTCCCCACCATAATTCTTACCCATTAAAGACATCTTCAGGCTAAAAAAAGATTAACATTCAATAATAAGAGACTTCTTTACAACAGTAGAAAGAAAAACTTTTGACAGACACAATCATATTAAATATGAACCAAATATTTTAATGACGGATACAAAGTGGAAACAAACATCAATTATTAATTGATCATTTGTTGTAAGACTAAAATAAGTTTTTTTTAATTGATTTTTCATCTTTAACATGAGTAGGTTAGAATAGATGACCTCTGAATGCCCATACATTTCTAAAGATATGTGATAAAGAATGCATTTATATGATAGTATTGATGAGGCTCTATCTCCATGCTGCTTACAAATCTGGGCCTTTCAAGTTACAGTGGGTAACCCTAAGTAAAGAATGATAAGGAGGATTCTCAGCATTGATGATTAGTCTAGTTGTTGCCCCTAGCTAGAAAACTAGACATATGATCGGAGAAAATTAAGATGATCATCAAATATGATTACAAGATCATCTTGTCTATCTAACCAAATAAATAAAAAAAAATGAATGAAATGAATTTTAAAAAATACAATGCCAATAATAAAGGCATTTTATACTTAGTATTTTCTTGACAACCACCAGGGTTATTGAAAATAGCAAATGACTATGTACTTGAAAACAGAAGTAGTTCTAGGAACATTTTTATAATCTTGAAAAAGATTTTCATGATTCCAATATGTTCATTCCAGAGAATGTGTAGTTTTCCAGCATTATTTTGTCTTCAATAACACATTAATCTCAGTTTGAAATATTAATGATATAAAAGTGGAATTGTAAAGAATATGTATAAAGAATAAGTAAAGTAGAAATGTAAAGAACATTGATAAGTAGCAAGTCATCCTTTTACTGTTTAAAATATTTCTAAGTGGTTTATACTCATGTTAACGTATTTACTCATTTATTTACCCCCAGTAAAGACCTACCTCACCATGTCATGCAGGTGACTGACCCACGATCAAGTTATAAGAGATCATTTCAAACTGAAAAAGCTTTAAAAATGATCCTATAAAACTGTTTGCATGTCATTATCTGAGAAATAACCTGGCTAAATTCAGAGTTCTTTCTTTACATAACCTGTCAACCCCTGCCCCTGCCCACTTCTGAGATGGGGGTGTTTTTTCAAACACTAAAAATCAAGAAAATAGTCTTCTAAGTTCAAGTGTACATGGATGAAATTGTGGGTCCTTGAAGTATGGAAGTAAGTAATTTTTACCTCGATGTAACCATTTCTGATGTGAATTAAAGATGCAAACCTTGATCATGTTTAATTCAATTTTCTATGGAAATTAAAACTTACTATAATTCTATAATCGAGATGTCAGAATTTCTTTAACCTGTCAGTGGTTTTGATCTTTAAAACAACAACAAAAAAAAGGAACCACCTGCTATATTTCAAAGGAAGAGCTCCACCATATTTCCAGCTGTAAAGTATTTAATGTAAAAAATATAGAAAACAAAAAAATCTCAATTTGAACTTTATTTTACTGTCCTATTTCATAATATGTTCAAAATTGTGCTAATTTCCAGATAAAAATAATTGTGATTTTTTTGGTAGGTTTATTTGTTTTTAGGGTGGGGATATATGATTTCATTGATATGTTTAGAACTACAGAAATCTTCATGAGAAACTTATAGTAACATAAATGAGCACTTTTTGTGGAATATGTACTTTTAAAGAATTGCCTATGGTATGGAGAGGTCCAATGCTTTACAGTCAGTCTTTGTGAAAGGCAGGATGTGAACACACATCTTCCTGCCTCTACTGTAAGTTCTCTGTCCATAACACTATACTGTTTCTCTTAGGATATTAGAGTATTGCATTCATATTTGTCACGTCTCATCCGCAGATTATTAGAACAATTTAAATTTAGCACATAGCACATACTTATCCTTGAAATGTAAAATGAAAGCCAAATACCTAATATGCCAGTGACCCACAGGAGAATTGAAATATCTCAAGATTATCAGTAAGCGTGCACAGACACTTTGTCTCTATAACATGAAAACAACTACTTGGTATCCATTTACATAATACAGAAAAAAAAATACACAGATCCCAATATTTCAGTGAATTTCACTTTTGTTAAAAAGGTAAATTCATGCATAAAGACATCGACACAAGCAAGAAGGGACCATTAGGAAATTGACAAGCATGGATTCCAAGCCAGTGGGGCATAACTATCCTATTAGTTCTTGTTCTAGGCAGAGTAGTTGAAAAACTGGCCCCGGGATGGCTCAGGTAATTTGTTTTGGCTTGACACTTCTATAGAGGGCTTTATTCTGTGCCTTAAGATACCGAGTTCATTCTGTAGCCTCCTGGGATTTCCAGGCAACTCAGAGATGTTTTTGGACATAGGGCCTTCATATGCAATGGGACTGCTAAAGCCAGATAGAATATGAACAGATTAAAATCCCTGAAGTGGGCATGTAACAGAGAATGCTATCTTTGCCATCAATCAAACAACCCTCTTTTGAAGCAGTGAGCAATGGTGACATATTTAAGCACCTAGGGATGTGGTTGAACTTAATCTTTCCCTGATCCTTCAGTTAGAAATAACATTTTTCTCCTTGGATTGCCTATATCATGTTGCCCTTTCTTTGTACAAATATCATGATCTGTTGCCTATCATTTGTATTCTAATTATGGATGTGTTATGTCCCCTTACTAGCTTGTAAAGTAAAGGGGGAGCATGTCCCTTTCTAGTTTTGGAAGTAAAGGGGGGGACTATATTTCAACATATTCTTTTTTAAACTTTATTATTATTTATTATTACTTTATTACTTATTACTTTATTAAAGTAATTACTCATTATTTTCATGTCCATGGCCATTCTCCTGCTTTCCCTTGAATTGACTGCGTTTGTGAGAGAGGATGCCTCTGGTATTAGGATAGTTTTTTTGCAACTATTATTTTGTGGTACTGTTTGCCTTTGCTAAACAGCTGAGGCTATTGGCCAATTAAGGGAGTGTATATCAGTGGGACTTGCAAAATAATGTTAAGAGGGTAGCCACCCCCACCCTTGCTCACAGAACCTAAAAGTAAGCAACCATACCTCTGTTCACCCAATGGACCAGTACTGGTGGTAACTTAGGTAACTATTGTTGAAGTAACTTAGGTAACTAATTTTCCTACATTTTCCCTATTGAATGCAGCTGATCCCAGAGCTACAAATTACCTGAGGACAATCAAAACCTGCTACAAAAGGACTTCTGAAATCAATTTAAAAAAGAAAAGAGAAAAAAAAATGTTGCTGACTTTTGACCAGATGTTATCTCTTCAGAGCCTCCCTGGCCTTCTCTATGGGACTTTTAGTTGTTAAGCACTTACACAACAGCTTCTCAAGGGTGTGCCTCCCATGAGACTCCCTCCCTGTTGAAATACATTTACCCCTTCCCTGCACACCCCACCCGGGACTTTTGTGCCAGCTGGTGCCCCAAACTGCAATTCTCTTATCTTCATGCAAGATCCTAGTTTTTGCTACTTTGGTAGTCTTCTTTAATTTAGCTTGACATATTTGGCATCAGGAAGTAAGATTCAAAGACTCCTACCCAGTGGTCCACTGTTTTCAACCTCAGACACCAGGTACCAGCAGGGACACCTTATGTTGCAGTCTAGATTCTACTCAGCTGTTCAGCCTGGGTGAGTCTTCCAAATTTCCTGAACTACTATCTCTTTTTGGTCGAGTTTTT
This sequence comes from Pseudochirops corinnae, assembly GCA_028646515.1. Taxonomy (NCBI): domain Eukaryota; kingdom Metazoa; phylum Chordata; class Mammalia; order Diprotodontia; family Pseudocheiridae; genus Pseudochirops; species Pseudochirops corinnae. The sequence continues at coordinate 125,562,073 of CM053586.1, forward strand.
GGCTCTTTAATTGAGGATTTGTTAAAAGACCCATGGACAGTTTGGGGTCCATTCCCCCTCAAAAGGCACAGAGTCTGGATTTTAATTATGGAGCCTATGTGTCTCTTGAGATTAGCGACTTGTGGACCTGCCCAAATGAATTCAAACCAAGCCTTCTTCCAGCCAAAGAAAAACTGTCCAAGGTGGGCATGATTCTAAAAGTCCACCATATTGGCCAGGTTCTTAAGGAATCTGAGCCTGAACATATTCTTATACTGCACCACCACCACTTTCATAAGCCTAGTGCTCTGCATAGAACAGGTGCTTAAAAAAATCTTTGTTTTTTTTTTCTTTTTTAATGAAATCAAAGTATATAAGTATGTGGCACACTGTAAAATATATCTTATATATTAGTAAAACAGTCGAGATATTCAGGAAAGGATCATCTCGAATTCTGTTCCCTGAAACTTTCCTTAGTATTCACCTTTATCCTCTGTTCCCATGATTCAAGATCATAACAGGAAGATAGATAGATAGATAGATAGATAGATAGATAAATAGATAGATAGATAGATGGAGATAAATACAACTTATTGTTCCTTTACTTTTAGCCCAAACCCAGATAGTAAAGTTGTTGATTTTACAAGATCTATGAATAGTAGGATCTAATTGTCAGGGCATGGAACTAACTAGTCTCTCCAATGAACCTGTGGGTTCTTTATGGGTTATAATCATGAAACATTTCATATATTCACATATGTTTAATGTATATTATGCCATTTTATATGTGTATATAACTAGATAAATAGATGTAAAAATAGGGATCCCTTGATTTTAACTCTTATACTTTCACATATCAGTCTGACTTATGACCTTCCTAACCAAAATGGAACCAATGACTGACTGGAGCTATGATTATTATTTATCCACGCTTTTTATAACATATCATACTAATAAGCACATATCTGTGAATTTTCTTAGTTCAGAGCTGCCACAACAGACCTTTTCCTCCCACTACCATCTCCCAGCATTAAATAAATCTCTTGAATTTGAGCCTGTGATCCCATGATTGTGAAGCAGCTCTGAAATGTAGGTACCTTAAATGTTTTTTGCTTATGGAAACCCAAAGGTGGCAGCAAATATGACAGAGAAGAAACAACAGTGGGTGAATCAAATACACTTTTTTTCTCTGTCATAAGGACTGATTTTTTTTTAAGGGTAAGGGAGGGAGGAATCCTGAAAACTAAAGTTTCAGAGTTATTACCCCCTTCCTTCTATACTAAGGTTAATAAAATGCCTTGGAAAGAACATTCTAACGCTGAAGATAATACTGCTTTTATGCTCCAGAGACTAATCAGTCTAGTGATAACAAACAGCTATGGTTTATCTGGACATTCCATTCCTTTTGACTTCTTTTTTTCTCTTTTATTTTCTTTGTTTGTTGACTGGACCCAATGCAAAATGAATTATAAAATAAAGAGGTAGGGAGGTTTATTCCTGGGCGATTTATGTACCTCTTCCTTCACATCAGATTGTTCATTTATATTTGTATTTATTATTCATCAAAGTATTTTGATATTTAAATCATCATTTCAAGAGTTGGAATACAAATAGTTATGCCTGCAAGAGGAACTTCAGACCTCTTAAAAATAAAACAAATACATTTACTGACTTCAATAAGAATTACTTTCTAGTTTGTGGATCTTTTGTTAATATACATGAAATACGTATGTGCATATATACGCATATATTATATATGTATGTATACATATCACAGTAATACATTTATGTACAAACGTCCAAGTGAAGGAAGTGTTTATTTTTGAAACAATCCTCACTGAACAGATATTAAAAATGGATTTCAATTACATGGCTTATTGCTTTATTATTTTAAAAGGATTAATGAATACACAGGGCTTTAGCCATTACAATAAATAAAATTCTCACATTTTCTAACTCTATCCTTTGATCATATAAATATTAAATCTTTGGGCTTTTTTCAGATGAACAGACTTAATATAGAATTCACATAGATTTAATCATAAAATATATGATGGTATATATGGTATACATATAATATATATAATATATGATGATATATATGGTAATAAAAGCATTGAAAATTAAAATTAAATGTTCTTGATGACTTTGGGGTAAAATAAAAATATAAAGATATCAGATAATGGGCAGTATGCTTTTCTAGTGACTATGCAACCAAAAATTGAATAAATATAATTATTTCATTATCCACTTATATTTAATAGGAAAGAAGATTGCGGTGATCTCATAAGTGCTATTATTAACATCATTACAGACACACACTCCTTTGGGGATATCTATTGTCATCTCACTAGTGTGGTAACCTGGTCAGTGTAAGTGGGAATCCATCCTACTTGATTCTTTTGAATTCCAGAAGAGCAGAACAGTTAAGAAGTCTTTTACTTGGTGAAAACTTTCATTAAGAGACTCCTTAGGAACTCAAACTAAAATGAGTCAATTATTTTGCTTGTGACTTCAGACTAACTGTCAGATAGATGGGTAAACTTTAGACAGTACCAAACTGAGTTAATTTTAAAGTGCCTAGGTAAAAAGAAAAGAAAAAAAAAAGAGAGAGACAACAACCTCTATCTAATCCACAGTCTAAATTACAGGAGGGGGAGGGGGAACAAAAACTCTGATAGTAATATTTTATATCCCTGCATTTTCCTCTCCCTCTCTGGAAATATATAAATGGCCAATGTTATATTCTTAATAATAAAAATGCAAGAGTCCTAGTCCTTTAGCTAGATCTACAACATACAAATAAAATCCAAAAATGTAGACTGTTCACAATATTTAGTGATTACTTAAAAGTCTATCCTGATTTTATTGCCTAAGCAATGACTTAGCCATAGCCTACTATTTATTTTAGTCTAAATCTTTGCTGAAGTTTTATGACATGCTGAATTCTATAAAATGTCATTCATTCAAGAAAGAGAAGGACTTGATTTGTTTTCCACTTTGAACTAAAAAAAAGTGATATACCTATGTTATAGAAATGCTCATTGGTAAAATAAGGTTCATTTTTTAAAATGATAATAAAAATAAATGAATAAAGCAACTTTCTCTGCAGCGATTCCCGTTTAGTTCTTGCACTCTTCTTAAACATCACAACTTCTATTCTGAGATGACCTAGATCATTGCTGAAGATAGTGGATAGTAGATTTTTCCATTTTTATTTATTTTATTTTTATTTTTTGTTATTGAGCCACTCTGCTACCTTTGAAGGAGAACTTTGGGCTAGAATTCTTGACATGACCTTCACTGAGGTAGTGAGAGTGGCAAATCTAGGGAGCATAACTATCCCAATAAAGTCCAATCAGGCTAGGCAAGCACCAAACACTTTCAACAAGCTAATAATCAAGGAAAAACTAGGAGGCTGTCAATTTCACACCATCCTCAACCCCAGCAACATTTGACAGGCATACCGGAGATGTGCCTTGCGTGTTTTTTGTTTGTGTGCGGTGGCCTAAGAACTGTGCTGTGGTCTTCATTAGGGGCTGTCGTGGCATTGGGGCTGGCTCATAACTGACCGTGTTTTATAGAAAACAAAACAATACATGATTGGTGCCTTTCCAGATATATGGATAGTAGGCAGCTAACTCTGTAGAAGCAACTTCTCTAATCCTTTCGCTAGCAGTTAGAGCGACTAGAAAGGCTTAATAATATCCCAGAGGCAAAGATGAAACGGTATTTCCACAGCTACTGTTTGCTGTAGAGAGCTTTTGAAGTCAAGCTTAAGATGTCTTTATTTCTCTACTAGAAAGATTTTTTTTTTCCTGTTGCCCTCCTTTGCTCGGGTGTTGTCATGATGACGGCTTTCTGCTTGAAAAATATTCCAAGCAGCTGCAGCGCTCCCATAAAGCATTAGGGAATGAGAGCAGCTTTTCATCAGGGGCTGTTGGAATCTGTAACTACAGTTTGTCACTGCCGAAACCCGCAGCTACGCTAGCAGGGATCTCAATTTAAGACTGCACTTTCTTTCTTATCAAGTTCAGGGGCAGCCAAAGCTGTTACTCTTAGCAGCCTATTTGGGACTGACTTGTCTTTTAATTTGGGTGGTTAATTAGTGCAAAGTAGTGTTGTCAGCTGAACCTTTAGGTTTTTGATGGTTCGTTTCTATGTCTGTTTATCATCCTTCCCTCCACAAAATGGAAGGAAGGAAAGAAGGAAGGAAAGAGTGGAGAGAGGTTAAAAAAAAAAGGATAAGGGTAAGAAAGAGAGAGGAGAGAAAAGAAAGAGAGAGGAGAGAGGGAGGAAAGAAGAAAGGAAGAGAAAAAAAAACATCAAAATTAAATTAACTGGAGTTCTATGTGCTGTGCTAAAAATCACAGTCAATTTACAAATGAGGGTGGAGTATGCAGTGTTATTGAATGAGGCTCTAGAAAGACCACTTCAGACAAGTTCAAAACATGAGATCACAGAGGGAAGTTTTAAGTAAGCTTAGAGCTAAAACAACCTTTTTATTATTTATTTCATTGTGCTGCAGAATTGTCAAAAACGGTGAGATCAAACACGGATTTGAGGAGGAAAGCTAAGTGCTAAGAAAAGAACAAGGTTAACAGAGCTTAATATTTTCTTCAGAAGGCTAAAAAAATGACAAATATATTTAATTCTGGACTAAATGTGATTCTAACAATTATGATGATAGTGATAATATCCATATGCTTAAATATTTTATTGTGAAAAACTGGTTCATTGTATTAGGAGAAAATCCACTTGTATACAATATCAAAAGAGTTTCATTAGGGAAGGTGTTTAATACAAACACACACATACCTACATACATACATACATACATACATACATACATACATATTTTGCTAACTGCAAAAAGCTGAATGTGATTTTTTTTTTTTTGTAATTGTGATTGAATACTAACTGTGAAAAAAAAATCATAGTAATGTCAGGGGAGAAATCCCAAAATTTTAGATAAAGATTCTTTCCAGAGGAAGGCTGATAGGAAAGAGAAGGACACTGGAAATCATACATATGTATGTATATAAATATATATAATGCACTTACATACACATATAAACACACATGTACACATATGTTTACACATGTACACACATATGCCCATAGATACATATACATGCATGCTTTATTACAAATATATGTAAATATATCAAATAACAAGAGGAAGGAAGGTAGGAAAAAAGGAAGGAAGGAAGAAAGGAAGGAAGGAAGAAAGGTGTTAGGAAAAGAAGGAGGGAAGGAGAAATGAAAAAAAACAATCTAAGCACTGGTTAGAAACTCAAAAGGTATTGAAAAACAGATCAGTATAATATGGTTTCCTTAACCAGGAGAAAGCGTTTGTGTTGAAAATTATTTATATGTATGTGTATGCAGATAAACCAAATAAGAAATATATTTATATTATATGGCATCTCATACTTAAGAAGATTTTGGGACCTGCTCCTTATGATATATTAATCACCAGACTGAGGAGTGATTATACAGACAAGAATATTGTATTACTATTAAATGGGTTCATCTTATGTTGGGGTGTTGTATTCAGAATAGTTCAATGTCAAATTAGGGGAACATGACTAATGGGGTTAAGCCAGGACTGAGTGCTGTTTAATAATTCCATCCATCACTTGAGAACATGCTCATTTAGTTTGTGAATGACACCAGACTGGGAGGGGCAGTTAGCAATTTGGAGGACAAAATTAAAATGCAATGTGACCTTGGGAATTGCCAAGTTGGAGAAATGGTTGAAAATTAATACTGCACCAATATAAACACCAGTACATATTTATACAATTGTAGATACATAGGAACATAAATGATTATATAACAATTATACAAATTCAGCTGAAAATAACAGAGGTCATAAGCCGAATATTAATTTAAAAGTTTAGTACTATTATTATCGTTTTTAAAATCAAAAAGAAATACTTTGAGATACATTTTGAGACAGTGGAGAGAGCTTTGGACATGGGGGAAGGAAGATTTGGTTGTAAATTCCAGACACTTATTAGCTATGTTTTCTGAGGCAAATGTCTTAATCTCTAAAAGACTATGTCCTCACATGTAAAATAAGGATAATAATACCCTCTCTGCCCCACTACAATGTTTGAGGGAAAGGCTTTGCAATCTTTAAAGAGGTCCATAAATGTGAATTATTATTTTTCTTATAATGGTAAACAAAACAAAACAAAACTGTGGTTAACATTCTTTGTCAACAGAAAGGCAATGTGAAGACCATTAGAAGATGGTCTTGTGATCAGGAAGGCCTGGGTTCAAGTCTTACCTTTCAACATGAGCTAGCAGTGGATCCTATGACAAGTTACTTAACCTTAACTTAATGCCACAGATAACCAATTGCCAAACAAATGCAGATTGGCTTGGCTAAAATGAGTCACTTATTCGAAGCACTCTATGCTCAATGAAACCATGCCTCTACTCATAAATGTACCCTGTAACTTCCACCTCCTGGCTCTTATTTTGCCATTACTCTGTGCTTGCTCTTTATTTGGGGAGAGAGGATGAACAGATTAACCAAATGAGATTTTATTAATAATCCACATGTTACTAAAGGGAAATTATGATACAATACTAAGTGAATGAGTATCGAGAGTCAAGAAATAGATGAAAGAAGAGAATCGGGGAGGGTATATACTGGAAGGTTCACTAGAAAGTATGTTTTGAATCTTTTTAATGCTAGCAATATTCATGGATTGGCAAAAGGATAACTTTATATTAGACAGAGTAGTATATTATGCACCCATTATATACTCATCACTATCCTTATTGTTGGAGATAAAGACAAAAAGGTTATATTCTGTGCACTTTTGGGAACTTGAGGTTACATTTTTACACTCTTGAGGATCAAATGAGATAATGTGCACAAAGCACTTTACAAAGCTAAAAGTGATAGATGAATGTCATTTATTAGGATGTGCTGAAGAACTCCCTGAGATACCACTTCCAGGGTTTGTTTGTTTATTTCATTTTTGTCTGTTTCTAGACTGTATGTTCTTTGGTTAGCCTTCACTGCTGTGTAGTTGCTATAAAGAACACCTCTTGTCTTTGCAATAATGTATCTGAAATACAAAAGATGTGCATGTGCTATTGTTGATACCATTACTATTTCTCAAAAATGACCTTATTTTTCATAGTATTTTATTGTTTTCAAGGTATTTCCACAAACATTTTATCTTGATTCTGATTCTTGTTTAGAAGAGGCAATTATTTTTGCCCCTTTCAGGCAAACTGCCTATTACCAGTTCAACAAGGATGCATAGAGTTATAACACCCACCCAGCTTCCTGTAAAAGCAAACAAAAAACAAACCAGATCTGGGTCCCATTTCAGCTTTCTCTTCCTACCCTGACCTCCCACACACATCTATTTGAGAATTTTAATTAAATGAGACAAAAAGAGAGAAGAAAGATCTCAGAAAAATTATACATACAGGCACAATGATATAGAAAGGTGAACTTTTCCTGACTAAAGAATCACTGTCATATAGTAGCCCTCAAAATGGAATTTTGAGATACTCCTATAAACTGTCCTAAGAAAATTCAAGGAATCATTATTATTATATTACAGATACAAATAAATAAGTTTAATTGTGATGAATCTTAGTACTGCTATGCAAATATTTACATTAGGCTTTTTTTAAAACTTTTTGAATATTCTTTTCTTTGTTTAATTATCTTATTTTAGTAATACATTTTTTCTTTAAAATCAAAACCAATCCTCAATATATCTAGTCCGTCTCCTACTCAGCCAAGTATCTCTGAAACAAAGATTTTTTTTTAAAGACCAAAAAAACGCAGTCCTGCAAATCTAACCAGCACGTTGTATGGCTTGAATATTTATAGAAAAAACATGATGTCGGACAGCAATTATATAACCGGTACCCTTACAGGTGATGGTATGTTCTAATACCGCAAAATCATTTCTCACATCAAACCAAATGACCTTGACCATGTAGTTAACCTTCTCAGCCCCTCAGTTTCTTCATCTTTAATATGGGGATATAACGATCTATTAACCTCTGGGAGCAAAAGCTAATAAAATCATTTCAATACTTTGCAACTGTGAATGTGCTATATAAGTGTAAAAAGAGAAAAGTCATCACAAGACACTGAAAATATCCAAGCCCATGTGCACAATAACTTAGACTGCATAAAATACAGCCCCAGTTTGAATTCCAGTTAATTAGGTCAAGATAATTTGGCAGCCTTTCTAATATCACTCCTTGAGCACTGAGACACTGCGGTGATAGGCATCTCAAAAGTGCCTAGAGATAGACAGAAACTGAACATAGCTGACTCAAGTGGTTTCCTGTTATTGGTCAAGCCCTACCAGCCGGCAGAACTGTGGTCATTTCTCATTCATTCCCCAATGCCAGTTGTCACATGAATGTCCTCTCAGCAGAGCTCAAAGCCCAAGCGCTGACACTTAAAACTCATTGAATGACTGGCCCGAGCCATAATAAATCCATTGTTACGATAGAGTTGTTGCTGCTACAGTTGAAAGTAACCACAAGATTCAGAGCATTTTCTTTCTTTGTTTTTTTTCCCCCCTTCTTGAAGAGCTGATTTTATTCATGTTTATTTTTTGGTGTTATCTCTCAAACACTTGAAAGCTTCGCTTGTTTTCTTTAATACTGTCTGTTTTTGCAGCTGAACCTATAGGAGAGTATGCAGTCATTTGGCAAATATTCTTGTTATTTTATTTTTTAAACAGGGTATGATACAGAGGATTTGGGGGTAAAATACAGCCCATTGCCAAGTTATTTGCAGTAAAAATAAGAGCTGAGCACAGTAAGATAAATGATAATAAAAGTAAGCTCACTGTAATCATCTTATGGAAGCAGTAAATAACAGAAATGTACCCTGAAAGATAAGTTAGTTATGCTGGTGCATTTTCAAAAAGACGTTTTCATAAGGTGGTCCATGGTTGCTCTTCAAAAGGATGAGGAAAATGTGATGATCAATGAATGGATTCAAATAATGAATAATTCGGACATGATTACCTGAGAAAACTAAAGAAAGGCAGAGGATGAATTAGACAAGATCTGTTCAGCATCAAGTATAAAATTCTTGAGTTATAGGTTTCCTACCCTTTGCCCAGCTTATATTTGAAGATTAACAGATTATTTTTGGTGAAACTTTAGTTGTCATTGCTGTTATTGTAAACTTAAAATTTAAGACTCCCAGGTTTTTATGTAGTGTTTTTTAAACTAAGAAATGAGCAGCTCTGAAGAAATTAGGGATCTTTTTTTCATTCCCTAGTATTTTCCAAATGACAAGGCTTTGGGGCGTGAATTTTGTCTCTGTAATTCCATATTTTACTACCACTAATTCACTTCTGATCATCTTATATCTAGACTACTGAAATGAATTCTACATTTTTAATAGATCTAAGTTTATTGCCACTTCAGCTGGGGGCAATATACTCATTCCATTCAATAGACTCATTCTTTTCCAATTTTGATTAGTCTGATCCAATGATATAGCTCACATTTATTAAGGATCCATTATGAACAGGGCATTGTACTAGGTGCTGGGGATAGTACAGTCAAATCAGACGAATTCCATACCCTTAAAAAGAAATGAAATGTGGACATAAATAACTATGATGTAGTAAGTGGAAAGGAGAGGTACAGATAAAATGTAATGAGAAATTAAGGAGCAATCTTTTGGGACCTGTAATGCTTTATGCAACAGGTAGTATCAGTATTGGTCTTGAAAAAAGTCATCAGAAGCCAGAGTCCATTTCAAACATCGATGATGATACAATTATAATGGTAAAGAAAAGGGAGGTCCAGATTGGTGCATCAGTGTGAGACAATTTTAGAAAGGTAAACTTGAGTGCATTGTAGAGATCCTTGAAAGTCATGAAAGGTAACTTGTATTTTATTTTGGGGATCATTGAAGTTTTTTGAGCATAGCATCACTATAACCAGGAAAAAATAGATTAGGAAAATTATGCATTCAGCAAACGAAAAAGGCAAACCATTATACTATTTCAATTGAGAGATAAGAAGTGATAAAAATCTGAACTCAAGTAGTGGCAATATATGTGGAAGGGAATGGGAGACAAGTATGAGATCTATTGATGTAGAATTCTTTTGAACTCAACAAACATTTTATTAAATACTGTTGTAGTAAAATCAAGACAACCTAGGAAATGATTAGATATTGAGTATGGGTGGTAGAGAGAAACAATTTGTAGGTAACTGAAATTTTAAGATAGAGTTGGTGACAGGATTCCAGTAAGTGCCATCAATAGAAATAGAGGAGGAGATGATGGTTTTTGCTGTTGTTTTTATTTGTTTGTTGCTATTGTCATTTTTGTGAAACACTATGGGTTCAGTTTGTGACATGTAAAGTTTGAAGTACCTGCAGAATAATCAGGTGGAACTATAAAGCAGCCCCATCAATTTATGGGACTGGAGTTCTGTGAAAATATAGAAGTTGAGGATCAATCTGTCAGTAAAGTAAACATTAATTTGGTGGCCAGGCATTGTGTTAAATGCTGAAAATGCAAAGAAAGGTAAAAGACAACCCCTGCTCTCAAATCTAATGAGATAAAAAACATGCAAATATGAATTATCAAATAGGATATAGACAGGACGTGTCTTCAAGCCATCTCGGCTGTCTGGTTTTGTTCTAAAGTAGAACTTTTACTCCATATTCAACTCTCTCAACATTTTTGCCTGTAGTATCGACCTCCTCTAATCTGCAATCTCATAATATCTTTGTTTTCTTCAGATATAATTCTCCATCCTTTCTCATGCAACAATCAAGGACTGGGTTGTTATAGCCCATCTATGATGCATTCCTGATGCTGATGGATAATAGCATTTATTTTGTGTACTAAATAAAATCCATAAATCCTTTACCTACTACTCAAGGTATTGCAGAATCTATTCCCAATTATCTCTCTGGTTGAATTGAACATGGATCCCTGATATAAATACCATTTGTAGCCAATATACTATATTTGAAGCTCTGTAAATATTCGTTGTCCTTTTTTTCCCTCTGCTTGTGTTATTCTTTCTGTTTGGAATTCTTTCCTCCATATGTTCATTATTTTACCCATCCTCGAACATTAATCTGGAAAGTAAGCTGCTTCTTCTCCCATGACTTCTAGACTCATCTAACCTAGGAAATATTTGCTTTTTGTTCTCATATAGTATTTGCTTTCTATTATTCACCTGTATTATGATGCTTTTAA
>CM053586.1:125573791-125594597 GCA_028646515.1 Pseudochirops corinnae
CTTTAATAGATTATAAAATAGATTATAAATAGATTAGAAAAATAAAATAGATTTTGTATAACTTTTTAAATCTTTTGTAAAACCTAATTCCATGTCTTTCATGTTGTAGGTGTTCAAATCAACTCATATCCAGCTTTTAGTGGCTGGGTAATTATGGGCATACCACTTTATTTCTCTGAACCTGACTTTCTTTATCCATAAAAATGGAGATAACAGTATCAACACTATCTCCTTCACATAATTATTATGAGGAAAGAATTTTCAAGCCTTAGATTGCCACAAAAAAATCTAATTGTTTAACATATTTGAACATATGTTTCTGGTATTATATGTTGCAATAATATTATGATATTATAATAACATATGCTATCAGAATTCTTGGCTTTGTCTTTGCTGAGCCTCCCTCTCTAGTCTTATAATGTATTCTCTACTATCATATGCCTTTTTGGACACCTAGTTTACTGAAAATTTCAGTTCAAACACTAGTTCTTAAACCTCTTAAATGAGGTCTTTCCTGATCTGCTAGTGCCTCATCCCTAAAATAAGCATGTATTTATTTTGCATGTCCACATTTTGTGTGTATATTGTCTTCCTTCAAGAATACTACACCACAATCTCACTACACTCTGCACCTGCTGCCTTTCCTGGTTTCAACTCCATGAAACAAGATGCCCCTCTAAAGGTAAGTTCATCACTTCTAAACTCAGCATCATACCACTAACTCAAGCTTTGAATGACTGACAGATACCACCTCTCTCAGCCTTTTCTCCGATCTGATTGGAGGGCTGGAAGTCAGAGTACTTGCCTCTTCCCAACACCTTCCTTTATAGAGGGCAAAAAGTGGATTCTCAGATTGCTCCACCCTACATCTGCTGCTCTGCCTGTTTTCAACTCTATGGGATAAGATGTAGGGTTTCTCCTGCACTTCCCTCACCCCTGCTTTCCTGCCCTTTTTGTGTGTTGTCTTCCACTTTAGATTGGAAGGTCCTTCAGAGCCGGGACCATCTTTCTTGTTATTAATTGTATCCCCAGGGCTCAGCACAGAGTCTGGAACATAGTAGGTGGTTAATAAATATTAATTGAATTGCTTATTGTACTGAATTGCATTATTGAGGGGCAGGAATGTTTATTTTTGCTTTTGTAACTCCAAGCATAGTAAAGTGCCTGATATATATACAGCACATTTTTAACAAATCCCTGCTGAATTATCTGAATTAATCATCAGCCTAATAAATATAATAATTGGATATAACATAATTTGTGACAATGTTTTTATATTTTGACAATTCATTGTTTTTTTATTTATTTTCACTGTAGTTACCCTAAAAGACAACATTAAAATTTTGATGAACTTTCTTAATATTATCTCTAGTATTTATATAACACTTTAAGGTTAGAAAAGCATTTTGCATATATCATTTTGCTTTATCCACAAAACAACACTGAGAGACAGTTGCTAGTATTATCCCAATTTTACAGATGAGGAAACTGACAGATAGAGGTTAAGTTAACTGCGCAGGACAACATGGTCAGTGCCTCATTTGAGATTCAAAGTCAAATTTTCCTGTATCTGTGTTTATAATTATATTCCTGTGCCAACTAGCTGCCTAATTTCAGGACTATTCTCCAGAACTATTCTTTCTCTAATCCCACTGTGACTAAACTTTTCCAGTTAAAATTTGATATTAGATGCAGAAGAAAAACTTCCCGTTGTAAATTATGGACTCTTCTTTTGCCCCTGGATAAATCACTTGTCTTTATTGCCTCCTAGATTCCTAGAAGGATAATCCTGGATATTTTGAACTTGAAATCAACCCCTCCTCTAAAGAAGAGGTTGTTAACCTTTTTTCCCCCCCATGGGCTCTTTTTCGGCATTCAAATGAAAACTGTGAACTCCTTTTCAGAATAATGTTTTTAAGTGCATAAAATAAAATGCATAGGATTACAAAAGAAACCATCTAGATTGACAAATAGATATAAGGATACTAAAAGAAATCAAATAAAAACAAAACAAAAAAAGATACATTTGCAGATGTCAGATTAAGAATCCCTGTTTTAAAGTGTTTTTTGAATGAGCCTATTCTAGTTTGAACATTTTCCCCAAGATAGTATAAATGTTCTGATTTTTTTGTGTCTATGACTTCTAATTATCTAATTTTGTATTTGTGTAAGGCACAGGTGACTATATCTACCTGTGAATTTATGTGCCTATACCTAAATTGGAACTCACATGCATATCTATATGCATGTGTTCATCCTTCATTATAATTTTTCAAGAGAGCTTTGTTCACATGACTTAAGTATTAACTCCCTTTTTCTATTTATTCTAGTCTAAGCATTTTCTCTAGAATCACGTAGCACTTTCTCTGTCTTTCATTTTCACAGTTGGTGGTTTTCAGCTACTCCTGGCCCTAGACTTAAAAAATGAAAAATACTTCTTTGCAACTTCAGAAACATAGAGACCCATGGGAGGGCCACATGGAAGGGCTTAAATAAATAGTTTTGACTGAATCAATAGGAGGAAACCCTTTATATATGCCAAGGAGAATATACCGGTGTTCAGAAGGATATTGATGGCATGAAGAAGGAAGGTGGCCTTGACATTAAGACCATGGTTCACTAATATGTTACAGAATCAAAGGGTCCATTATGGGGTTTGTGTCCAGGCATGTTTTTTTTTTTCCAAAAGTATATGTTATTAAACTCCACGGCAAACCCACTATTAATGAAATCGCCACAAAGAATTGACATAAAAGAAAAAGAAAGGAAAGATCATTTTCTCTTCGGTCTGTTCCATACCACATTAATCAATTACCCACCCCTGTCTTACATCTAACAATAGTATCAAGGTATGAAATCAGTAGCAGAAGGGTAAGCATTTGGTCTGACTGTGGTCAGAAGTATGCTCAATCAGCAACAAGATATTCTAGTTTATGGAATGTACTGTCTCCACTGAATTATCCTGGAAGCTACCAAATGTTGTAACCCATACAGTGTCATTCAGTAATGTCCAACTCAAATAAAAACAGATTCTTACAAACCATATATTGATTTGGAAAACCAAAAATTGACATCTATATTTTATTATATTTTCATTTATTTTATTTAACATTTCCAATTACATTTTAATCTAATTCTATTGGGCTATACTTAGCAGTTTGGGGGCTGCCTGCAACTGCAAAAAAAACGGTCATGATATTGACCGTTATAGTTGATAGAGCACTTGATTTAGAATCAAGAACATTTAGGTTTAAATCCCACCTCAGATACTTATTCCTAAGTGTTAGTGAACCTTTCTCTGTCTCATTTTTCTCATCTAGAAGATAAGGGGAATCTAAGGCTCTAAATCTGTGATCTTAGGACGTTATAGGGAAGCTAGGTGACCCAGTGGATAGAGTACTGGGCCTGAAGTCAGAAAGACTCATATTCCTAAGTTCAAATTTCGCTTCAGACAGTTACTATTTTTGTGACCCAGGGCAAGTAACTTAAGCCTCTTTGCCTCAGTTTCCTCATTCATGAAATGAGCTGGTGAAGGATCAGACATGACACAACATCTTATGACTTCTATCCCCCTGCAGATTGAGACAACAGTAGCTATTTCTGCCTCTGACTGCCCAGCTTCCTCTGCATTCTTTCTGCTCTCCCTAGCTCTGTCTAGGTACAAGGTTTGAAAGATGCAATCAGACTTAAGCTTGACTCTTTCAAACCAAACATTTGTTTTTTGTTTGTTTTTGTTGGTCTCTTGGAGAAAGTGTTGAGACGGAGCTGCAGTGGCCTAATTTCTTAGAAATATAACTTAGTGGCCTCATATGAATTTTATTTACCTTTTAATTATTTTTTCCTTTGTGAAATTTTTCAGTCCTGCAATTGTAATGGGAGAATATTTTGGGGCTTTAAACAACATCAAGAAATCATCTCCTCTGCTTGATTGTAAGCACCTTAAGGGTAGAGTATATCTTAATCATCTTTGTATCTCTCACAGTGTCTTGTATGATGCTTGTACTCAGCAGGTACTCCATAAATATTTAATGAATAAATAAATGGATGAATAAAGGATCAATTGAAGCCTATAATTTACCTTGTCAAATACCTCATAAGTGATGAAAGGAGGAATAAAATTCAGAGATTGTGATAGCCAGGGGATGAGAGAGGATAATTAAGATAACTCTTCAAGAGTTCACATTTCCCCCAGACAGAATAGCTATTAATTCTAAAATTAGAGGATCATAGATTTAGAAAAGAGGGGATGTTAGAAAGCACTGAGTCCTCATTTTGCAGAGGAGGCAACATAAGCCCAGAAGACATTAGGTGATTTGTGTGGGGTCACACAGCTAGTAAATATGGGAAGTAGGAACTGAAGCCAAGTGCTTCTGATGCCTTACTCGTCTATTCATCAACTTATACCACACTACATCTTCTAACGAAAGTTTGTCTATAAGCATTTCTAATTTTTAAAAATCTATCAAACTGTTTTGTAAATAAAAAAGCAACACAGACATAAATTATTTTACTATTGTTATTGCTTGTTTTTCGATTCATTAATCTCATTTCTTGTTTTGATAACTGTAAGGCAATTCCTTAAGAGCAGGGCATGGAAACCAGTTGCCTGAACAATAAATTAACTACAAAATAGGATGCTGTATCATATTAGGTAAGTTCCCTGATAATATTTATTTTTGGCATCCTCAATACCTATCAAAATATTTGGCAAATAGTAGGTACTTAATAAACACATGCTAATTGATTGATCAGTTGATTAATTGATATATGTGTTCTCTCCACAAATACTATGTATTACCTGAGGAGATGGATTGTTTCTGTTTTGACTCTGTAACCTTGTATTTATATCTATCATAGTAGATAGTTGGTTTGTGTCACATATTGACTGACTGATAGATGACAACCAAAAAAAAATGAAATCAAAAGAAATAAAATGCAGCAAAAATAGATGCATAGTATTTAGAGTAGATAGTCCCTTCTATATTCTTCACTGGTACAACTACAACTGAGTTAGTTCTATTTAGTATCACCCACTACCTTTTCATAGAAATGTAAAAAATCAAGCTTATCCCAGAAGATAAAAATAGTAGTAGTAGTAGTAGTAGTAGTAGTAGTAGTAGTAGTAGTATCATGTACATAGTGATTTACTGTTTGAAAAGTGCTCTAGATATATGATCTTGGTCGAGTCTCACAACAATATTATTAGGTATTGTTATTAACCCTGTGATAAAGATGGAGAAACTAACTAGGTGAAAAGTTAGGTGTCTTGGCTAGGATCATGTAGTCAGTAAGAATTTCCAAGATAGGATTTGAACTCATGTTTTCCAGACTCCAAGTGTAGTATTCTGTACACTGTTCCACCAATTAGTCTTTAAAAAAAAATTAGGGTAGTTTGGAATAGAAGGCATGGAAGTTCCACAATTTATTACTAAAAAAAGAAGGAGTTGAAATAACTGATAATATTTGTACTGCTGAAGGGAAAATAGCAGTCTTCAATGTTTGGAAATAATAATATGAGATAATCATATAGTATAGGCTGCAGTCTTACTGTGGTTTTAAGCACCTAAATTTTAAAACTTTTGGACACCCTGTAGTAGGAGGCTGATTTTGGTTTGATATTTGGGCAGACTTTCTTAGAAGTGTCTAAGATGGAATATTGCAATGTTAACTCCTTCCATCAAGAAACTATTACTTGTCAGATACTTGTACTGATAATTAGTAGATTGGGTAAGAAGTTTGAATAGATGCCTTCTAAGATCCATTTAAATGTTGATTCTATGAAACATAAAAAGAACAGTTGACAGTGCAATACACAGACATAGAGAAGAATGCCTTATCTTGTGTTCACCCTATTTGAGCTAGAAGGGTAGAATTAGAAAATATCCTAAGAAGTTTTGGTTGTTGTCAATGACAATGTTATCGGCATCATTATTTAATATGGTTTTCTTCTTTCTTTTCTTTTTTTGGGGGGGGGGAGCAAGGAGGAGAGTGTTGAAAGTGAGTTGGTGGAAGGAAAAGGTGTCAGTTTTTCAAGATACACAGCATTATTTGTTAGGCTTACTAAGAGATCTAGATGCTTTTATTCCAGGTAATTAGCACAAGAATTCCCAGTGAGCACATTTTCTCCTCTAGAACAGACCAGCAGTTTCTTTGCTACTTAGAATCTTATAGAATTATCTGTAGGGTACCGAAGAGTTAAGTGACTGACCCCAAATCACAGTGAAAATACTTGTCAGAGGCAGGACTTAAATACAAATCTTCCCTATTCTGTCTAGCCACCACACAACACAAAAGTACGATATATGGTTATCATTGAGAATTAATTTAAATGTTGGCTGCTGCATCATTTGTTTTAGTAGATGTTACAACTTCAGAAAAGGGTGGTGTTTCTTGCTTCTGTATGAGTGTGTTTTCAACTTAGACTTAAAAAAAAAAAACCTTACAGGGTGATTTCCAATAATTTCATTCTCCTTGTTCCCACTTAAAAATTCTCACTGATTGAGATGTTACATATCATTTTGAGTGGTGTTAACTTAATTATTTCTTATCTGTTGAGGATTTAAACATGCTGGTGTAGCTGGCATTAATTATTAAATAAAGGAGAAAATGATCTGTTGAGCCGAGATGTACTGTAGATGAAGTCATTTTTTAATCTTGCCCTGAACTTCATCTCCCTTTTTTTCTCTCTAGACTTCAAAAAGGTGCATAGTACCTGCAAATTAATTTTAGATAAAATAGGAGAAATTTTAAGTAGAAGATCTGCAAAATTAATAGCCTCCTTTATTAATGATGGGTTTGCTTATCAGTACCTTTAATTTTTTGAAATACTTCCTTCTTAAGCATGGCAGGAAATATTGAAATGTCAGACCCCCATGGGAGGTACCAAAATATTCATGAATGGCTCAGAGAGGTTCATCAATGTACAAAGGAATAGAAAAGAAGATGGCTAGAAATAGAGTCAGGAAAAATTGTATTTTCACTTCATGAACTACTCCCCCCCCCCAAAAAAAAATGAATAATAGTTCTTTGTAGCTAAACTTAAAAAATATATGTTCATAAACTGCCATCAAGTCTTACCTCATCCACTCACACTTATTAAAATGAAAGTTTGATGTGTGACTGATTGTGGCAATGGAAATACTATTTAAATCATTGCATTTATTTTTGGAGACCAAGCCTGCATACCCAAAATTCTATATAGGGAAAAGAGCCAAACCTTCAAATAAAGAAACATTACTTCTGCGTCCTCCTATCATAAATGACCTTTTAAATTTCTTGTCCTTCCTTCTCATCAATCCTAAATCCTGCTGTGATAACCACTTCAATGCCTGCTGCTTTGTACATGCCATCATCTCCTTCCACAATACCCTCAATGGTTCCACACAATACCTTACATCATCCTAGTTCCTTCCTCTTCACTTAAAAGTCATTAATCCTTACAAGGCTGACTAACTTTTCTTTCTTTCCTTCACTCATTCCTTTTCCTATTCCTTCCTTCCAGCCAAGTGAACTTCACAGAATCTCAGAGGCCAAAGGGACTTTAGAACCCACTTAGTTCAACACCCACTAGGAAAACAATATTCTTATTTACACTAAATTTACAGTACATTTTTATTCAATTGTACATGTTATTTACAAATAACAATGTTACTGTAGATGGAGTCATTTTTAATCAATATAAACAAAGTACAGTACATTGTTGTTCAGCTTATCATTAAAGACTTCAGCTAAGGGTGGAAACCATCATCTCCAGAGATAGAACATTGTACATTTAGATTATTAAAATTCATTTTTTAAGTGTCTTTTTAGACATAATTTACTTCTCTCTGTAATTTCTGCTCTTTGCTGCAACTTCTTCCCCTCTGGGGTCAAGAAAATTTATTCTCCCATATATGTGAGAGCTCTATAAAATCCAGAAGTGTCAAATTTGCTGGCCACATAGGGCCCACAAAACTCCTGAATTTGATGAGAATCAGATTAAAATATCATTGGGAAATGCCTAAAAAAATAAATTAAAGTATTATTATTTTATGGGTTTCTAAATCAGCTATGACTCAGTGGATAAAACTCTGATCCCGAAGTCAGGAAGATCTGAGTTCAAATCTAGACTCAGACACTTGCCTATTTTTGTGACCCTGACCAAGTCACCTCAATTCTGTTTACCTCATTTTCCTATCTGTAAAATAGAGGTAATAAGAGCACCTATTTCCCAGTTTTGTTGTGAGGATCAAATGAGATAATAATTGTAAAGTGCTCAGCAGAGTACCTGGCACACAGTAAGCATGATATAAATGTTACCTATTAGTATTAGCATTATATGATGCTGCTGCTTTAAAGTACTCAAAGATAACTATCATGTCCTTCCTATGTATTTTCTTTTTCAGGCTAAAGAT
The DNA here is from genome assembly GCA_028646515.1 of Pseudochirops corinnae. Taxonomy (NCBI): domain Eukaryota; kingdom Metazoa; phylum Chordata; class Mammalia; order Diprotodontia; family Pseudocheiridae; genus Pseudochirops; species Pseudochirops corinnae. The sequence goes on from CM053586.1 coordinate 125,582,185, forward strand.
CCCCAGGCCCTTTAATTGATCCTCCTACATCATAAACTCAAGGACTCACTGTGTTAGTTGCCTTCCTTTGGATACTGTCTAAGGGCAGCTAGGTGGTTAAGTATATACAGTGCCATGCCTGGAGTTAGGAAGACCAATCTTTGTGAGTTAAAATCTGACTTTAGACATTTCTTAGATGTGTGACCTTAGGCAAGGCATTTCACCTTGTTTACCTCAGTTTCCTCAACTATAAAATGAGCTTGAGATATGGCAAACCACTCCAATATCTTTGCCAAGAAAATCCCAAATGAGGTGATGAATCAGACAAGACTGAAAAATGACTGGACAACATCTGAATTCTGTCCAGTTTATCAAGGCCCTTTCTAAGTGTGGCATGCTAAATTGAATGTACCATTCAAGATGTGGTCTGATCAAGACGGACTGCAGTGGCACTATCACCTCTTTCCATCTGAGTACTGCGTCTCTCAACATAGACTAAGATTATTTTTTTTTCCCTTGGCATTGTAGCAAGCACCCTAGCACATCCAGGATGGCCTGCTAACACAGGTTTTTTGATATGCTTTGCTAAAGGAAAGACAACTTTCAAAGGGGTCGACAATTTTACTTTAATTACAGTTAAATAGAAAATATAAGCATAGGGGCAGCTAGGTGGTGCAGTGAATAGAGCACCAGCCCTGCAGTCAGAAGGACCTGAGTTCAAATCCAGCCTCAGATACTTGACACACTTATTAGCTGTGTGACCTTGGGCAAGTCACTTAACCCCAAATGCCCTGCCTTCTGCCTCCATGAGAGAAAGAAAGAGAGAAAGAAAGAGCGAAAAAGAGAGAGAAAGAAAGAAAGAAAAAGAAAGAGAGAGAGAGAGAGAGAAAGAAAGAAAGAAAACAAAAGCAGAGAAATTAGCACAGAGATTCAACAGACAGGACTTTTACTGTCTGGACAAAGTAATACAACCACTTACGTACGCCACTGGATCAGGAGAGCACAAACTGCTGATTAGCTGGGGCTCTTAAAAAATGACTACTCAGAGTCCCTCCCAGGGCATCAAAAGTTCCTTCTCATAAATGAGCCCCCAAAGTAAAATACCAAACTCCCAGTATATATAGTTTTCAACAAATAGGCTCAGAGCCAGAAAGCACCACAACCCTCCTGACTTAGTAACTAATTAGCGTAGTACCAAAAGATGTGAAAGCCTTTCTACAAACAAGTTTCCCCCTAGGCAAGTTCCTCCCTCAGTGGGCTCTATGTGACACAGGATGTATCACAGCTGGGCCAGAGTTTAAAGCAGCAAGACATCCATGATTGAACACATTTGGTCACATAGGCCTCTTAATGGATGGTGAAGATCTTCCTATTCCATTAACATTACACTTCATTACCATATTGCACTGTTGATTTATGTTGAGCTTCCACTCTACTAAGACCACCAGATCACTTTCTAAAGAAAATCTCTCTGGCAATCCTTGCTTGATCCTGTACTTCTGATTATATAGGTTTTCTAACTCCATTTTTTTGCTTTCTCTTCCCTATCTTTTGTTTGAAAATACCTTAAATGCTTTATTTTCTAATATTTCTTTACTCATTCAGAACTATATGTCTCTCTCCTAAAAAAGAAGGAAAATATAATTTTAGCCCTTCTTTTAAAACAAAGCAAAAATTGCCTTTAATGTTTCCATAAGTACACAGACAGTTCTACCCATGATTAGATTTTAATGATTCTGTAAACTTGTATTCATGAAAAACAAATAAAAAATACCATGTCTTTATTTTCACCAACCTCTCACTGAAATTTAGAATTTCCTTCTAGTATTAAAAACATTATTTAGAGAAAGGCTCCATGGGCTTCATCTGAGTACCTAAAGGGTCCAGGGCACAGAAAATTTTTTACAAACCCTATGCTAGCATGTAGATTTTTTTTCTTTTACTTTTTGGAGGGGGGAGGGCAGGACAATTGGGGTTAAGTGACTTTCCCAAGGTCACAGGGCTACTAAGTGTTAAGTGTCTGAATCCAGATTTGAACTCAGGTCCTCCTGAATCCAGAGCCTGGTGCTCTATTCACTTCTCCACCTAGTCGCCCCCAGCATGTAGATTTTTAATAAGATTAACTTTTCACCTTGATTCTGTCTTACCCACTTCATAGCAAAAGCCTATATTTATTTTTCATTTTTCTTCCTTTATCACCTATACAGGACCTTGGGCACAGTCAGACCCTGTGTGTATTTGATGAATTGATATAATCCATGCCTAAGATGTTTTGTTGCCAGATTTAATAAACGATTGTGGTTGGTGATGTTAGACACTATGGAAGAAGAGATGGACAGGAAGACCTCAATTCTAGTCCTGATTATGCCATCTACTGGCTGTGTCTCTCTGTTTTAGGCCAGAGATGTCAAAGTTATATAGAAACTTGGCCACTAATCTATACATAAGGATGCCCTGCTTATTGAATAAGAAAGTTTTAAAATGTGATATTATCTATGTTTTATTGTGTTTTCACTTATTTTATTAAATGCTTTTCAATTACACTTTTATCTGCTTGGCACCATTGGAGTGTTGGGGGCCACACGAGGCCCTTATGCTATTTGTTGGACTTTTCTGCTCTAGGTTAACTCTCCATAAATATAAATTACAGAGAAGGTGCTAATTTGTAATGGTAAAGGGATTTTCTTCCACCAGGAAGCTCCCTCAAAAAATGAAATCACGGGTCTTGTCCGTAATCCTAATTTACCGCTACTGATTTTGTGAATGAACCACAAAGAAAAGAAGCATCACTGGACAAAAATAGAAAACAAGCAGCTTTCTTTTTTAAGAGGAAAAAAATAACAGCTGAAAATTAAAAGATTGCTTGACATCTTTTTCAGACCGCCCCACATTCATACATTTAGTATTTTATGCACTTTTCAGGAATTTCCAACTGCCTAAATTAGTTGAAAACCTAACAGATACCTAAGATTCACTCAATGAATTTTCCACATCTAGCCTTGCAGAATCAATAGCTATTAAAAGGTTCTCTTTTGAGGACAAGTTCTTACTTTGCCAATTAAGTATTATTAAGCCTAATTTTATTTTCCCACATCTTTGCCATGCACTAGACTCTCTCTAAAATCAATTGGGGGTGATTACATTTAAATAGTTATCATCATATGAACTTTAAAAACATAATTGGTGTGATTATATTTTAATTGTTCTTATAACACTTAGTTCTTATCATTATTACAGTATTTAACATTTAGAAGATGCCAGAAATGATTTAGGTTATGCATATGATGTGGAAATAACCACAAATGTTTTCCTTCTCTGAGCTAAAAGTATATATTAAGAAGGCTGAAGCTGACTGTACATGGCCAAAACACACTAAAGGGAGGTAAAACAATTGGGATAGTTAAGGGTCCTTTAAAAATCCAAAGTAAATCATTTAGGTAGAGATTGGCCAGCAAACTGTAGCTGATTCATTTTGATTGCACAGACTGGTAAAAGGTAGTAAAGTTAGAATAAAGCAGGTTAGTTGAGATTCAAAACCATAAAGTTGGTCAGTCTTTTAAGCATTTACTTCTCATCCATCTGATTTGTTTGTTTTTAGGACAATAGTCAAGAAACTTAATTAAACTTGGTTATAAAGAGAAGGAAAAAGGGGAGGATTCTCTTTCATGCCAGGTATATCTGATCTTTTACATAAAACATCCTAAAGGTGGTGAGGGTGGAGGTGCTGATGCTGTTGCTTCTACTATTAGCTAATTCATGATTACTGTGTGCTTAGGGCTTTATAATTATCTCTTTTGGTCCTCACAGCAAGCTGGGGGACAGGGTAGGTGCTATTATTATCATGTCCCTTTTACAGAGAAAGAAACTGAAGGAAACAGAGTTTAAATGATTTGCCCTTGGTTACATAGCTTATAAGTATCTGAAGCTGAATTTGAATTCATGTGTTCCCATCTATAGGCCAGGCTTATTTTTTTTTTCACAGTATCATCCTAGCTGCCGAAGGCAAGCAAGGTAGATAAGTGGTACAGTAGATAGAGTACTAGCCATACTCAGGAACATCTGCATTTGAATTCAGCCTCAGATGCTGACTAGATATATGACACTGAGCAAATCACTTAACTGCTCATCTTTTCTTTTTTTATCTGTAAAATGGGGATGATAACCTATCTCACAATGTTATCATAAGAATTAAATGTATAAAACTCTATGTAAACCTTAAAGTATTATGCAGATGTTAATTTTGCTTATTATTCTCTCATTCTTTATTACAGATATGCTTATGATCGTTATCACAATGTATTGTTTTTTTGTCTTTTAGGTAAATAAAGGTGCTCAGAATTTCAACTCCTTACTAAACAAATGAAAGAAATTTCATTTTGAGGTCTTACTGAAATTTCACATATTACTTTCCTTACTTAACTTGAATTCCTTTTGGGAGAGTAGTTTTTGGAATGATGAACTAATGTGGGCTATGTAAATTTCTATGGGATATAGTGCAATTCTTCTCCATTCTTATAGGTCTCTGATATTATACTCCCACATAAAGCTGTGTGTACACAGCTTACTCAAAGATAATGTGGTGCAGTGGAAAGAGAATAGCCTGTAGCATTGTAGGATCTAGATTCAAATCCTGATTCTTGCTATATAGGTGAAACTAGGTAAGTAGTTTCACCTCCCTGGGCCTTAGTTTCCTCACCTATAAATTAAAAGAGTTGTACTAGGCAACTTTTAAGGTCCCTTCCCTCTCTAGATCTTGCTGTTATTGTTGAGTCATTTCATTTGTGTCTAACACTTTGTGAACCCATTTAGGGTTTTCTTGACAAAGATACTGGAGTGGTTTGTGAATTTCCAGTTCATTTTTACAGATTAGGAAATAGAGGCAAAGAGAATTAAGTGACTTTCCTAGAGTTATAATGTTCTTAAGTGTCTGAGACCAGATTTGAGGTCATAAAGAGGAGATTTTTGACTCTAGGAACTCTACTCACTATGACACCTAGATGATCTTTCTTCAGAGCCATGATTCTACAATCATGAATGAGATGTAGACATGGGGTTAGGGTGAAAACTATTCCAAATTTGTCTCTCTCTTGCTCTGTAGAGCCCTCTTTTAGCACAAAATCAAGTTCTCAATGAAGAAAAGTTTGCTGGATTTCTCTGGTAGTTTCCTGAATAGTCAACTCATTCTTTCTTTATTGTAGGCCTGCTCCAAAGAGAAGTGTTTGTTTGGAAGTGGAGACAACGGTCTTTCCCTTTAGTACCCTCCTCTCAAGGAGATTATACTCACAGAGTCTCAGAGATGTAAGGGGCCTCAAAGGCCATTTAGTTTTACTTGTTCAGCCTGTTCCACAAGAGGCCATCTATACTACTGGCAGGAATAAAGTAATCCCCAAGGCTAGAAATAGGATTCAAGCTAGCTAATGTTTTTGTTTTTATTTTTCACCCATGGGCATTGTCAACGGTCAGCAAGTATTAAATGTTTAAAATGCGCTAAGCAATGTGTGTGAAGCTCTGAGGATACAAAGCAAGATAAAAAAAGTCACTGCCCTCAAGAAGCTGACATTTTATTGGGAGAAACAGCATATAAATAAGGTATATTCAAGATATATCCAGTATGGGTGGAAGGTAATCTGAAAAGAGAAGGTATTGTTGTTTGGGGTTGGGGTCAGATATTCTGCATGAGGTACCACTTGAGCTGAGGCTTACTAGGCACAAGAATAGCTAATGGAGGAGGTAAAGGCAGAGCACATTCCAGGCATAGGCAAAGCCGGAGCTAAAACAAATGACAAATGATATACTTCTTGACAAGAGCCCTCCTGGATACGTGAGCTCAGAAAATAAATCCAGCATTTGTCAGAAGATAAAGTTTATAGGTCTCAGATATAGAAAGGATGCCCATTATCAATGTTTCCGGATTTATTAGAATTAATAATGGAATTATAAAAACACTAAGAGAGGTGGTATGTCACCATAGATACAGGGCAAGTCTTGGAGTTGAGAAAGCCTTGGTTCAAGTATTACCTTTGAAACATATTAGTTACATGGCCTTTGTTGCCCAAGAAATTCTCCTATTTGCCCCATAGAAGTGGATCTTCTGTGTCACTACTGAGAGTAGCCACACAAGGAACTGTTATTTTTGTGTAATCGTTAACAGCAACCTAAAAACCCCAAACATGGTCATATCCATGTGGACCTGTGAAAACGGTTGCCAAAATAACCCAGGTATACCTTTAGTTGTAGGATAATAATGGAGAATTACTGAGATCATTTAGAGGCTAAAGAACTCTGCCTTAGAATCATAATGAGTGAAATCTCAGCGAGAAGAGCCGAATAGATTCTTTGGGGTAGGAGGATGATTCAAGTGGCAATGACCACAGCCTTCTGCTTCATACTTACAGAGGTTTAGGCTGTAAATCTTGCTTAATGCCATCTGTGCTGAATCATTTATGAATTAATTCTACATTGTACAGTATTGGAATAAAGATGTTGCCCTCTATTTTAGAGCTCAGCCTTTTATTAGAGAAGGTAGGCTAAGGGCAGTACTTAAAATTGTGTCATATCTTCAATGTTACAAGAAAGCATCTAAATAGCTATGTGACTAGTCAAAAGTTTTAGAAGATTTTTCCCAATTACAAAAATTCTTCATTTAATTAGTTATATAATTAGTTTGATTATTCTTAATTGAAATCTGTTTGAATGGAATATAAATCAGGTACTCTTTGTAAATTATAGGATTTGGTTTCAGTGATTTTTCTCTCCATGCCTCAAAGGGTGCAAAGAGCCTGTAGATAGGGAGGAATCAGAGACACAAATAGGAAATGGGGCATTTATGTCAGGCCAGGTCAACATGCATAGAATAGATAACTTCCTAACTGGTGTGACAGAAGGGTTGGAGGTTGGCTAGCCTGGAAAATAAAATGCATTTTCTATATCACCTTCATGACAGATTTAAAATTTCTACTGTAGTGACTCCATTCAATTCAGTAATTGAAAAATGCCTATTAAATTTAAAGGTATTGGAGCAGCTAGGTTGTGCAGTGAATAGAGCACTGGCCCCAGAATCAGGAGGACCTGAGTTCAAATCCACCCTCAAACACTTGATATCATTACTAGCTGTGTGACCTTAGGCAAGCCACTTAACCCCAATTGCCTTACCTTCTCCAACCAAAAAGAAAAATAAAGGTGCTAACTGGGAAGCTGGGCAGAGTAAGCTATCTATTTGTAATTAAGTCATAGATTTATATTGAAAAGGAACCATCATATCTAGCAGTCTTATTTTGCTGATGAGAAACCTGTGGTTCAAAAAGATTAAGTGATTTCTCCTAAGGTCATATAGTCACATAAATGTTTAAAATGGGTTTTGAACTCACATCTTCTTTATTACAAGTCCAATTTGCTTATTCTACTGCATATAACCTGACTGCTCAGGTTATACTAAGTGCAATAACAAATGATCTTTAATGATTTTTGACTACTAATATCTAAATTCCTGTTAGTTATCAATTTATAAATCAGTTTATCTAGCTGTAGTCCCAAGGGGTTTGTGAGTAAGATAAGTAGTTCTTAATGGAGAAACAGCTTTACTTATGTTTCATTTTTGCACAACCCAGTCTTCTTTCTTTCTTTCTTTCTATTTCCTCCCTGTCCCCTAAACAAAAGCTTAGAACAAGGGACAGCATCTAGAAGAAATATAATAGGCACAGGACGTGAGTGTGCCCTAGCCAGTTAAAGGAAGAAGGTGGCCCTGGTCCATAAAGGGGATGCATGATGATGAAAATAAAAATTTATAAATGTGAAGAAACTTTTCTTTTGTGTAATGTCCTTTCTCACAAAAACTGTACCCAGGTCTTTTTTGCCAAGAACCAAGTTAAATCAAAGACCATTAATTCAGTGCTTAATAAATAACAGGCACTGTGACAAGTGCTGGGATTATAGAGACAAAAATATGGTCCCTCACCTCAAAGAGCTCACATTCTGATGAAAGAGACAATATGAAAACAACTATGAAATACAAGATACATACTATGTAAATGGAGAGTAATTTCAAAGGAAAAAAAACTAGCCACAAGGTTGATAGAGACAAGCCTCCTACAAAAAGTGAGATTTGAGCTGAGACTTATAGGAAAGTGAGAGCAGCCATGAAATGGAGCGAAGAGGGAGAGAATTCCAAGAACAGGGGGACAACCATTCAAAAGAAATGGAATTAGAAGATGGAGTATGTGTACACAAACACGGAGAACAGTGTGTTGCAACATATGAATAGGATGAACAAAGGAGCTCAGGAAGCCATAGGGTAATATATTCAATACTTGATGGACAGTAAATATCCCACACCATATAAAAGAATATCTGAGAAAAAAAAAAAAAAAAAAATCTGATCTTTGACCTTTGACCTTTGTAGCAAATCTTGTTTTTCACCAGCATATCATTGAGTCTGGTCATCACCTTGAGCTTCATTAATCATCTAGAAGATGACCATGGAGCACCAAAATTCTGTAGAAGGAGGGTGATGTAATTACGATAAGGTTTAAATTGAATCATTACATAAAGGGATGTGAGAATAAAAATAGTATGCTTCATATGAAGTCAGTCAATCCTGAGTTAGAAATGGTAGCGAATTTACTGATCATAGGCAACTTCTCCTTTACCCTTTTATATTAAATATCTACTTCTATAGAAATGGCTACAACTTCTAAGGATAATGAACTAATTGAAATTTGAACTATCAAAAATAATTTAGGAAAATATCTATGGCAATTGTCAATTTGGATGAGAAAAACTTCTAGCACTGAAGATAAAGTTTTGATATTTTAAAAAATATTACAGGAAAAAATTTTAAAAGTTTTATCTTCACTTCCTTTTTTTCAAATGAAGAGATATCCGTCTAAAAAGTATTATTTTGTTAAAATATTCCTTGAAATGGAAACTTTTAAAGTTAGCTTTAAAATATAGAGCCAGAAACAGCCAGTTCACATTTACTAAGCACCCACTGTGTGATGAATAGAATACTAGAAGCAAGAAACTTACAAAAGATGATCCTAACTCACAAAAATGCGGACAGTCTTATAGGAGATACAGAACAAATATACATGAAAAAGTGTTAAAAGACAAGAAAAATATAAGTAAAAAGTGCCAAATTACACAATGGCATGGAACTATGCACATAGATTCTGATGAGAAAACTCATATGACTGGAGTAATTGGAGCCAAGTGTGATTATCTAGGGAAAGTTTTGTGTTTGTCTATTTTTAACTGGGGTTTGAAAGTGAGGAGGAATGTAGCAAAGAAGAAGACATCCAGGGAGAGTATTTTGGATGAGAAGAAGAATATGAACAGTTCATCAGAAGGGAGAACAAGAAAATTGAGAACAAGGGACAGAAAGTCAAGTTTTCCTTACTGCAATAGAAGGTGATTTTGAATCAATATAAGTGCATGTGAAGGTCGAACAGACAAAGGTGTACTCAGTGCTCATGACTGGACCATGCCAATGTAATAAAAGTGGCAATGCTACTAAAGTTAATTTGCCGGTTTAATGTAATACCAAACAAGTTTTTGAAGGAGTACCTTGTAGAACTTCCTAAAATAGCATAATTCATTCAGAAATATGGAAGATCTATGCTATCAAGGGAAATAATAAAAAAGAAAAAATGAAGAAGGAATAGTACTTCCAGACCTCAAACTGTATTATAAAGCAGCAGTCATCAAAACCATCTGGTATTGGTCTAAAAAAAATAGAAAGGTGAATCAATGTAAGAGATTTAAACAAGGGAGAGTCCCAAATACTAGAACTCAATAATCTGATGTTCAATAAACTAGGAAATATTTCTCTATTTGATAAAAAGTGATGGGAAAATTTGAAAGCAATTTGGCAGAAATTAGGCTTACACTACATTCCACAATATATTCTAAGTGGACACATGTAAAGATTAGAATGGAAAATTGGGAACAATCTTTTATAGTAAATTTCTCAGATAAAGGCCTTATTTTTCATATATATAGAGAGAACCGAATCATTCCCCAAATAATAAATGGCCAAAGTATATGAACAAGAAGTTGTCAGATGAAGAAATCAATACTATATATAATCATGTAAAAAAAAGTTCTATATCACTATTGATTAGAGAAAAGTAAATTAAAAGAAGTTGAGACAACACCTTATACATATCAGGTCAGCTAATATGACAGAAAAGTAAAATGACAAATGTTAGGGGAATGCAGGAAAACTGGACACTAATGTATTAGTGGTGGAGTTGCAAACTGATCCAACTATTCTGGTGAACAATTTGGAACAAGGCCCAAAAGTTTATAAAACCATGCATATCATTTAACCCAGCAGTACTACGAGTAGGTCTGTATTCACAAGAGATTAAAAAAGAAGAAGACAAGAACTTATATGCGTAAAAATATTTATAGCACATCTTTTAGTGGTGGCAAAGAATCAGAAATTGAGGAGATACCCATCAATGAGAGAATGGCTAGATAAGTTGCAGTAAAAGATTGTAATGCAATCCTATTGTTGTTATAAGAAATGAGGATCAGGATGCTCTCAGAAAAACTGATGCAAAAGGAAATTAGCAGAATCAGGATAATAGTTTACATAGAAACAGCAATATTTTATGATGATCAACTGTGAATGACTTAGCTATTTTCAGCAATGCAAAGATTTACGACAATTCTGAAAGACAAAGAATTAAAAAAAAAAATCCTATCCATATCTAGAGAAAGTACTGATGGATTGAGAATGCAGATTGCAGCATACTTTTTTTTTTGCTTTATTTTTCTTGTGTTTTTTTCCAATTTGTATTTCCTTTCACAGCATGACTGATATAGACACGTTTTGCATTCCTGAACAGGTATAATGTAATAAGAAATACAACTTTAATATTAGAGACTATGGCATAAAAAGAAAAATAAGAGAAATAGGTCATAGACTTCTCACAGCTATGGATAGGTAATGTATTATTTGGTTAATAAGAGGAAAATTGGATAGAGGCAATTATAAAATATAAAATAAGATAAATTTGTTTGCATGAGGCTGAAAGGCTTCTGCAAAAACAAAATTGATGTGTTGATAGTAAGAAGGAAAACAGCCAAATGGGTTAGGAAGGTTATTCACTCTTAAAAAATAAACATTAAAATAAATCTAGTAAATGAATTTGAATTTATACTAGTACATAATTCTTACATATCAAAAGTGATGGCTCCAGGTTTTTCACATGGGTGTGGGCACGCTTGTGTATGTGTGTGAGTGTGTGTGTGTCTTTGCCATAAAAATTTCTACTAAACATCTAATATCTAAAATATATAAAGAACAATAATAAGTGGAAAATATTCTCCAATATAGAAATTGCAAAGAACATGAAGAGATTTGAAATGCAGCTCAGCGTGGAAGACAAAAGTTCAAATCCAAATCAGATATTTATGAGCTTTGTGACCGTGATTCAGTCATTTCACTTTTTTTGGACTATCTTTATATTTGCACAATGAGTACTAATATAGAATCTGTTTCACAGGGTTGTTATTGGGATCAAATGACGCAATATAAATAAAATGACTTACATACCTTAAAATTTGTATGAATGCTATTATAGTTCTAAAAAGAAGCTAATATTTTCATTAATTGCTGAAAATTGTCAAAATTCTTAAATATTAAAGAATCAAATTAAAGTAAGTCTATAATGCTACATTACAACCAATATATGGAGGTATTTCTAAATTATGAATTGAAATATTTTCATATCGATACTACTAAATTGCTGATAGAATAGGTAATGGATGCAATTTTTTTTTTTGAAAACTAAATAGTGATATTCAAAAAAACTGAAAAGTAATATTACTCTTTGACACATTGATCTAACTACTGGATAATTCTATAATTATCCAAATAGCAGACGACATGGTGAACATTACAAAGTTAACATTTACATTATAGTAGCATGTTTAACTAATTTTAAGATCTCACTGAAGGGAAAAAGAAAATTCCCAAATCTTCTGCCAATAGCATTTGAAAATAATATCAAAATGAAAAAAATATATCTCTTTGTAAGATAATATTCATTAAAGCTTTAGCTGAAATAGTAAAACACAAAACAACCCATTCATCCAATGATTGGTAAGTGATTGAACAAATTATGGCAAATGAATAAAATAGAATGTTATTTCATCAGAAAAATGATAAAATCAAAGAATTCCAAAAGGCAAGATGTAGATAGAGATATAGAATAAAGAAATCAGAATAAAAAAACATTATATCAATTAAATATAATCAATAATAATAATTACAACAATAGCAACTGATTCTGGGACAAAATGAAAAAAAAAACAAAGAAAGTACTTCTATCTTAATTCTTTCTTGAAGGAGGCAAATTTTTTACTAAGAGCTAAAATGAGTTAGATTCTGATAAATACAAAGAGATTCTCTAATTTAAATCAGTTGT
>CM053586.1:125603482-125630834 GCA_028646515.1 Pseudochirops corinnae
ACATTCACTTCCATAAATTCCATCTCCAATAAGGCATGCAATTTGATATAGGATGTACATATACATTTTCATTAAACATATTTTCACATTAGTCATGTTATATAGAAGAATTAGAATGAATGGGAGGAACCATGAGAAAGAAAAAGGCAAAACAAAACAAAACAACAGAGAGCAATGTAATTTTCCTGTTTTATCATGTTAACTAACCTGACAAATGTGATGAGGTACCTAAGAGTTGTTTTGATTTGTATTTCTCTATCAATAGTGATTTAGAGCATTTTTCCATATGACTGTAGATAGCTTTAATTTCTTCCTCTGAAAATGGGCTATTCATATCCTTTGACCATTTATCAATTGGGGAATGACTTGTATTTTCAGTGACTTTTATATGTTCACCTGGCAAGTAAATTTTTTAGATTAGATTTGAACTCAAGTGTTTCTGATGTCATCTCCTATGCTCTACCACTGTGTTACCTAGCTAAAGATTCTATTAGCACTTACCTTCCAGGGCTGTTGTAAGAATAATGTAATGTAATATTACAACACTTGGGAAATCTTAAAGTGCAATACAAATGGTAGATATCTGTATGGTCATTATTATCATCATCTTGAAAGAGTACATAAAAACACAACCAGTTTTGTCCCAACATCATGCCACACAAGGAATTTCCCAATTTATATGTACAATTTTATGAACTAGGAGCCATCCAATGGAAGTCATAAAACTAGCCACTTTAAGCTTCATGTAAAGTTAAACATAATAATAATCTTGAATTGTCCAGAAGTTCAATGGTCTCTCCTAACAGGTTGTCTCTTTCACCTCCCTCTTCCCAACCCATTCACACTCATAGTATATGTTGTAAAGAAAATTTTTCTTTTCAGTTAAATGTTAGAATAGTGAGTTGCATTTTAATTAAAATTATGCTTTTGTGATTTGAATTTGAAGAAGACATCAACAACAAGTACTTACTAAGTACTTACTAAATGGCAAGCACGATGCTAAGCTTTAAGAATACGAATTCAAGTAGAAAGACTAAGTCTACTGGAAAGGTGCTGATATTCTAATGGAAAAGACAACACAGCAAAGGGTTGAGGCAGGGGTGTGTTGGAGCCAGATCTTATTGGCTGTAGAATAGATTGTTAACATTTCAATATGAGTGTGTAAACTTCAGAAACCAGCAAACACTACAAATGCTACATGATTTATTGTTTTCTTGGATTGTCTAGTTTTACAAAAGTGATAGAGAAAATGTAAATAATTCAGATTAAGCTTTAAAATGTGTTCTGAGTACATTTACTAGCCACAAATATGTTTATTAATATGCCCTGGGGTGGAGAGTACTTTAAAGTGTGAAATCCTGTGGTGAAACAAGTTTCCATTGTAAAGAGGTTTCTGGGTCACTATAAACACCAGGAGAATCCAGAATGAAACTTTTGATTTTATTGATATTCAGACTCAAGGAGACCATAACCTGATCTAGAGATGAGATTGGTAACCCACTTCATTTTTTTTTTTACTACATTGTAAGGAATATTTTAAAATCTTATGGAGTCCTTCTCCCCTCACTTTAAGAATTGGCCTGAAATGTAGATTAGCTGACGCCAAAAGAAGTACTCAAACTATTAAGGCAGCTGTTAAACATACTGTCACTGGCCTCAACTGAGAAAAAGGTTTTTATTAAATGACATCTGTGCCTGATTTAAAAAAATTATGGCTCCCCTTAGGAATCAAGAGAACCATTAAAAACCAAGCCATAAAATACCTTGTTCCCCTAAGGCCCATTGACAGAGAATGTTTCTGATTCCTTTACTGTCATTTAATATGAACTACTATAATACCTAAAATGTATACAAGAGGAAGAATCATTATCTTTTTGTCTCTGAACATGATATGGTTGGACTAAATTAGTGATTGACAATTGCATATGATAAGGATTTTGGTTTAGGAAAGAAAAATAAATTTCAATTATCTTTAATACTTTTGTTCACACTGTATCAAATTTAACAGATTTCCTTTTTCAAGGTTCTACATCAGACTACTCCCACACTTCCTAAAGGAAAGGAAAGAAAACAGTAAAATATGAGAAAACAGCTTTGAACGTTCTTTTCCATATAGTGAGAATGTCTGTACCCTTTCTTATCTTTCTACCAACTTATTATTATCCCCATTCATCCTTGAAGTTCCACCACTGCAAAGTACTCTCAGTGCCCTTTTCTTTATTCAGTCTTGGCCACTACTGTAGTTAAAATTATCCAGATATGCAGATTTTCAAGTGGGTGTTTAATCTCATCATCTTCAAACCCCTTATCACCACAGAAATTGCAATCCAAGCATAAGTGTCTATCCTAGGTAACTGATGTCCATGCTATCAAATAAGTACATCTCAAGGGGTAACCCATGAGTTATGGCATTGCTAGAAAATTCCTCCATGTCCAGAAAAGCAAAAAATCATCTAGATAAGGTTCTCTTAACCTTATCATTGGAAAAACCACATCATTAGAACTCTGGGAGATTGGAGCAAGTACAATTATTTCATATGTCTGTCTATACTGATAAACTTCACCTTTGAAGATCTGGCATCTAACAAACTAGATTCCACTTAATATTGGAAAATTGTCAATTATTTGTATAGAAAAAAATGAAAAAAAATAGAAACTATACATATATTATCCAAGATATAAACCTGGATGATCATTGCTTAAAATAAAGTTTGAGCTCTCAAAACATGAGGAAACATCAAAACTTAGAAAGTTAGCATACTTCTACCAATTTTGAGCAAGAATTCTTAAAAATAGTAACGTACAGTCCTGTCTCTTAATCCTTATTGCATTGAACTTTTCAGTCAGTAGCAAAAATTATAGGGAAAGAAATATTTAACTGCCAAACAGCAGAAAAGAAACTGCTCAGCCCATTCAAGGAATGTGAAATCTACATAGGGAAAATCTGTGTCCTCTTTTGTACTTGTTTTAACCAAGCCTGGTGTTAGGTGATAACAACTTTTCAGATAGGTATAGGGAAGATATTTATGAAGAGGCTAATCATCAGTACCCATTCAAATGACAGTTTACGTGAACATAAGCTTGATTTCATAATGCTGTGTCTCCTCTGATCTTTTTTTTTTCTAGAATTTACTTATCTATTTTTAGTATTGAACCCACCCCAAGATGGCACATACTGAATACACCTTTCCCCTGTCAGTCCTCTCTATATCCCCCCATATCCTCTCTTACTCCTTTCCACCTTGCTTTCTTGTAGGGCAAAATGGATTTCTATACCCCATTGCTTGTATATCTTATTTTCCAGTTGCATGTAAAAACAATTTCTTTTAACATTTGTTTTTCAAAATTTGAATTCCAAATTCTCTCCCTTCTTCCCTCCTTAGCCATCCCCTGAGAAAACAAGCAACTCAATATGTTATACATGTTAAGTTATACAAACATTTCCATAGTAGTCATATTGTGAAAGACTATTTTCTCTGTTCTATTCCACCTCCCCATTTATTCTGTTTTCTCCTTTGGACCTATCCCTTTTCAAAAGTGTTTCCTTCTGACTAGCCCCTCCCTGAATTTGTTCTCCCTTCCATCATCCCACCCTCTCATCTTCTTCCTTCCCTACTTTCCTGTAGGGTAAGATGCCCAATTGAGTATATGTGCTATTTCCTCCTTAAGTCAAATCCAGTGAGAGAAAGGTTGATTCATTCCCTTTCACCTTTCTGCTCTTTCCCTCCATTGTAACAGCTTTCTTTTGCCTCTTTTATGTGAGATAATTTACCCTATTCTATCTCTCCCTTCCTCCTTCTTCTAAAATATTCTTCTTTCACCTCTTAATTTTATATTTTAGGTATCATCCCTTCATATACAATTTACCCAGTGCCCTGTCTATGTATACATACACACACACATACACACACATACACAGACACACTCAGAAATGCATATATGCACACATACACATATATACATATATAGATGGATGTATACATACATTTACACACACACACACACACACACACACACATATTCCCTTCAACTATACTAATACTGAGAAAAGTCTCATGAGTCACAAATATCATCTCTCCATGTAGGAATATAAACAATTCAACTGTTATAAATTCCTAATGATTTACCTTTCCTGTTTACCTTTTTGTGCATCTCTTGATTCTTGAATTTCTGTTCAACTCTGGTATTTTCATTAAGAATGCTTGAAAGTCCTCTATTTCCTTGAATTTACACATTTTCCCCTGAAGTATTATACTCAGTTCTGCTGGGTAGGTAATTCTTGGTTTGAATCCTAGCTCCTTTGATCTCCAGAATATCATATTCCAAGCCCTTCAGTCCCTTAATGTAGAAGCATGTAGATCTTATGTTATCCTGATTGTGTTTCCACAATATTGCAATTGTTTCTTTCTGACTACTTGTAATATTTTCTCCTTGACCTGGGAACCCTGGAATTTGGCTTTAAGATTCCTAAAAAGTTTTTTGGGGGGGATCTTTTTCAAAAGGCGATTGGTGAATTCTTTCAATTCCTATATAACCCTCTGCTTCTAGAAAGAACATCAGGGCAGTTTTCCTTCATAATTTCTTGAAAGATGATGTCTAGGCTTTTTTTTTTTATCACGGCTTTCATGTAGTCCAATAATTTTTAAAAGATCTCTTCTGGATCTATTTTCCACATCAGTGGTTTTTCCAACAAGATATTGCACATTGTCTTCTATTTTTTTCATTCTTTTGGATCTGTTTGATAATATCTTGATTTCTCATAAAGTTATTAGCTTCTACTTGCTCCATTCTAATGTTGAAGGAATTATTTTCTTCAGTGAGCTTTTGAGCTTCTTTTTCCATCTGGCAAATTTGGCTTTTTAAGGCATTATTTTCCTCACTGGATTTTTGAACCTCCTTTTTTCATTTGAGTTAGTCTATTTTAAAGGTATTTTCTTCAGAATTTTTTGAAGGTCTCCTTTAGCAAGATGTTGACTTGTTTTTCCTGATTTTCTTGCATCATTCTCATTTCTATTCCCATTTTTTTCCCTCTACTTCTCTTATTTGATTTTCAAACTCCTTTTTGAGCTCTTCCATTGCCTGTGACCAATTCATATTTTCCTTGGAGGTTTTTGATGCAGGAGTTTTGACCTTCTTACCTTCTTCTGCTTGCATATTTGAATCATCTTTTTCACCAAAAATGATTCCATAGACTGATTTATTTTCCTCTGTTTCCTCATTTTCCCAGACAATTACTTGACTTTTGAGCTTTTTGCCACAGTAGAACTCTCCTTCCAGAGTGGAGTTTGAAATTTCTGTGGTTGAAATTTCTGGGGTTTTGCACAGCTGTTGTTAGAACTACTTCTAGACACTTCCCTCAAAACTGTGAGGAGGATTCCCTCTCCACAGCTGCCACAAGCTTTGTCACACCAGCACTCTCCACACCCTAGGACCACCTCCACCCAACTACAACCTAGATAAGTAGGGCAAAGCAAGAGAATCCTGCCTCAGTGCCAGTAAAGACATTTCTGCAATTGTCTTTTGATCAGTTGCTTGGTACCCCCACCATCTGTGGATGGAGAGCTCCAGAAGCTGCTGCTTCTGTTGCTGGTCTTGCTGCTGCAGTCACCGCTGCCACCTCCACTACCCCAGGAGCAGGGGTAGCACCATGTTCTTCTCTCACCCACATTCAACAGAGTTTCCCCACTGACTTTTTACTTTGTCTTTGGCATTTGTGTTGAGAAGTCTGGAAACCCACACAGCCACCAGTGATTCAATCCACCAAGACCTTCTCTGGCCAATCTATAGCATCAGTCTATGCTAGTACAACCCACACAGGACTGCATGTACTCTGCTCCCATCCTGGTTTGATAGACCCTTCCTGTTGGACTGCCAGGCCGTATTCAGAGGCAGATTTGTTTCACTGTCATTTTGTGTATTCTGTAGCTCTAAAATTCGTTTAGCATCATTTTTTACAGTTATTGGAGGCAATTGGTAGACAAGCTCAAGCAAGTTCCTGATTTTACTCCACCCCTCCTCCTCTAATCTTTTTGTGAGGGAGAAGGTGAAGATTTGGATTTTGTACTTATACACTGATAATTTTTAGATATATTGTAGTTATTTGTGTGTGTGTGTGAATTTCTGTGTTCGCAACGACCTATAAATTGTAAAAGGTCATTTGTAAAGGATTAAGGAACATTCCTATAGCTGTTATGACAGGTTGTTAAGACAACTGGTGTATAACATAATTTAAGTTTGAAGTTTTATAGGGATCTTGGTAGCTGCAGCAGCTAAAGTCCAATGAAAAAGAAATGAGTATCTTATATTTATTGTGCTATAGAATATTAGGTGATTATAAATGATAGTAGGCCTTTACTAAATGCCTGTTGTCCTTGGCAGTGTTTGGACTGAAGAGAAGGCAATAATAAAAATATAAAAAATAAGAATACTAATTCAAATAACCCTCTCAAAATCCAATTCATCATCTACAACCATGAAAATTAGGGAAGGGAGAGGGTAGAAATAGCAATGTAGGGGAATGACAGTGAGATTATATACCATGGGGACATTTTTTTTCTTTTACAATTCATAAAATATTTAAGTCATAGATAAACCTTTAAAAGTCAACTTGCACTCTATACTTAATTAGATTATGTGGCTATTGTCAGTAGTTGGACCAAGGTACATGTGAATATATTCTACAGCATACATAGGGACAGACAAAGCACTTTGGGTTTGAGCTACTTTGCAATGCTTGTTGAATCATTTTAATTAGCTACATTAAAAAAAAACTGACACTTTCACACAAATAAGCTAGGGCAGGTAGAAACCATTCTCACTTCTGTTTGAAGAGTTTTTCCTCCCATGAGTGAATCCCAGTGTGTCTCCCTAATATCCTCTTAATCAGGGGTCACCTTTGACAGGGTGAGGTGTCCCATCCAAACAGAGATGCTCTTTTGGGTTTCTCATCTTGGGTTGTCACTGTTTTAATGGTGACTCTCCTCCATTTGTTCATCTAAAATGGAAATTGGCAAAGGAAAATCAGCAAGAACATCAACAAATATATTCAAACCAAACCACCTCAGCAAATCCTATGTGACAGGCACTTTGACAGATGCATGGGATCTAAGATTTAGTCCTGGAAAGTCTAAAAGAGCCCCATGCCCAGTTCTCCTCATGTTACAGATGGAGAAAATGAGGCAGGCAATATTAAGTGTCTTGCCTAGGGTCACACTAGCTAGTGAGTGGTTGAGGTAAAATGTGAATCTAGGTCTTCTTGATTCCAAGCCAACTATAATTACTACACCATGCTGCCCCTTAATACAAAGATACAGCCCTTGCTTATTTCTAGATTAAAGTTTGACTGATTACTCCCCCGTCTGATTTCATGATGTTAAAACAGAGCTAGATTACCCTCCTTGGGACTGGAACTGTCTTTTCTTTGTGCTTTGCTATTATATAACCTTTGCTATTATATAACCTATTATATAACCTAGTCTGCCTAGCAGACAGGTGACTTAGGTGATGAAGCTGCTAGAGCATTACTCTGGTAGTGTCATAAAGGCACAGGTGTTCTCAATGCTCTGAGAAAAGGTGAACCATGAAAATCATGATCAAAAACCCACCAAGCTAACTTGGAACACTTAGAAAGGCATATTAATTAACTCTTTTTGTTTGTTTCAGTCAAACTTTGTTTCTGATCCACTTTTAGCACCTAAGATTGTGAAGCAGATTGGCCTCAAGTCAGATTTATTTTCAGGCTTCTTTGGGGGTAAAGACAAAATGGTTCTACTATCCATATTTGATTTATATAATTATATCTGTACAGATTATAATTCTTCCATAAACTTTACACACATATTTCTTAGGCAAAGACACCATTACTTCTCGGGGAGCTCCAAAAACAGCAGGAAAGTACAGCAATAATTCAGAGTGAGACAGCATTAACTTCTCAGTACAAATTCCTTCACCTCACAGTAATGAGGTGATTGCATTTATTCCTTTTTCATTTCAGAGGTGTTTTATTTGAATATTTCTAATTGTTATATGACAGTAAGTCCTATCTTCATCCTTGCATCTTATGGGAGAAGATCTCTCTTATGAGTCTGAATGGGAAGCAACCAGAAAGGAATGACTGCTCAGAGTGTTCCTTTTCATTGCATTCATCTTCTGCTGGCATCATAGCCTGGTAGACCATGGCCTTTCCATTCAGCAAATTAGAACGATATTCTAATCCTCCGTTGTTAGAAAATACACTTTTTAAAATAATAATAAATTTTCTTTGGTGGCTTGTCCCATAATTCTGTCACCCTTCAGTAGGGAATTTCTCACAAATAATACTGCAGAAGGCACAGCTTGTTGATCATCATTAACAGTGGGGAGAGATCCATAAATATGAGAGCAAGGATTCTAGGACTAAGCAATGTGACTCTGGTGGGTGCCATCTTGGTATCACTGATGAAAACTGATGGCTGAAAAGAAAAGCAGGAAAATGTGGTGGGAGAGCTAATCAGGAGCATGCTAGGAGGAGGAGTAAAGAGTTCAAGATTTAGATCTGGGCTAGATCTCAGAAGCCATCTTGTTTAAACTATTCATGGTATATTTGAAGGAGGAAACAGGTTCACAGTGGTTAAGTGACTTATCCAAAGTCACAGAGGGAGTAATCAGTAGATTAGTGTTTTGAAATCAGTTGCTTTGAATCTAAGTACAAGACTCCTCTCAATAAACCATCACTACTCCAAAGGCTGGAAAAATCTTGATCTGTCTCTTAGGTAAGGAACTGTTCTGTGAGATCCAGGACTCTACAAATGATTGAATAATAGGAAATCTTATTGTGAAAGAAGAGAATGGACTTGTGGGAGCCATTATGGTGGAGTGAGCAGTAAGTTGTGCTCACTCTCTCTTACTGGCCTTGAAAAACCAAGAAAACACTGACCCAGGAAATATCCTGTAACAATAGAGTGTAACAACAATTCAATATTCACAATACCCATGGTAACTATAAATATGTTGGTGTAGTTGTGAACCACAAAATGTAACAGGCTCTCCACATGGAGGATGGAGTCGAAGCATTTGTTCAAATATCAGAAAGCTGAGTCCCAAAATCAGAAAGTCAAAGTCATTACAGTAACCATGAAGTCGCTACACATAGTTAATGCAGTAAACACCCACATTCCCAAGCCTTCAAAACAAAACAGGCTCCCTCAGCCAAAGATCCTCCTCTCCTCATTCACAGTAGCTGCTCAGCCTCCACACTCCTTGCTTCCAGCAGTTCTCATTCCTGGAAGTTCTTATTCCTCACAGTTCTCAGCAGAAGTCCACAGCAGAAGTTCTGCCTGGCTCTCAGAAGAAGTTTGTGCTGGCACTGCCACCTGTACTTCCATGGCCCCTGCCACTGCTGCTGCTTGTACCTCCAACAGCTGCTGTTCTGCCTCTTCCAGTCCCCACTCTGGCTCTAGCCTTGCCTCTACTTGGCTCCAGCTCCTCCCTGCCCCACCCCTTTCTTGCTATGTCAGCAAGTTCATCCTACTGTGGGATTCACAAGTTCTGGGTCTTAATACTTGACACCATTATGAACTTGAAACTAAGTGCTAAGTACCTGTTAGCTTGCCAATACAAGGGGCATGGAAGATTTTCAAATCCCATTACCATTACATAGATCCAGCAGGAAGATGGGGTACACTGGTTTTTTAGCTCTGGAGTTTAGGGGGATTAACAGGAAAGGTCACTTTTGCTTTGACTAAGAGGAACCAGTACAGGAGAGGAGGCATTCCAGCAATCCAGTAGAAAGCTCCACCTCAGGAGACCAGTGGGAGATCCTGAAACCAAGAGTGGTAGAGCTGGCAAGCATCAACACAGGGACGCCCTGCATGCCATTGCATAGCCAGGGAATATGCAGACACCAGCATGGAAAAGTGTCCACCAGTGCCTTGAGCCAACCCATGCTCTGGCACAATCCTAGGGGAGGAGGAGAACTCCAGTGACCAGAACACCCTCTCCCATACCTCATGTCAGGAGCTTCAGTATAACCTTAGGGAAGCACAGAAAGACCTCACCTATACTCTGCATAGAAAAGTCAGCTCCAGCTTGGCACCAGGTAAAGGACAACATTATATAGTTTAAAGTTGCCATAACCAGAGGCCACAAAACACAAAACACAAAATCCAGAAACCCTAACCCCCAAAACAAGAAGCATGGCACAGAGCCCCCTGTGCCAAGAAGCAGAGATCCACTTTAAAAGCAAGGAAAAAGAAAACACAAAAAACAACTTAGAAAGAATCTACTTAGTAAGTAGATTCTTACTATAGGGACAGGGAAGACCAAAATATGAATTGAGAAGAGGATAGCATTGACACTATACATATATCTGAAGCCTCAAAAGAGAAAACGAATTGGTCTCAGGCTCAAAAAACATCCTTGAAAGAGCTCAAGGATTTTGATTTTAAAAAGTCAAATTAGAAAGGTAGAAGAAAAATTGAAAAATTTCTTTAAAACTACAATTGACAAAATGGGAAAAAAATCACTGAAGAAAACAGTTCCTTAAAAAGTAAAATTTGTCAAATGGCTAAGGGTACAAAAGCTAACTGAAGGAAACAATTCATTAAAAATTAGTATTGGCAAGTAGAAGTTAATGACTCTATGAGGCATCAAGAATCAAACACAATAAAAAGTATGAAAACAATAGAAGAAAACATAAAATACAACATTGAAAAAACAACTGACCTGGAAAATAGATCCAGGAGAGATAATTTAAGAATTATTGGACTACCAGAAGGCCTTGATTAAAAAAAAAAAAAAAGAACCTGGACAACATCTTCCAAGAAATCATCAAGGAACACTTCCTGAAGGTCCTAGAACCAGAGGGTAAAACAACCACAGAAAGAATCCACTGATCACCTCCTGAAAGAGATCCCAAATTGAAGATGTCAAGGAATAGTGTAGCCAAATTCCAGAATTATCAGGTCAAGGAGAAAATACTGCAAGCAGCCAAAAAGAAGCAATTCAAATATCATGGAACTACAATCAGGATTACACAATATCTTGTAGCTTCTACATTAAAATATTGGAGGGATTAGAATATGATATATCATAAGGGAAAGGAGCTTGGATCAAAACCAAAGATCACTTACCCAGAAAAATTGAACATAATCCTTCAGGCAAGGAGATTGGCATTCAATGAAATAAGGACCTTCCAGACCTTCCTGAAGAAAAGGTCAGAGCTCAATGCAAAATATTATCTTCAAATACAAGACTCAAGAGAGGGATGAAAAGGTAAACAGGAAAGAAAGAAAGAAAAAAAGACGTTATTCAGTAAGGGTGAACTATTTACATCCCTACATGTGAAAATGATACTTGTAAATATTGACAATTATATCTTCATTATGACATTTAAAAGGGATATACATAGATAGAGGGTGTGGGTATAAATTAACTGATGTGATGATAAAAAAAACTAATTAAAGGGGGCAAAGGAATTGTAATGAGAAAAGAGGAAAGGAGGTGGCCAAAAAGGGTAAATTATATCACATGAAGGGGCACAAAATCATAGTAGAGGGAAAGAAGGGAGGGAGACAAGCATTGTTTAAACTTTACTCTCACGTGATTTGGTTCAAGGAGGAAATAACATACTCAGGTATAGAAATTTAACTTGCCCTACAGGCAGTAGGAAGGGAAAGGAAAAAGAAAGGGAAAGGGGGAAGTGGTTAGAAGGGTAGGAAGAAGTAGTAAGTGAAAAAGGAAAGAAAAGGGAGCAGGACTGATAGAAGGGAAGGAAGACTGAGGGAGGCAGTGGGCAAAAGCAAAACTCTTTTTAGGAGGGAAAGGAAGAAGGGAGAAATAAAAGCATAAACAGGTTGGGGAATAGGATGGAAAGATACAGATAGTAATCATGACTCTGAATGTGAAAGGGATGAACTCTCATATAAAGTGGAAGAGGATAGCAGAATGGATTTAAAACCATGATCCTACAATATGCTGCTTACAAGAAACATATTTGAAACAAGGGGATACACACAGGGTAAAGGTAAAAGGCTAGAGTAGAATGCATTATGCTTCAGCTGAAGTAAGAAACAAACAAACAACAGGAGTAGCAATCCTAATTTCAGACAATGCAAAAGCAAAAATAGATCTAATCAAAAGAGATAAGAAAGGAAATTATGTCCTGCTAAAAGGCAACACAGACAATGAAGTAATATCACTACTTAGCATAAGGGGACCAAGTGGTATAGCATCCAGCGAGAAGTGAAGAGAGTTACAGGAAGAAATAGGCAGCAGAACTGTATTAGTGGGGGACCTCAACATCCCCATCTCTGAATTTAATGAATCTAACCTCAAAATAAACAAGAAAGAAGTTAAGTAGGTGAATGAAATTTTAGAAAAAAGATAGATATGGTACACCTATGGAGAAAACTGAATAAGGATAGAAAAGAATATACTTTTTCTAAGTGGTACACGGCACGTACACAAAAATTGACATGTACTAAGGTATAAAATCCTCAAAATCCAGTGCAGAAAGGCAGAATACATTAAGATGCATTATTTTCAGTTTATGATGCAATAAAAATTATATGTAATAAATGATCGTGGAAAGATTTACTAAAACTTAATTGGGAACTGAATAATCCAATCCTAAAGAATGAGTGGGTCAAACAATAAATCATAGAAGCAATCAATGACTTCATTCAAGAGAATGATGATAATGAGACAACATACCAAAGCATATGGGATGCAACCAAAGCAGTTCTTCAGGGAACTTTTATATCTCTGAATGCTTACATGAATAAAATAGAGAAAAAGGAGATCAATGAATTATCATTGCAACTGAAAAGGTTTGAAAAAGAACATATTAAAAATCCTCAATTAAATACCAAATTAGAAGTACTGAAAACCAAAGGAGAGATTCACAAAATTGAAATTAAGAAAACTATTGAACTAATAATTAAAACTAAGAGCTAGTTTTATGAAAAAAATAATTAAATTGATAAAACTTAATTCCATTGTTTTTCTTTTTTAAAAAGAAGAAAACCAAATTGCCAGTATCAAAAAATGAAAAGAGTAAATTGATCATCAATGAAGAGGAAATTAAAACAATAATTAGGAGTTATTTTGCCCAACTATATACCCATAAATTTGACAATCTTAGTGAAATGGATGAATAATTACAAAAATATCAGTTGCTCAGATTAACAGAAGAGGAAGTAAAATAATCACATATCAGAAAAAGGAATTGAACAAGCCATTAAATGAATTCCCTGGGAAAAAATCTCAAGGACCAGATGGATTTACAGCAAATTCTATCAAACATTTAAAGAGCAATTGATGCCAATGCTTTATAAACTATTTGTGAAAATTAGAGGAGTCCTACCAAATTCTTTTTATGACACAAATATGGCACTGATACCTAAATCAAGAAGAGCCAAAACAGAGAGAAATTTATAGATCAATTTCCCTCATGAATATAGATGCAAAAATTGTAAATAAAATATTAGCAAAAAGACTATAGCAACTTATCACAAGAATAATACATTTTGATGAGGTAGGATTTATTTCAAGAATACAAGGATGATTCAGTATGCGGAAAACTAGTAGTATAATTGATCATTTCAACAACAAAACTAGTAGAAACCATAAGATTATCTCAAAAGATACAGAAAAAGCATTTGACAAAATACAACACCCATTCCTATTAAAAACACTAGAAAGTATAGAAATAAGTGAAATCTTCCTTAAAATAATGAGTAGCATCTTTCTAAAAGCATTGGCAAATACTATATGTAATGAGAATAAGCTACAAGCCTTTCCAATAAGATTGGTGCTGAAACAAGGATGTCCACTATCACCCCTCTTATTCAATTCAGTCCTAGAAATGTTAGCTGTAGCAATAAGAAAAAGAAATTGCAGGAATTAGGTTAGACAAAGAAGCACTAACCTAGCACTCTTCGCAGAGGATATAATGATATACTTAAAGAATCAAGTAGAAAACTACTTGAGAAAATAAATAAATTTTGGAAATATTCAGGATATAAAATAAACCGACATAAATCCTCAACATTCCTATAAATTTCTAAGAAACTCCAACAGCAAGAAATAGAAAGCAAAATTCCATTTAACATTACCATAGATATTATAAAATATTTGGGAGTCTACCTGCCAAAAGAAACCCAGGAACTTATGAACCCAATTACAAAACACTTTTAACACAAATAAAGTCAGATCTAAATAATTGGAAAAAAAACATCAGTTGCTCATGGATAGGTTGAACTAATATAATAAAAATTATCATTTTATGCAAATTAATTTACCTATTTAGTGCCAAACCAGTCAAACTACCAAAAATTATTTAATAGAGCTAGGAAAAAATAGTAACAAAATTAATCTGGGAGAGCAAAAGATCCAGAATATCAAGGGATTTAGTGATAAGAAATGTTAGGGAAGGTGGCCCAGCCATACTAGATTTTATTTATAATACAGACTATTATATTATATTATTATTATTATTATTATAATGTTTTCTATCTCCTGTTTGATCATAAATTTCTCCATTCCCCATAAATCTGTCAGTTAAACTATTTCTTTCTCCTCTAATTTATTTACAGTATCTGTCTTTTTATCTAAATTGTGTACCCCTTTGGACCTTATTTTGTTATATGGTGTCAGATGTTGATCTATACCCAGTTTCTGCCATATTATTTTCCAGTATTATAAAGCAGCAATCATCAAAACTACTCGGTACTGTCTGAGGAATATAATTGTGGATCAGTGGAATAGATTAGGTACATGAGACACAGTAGTCTGTGACTATAGTAATCTACTTTTGATAAACCCAAAGATTACAGTTTCTGGGATAAGAACTCACTATTTGACAAAAATTGCTGGGAAAACTGTGAAATAGTATAGCAGAAATTGGGCATAGACCAGTATCTTACACCAAATGCCAAAATAAGATCCAAATGAGTGCATGACCTAGATATAAAGGCTGATACTGTAAGTAATCTGGGAGTGCAAGGAATGGTTTCCTTGTCAGATTTATGGAGAAGGGAAGAATTTATAACCAAACAAAAGAGAGATAGCATTACAAAATGCAAAATGGATAACTTTGATTACATTAAATTAAAGAGTTTTTGTTCAAATAAAGCCAGTGTAACCAAGATTAGGAGAGAAGTGGAAAACTGGGAAAGAGTTTTTTACAACCAGGGTCTCTGATAAAGGCCTCATTTCTAAAATATTTATTGCAGCTCTTTTTTGTGGTGGCAAAGAAATGGAAATCAAGGGAATGTCCTTCAGTTGGGGAATGGCTAAACAAGTTGTAGTATATGAATGTAATGGAATACTATTGTACTATAAGAAATGTACTATAAGAAATGAGACAGACTTCATAATAACCTTGAGAGACTTATATAAACTGATGTTGAGTGAGGAGAGCAGAACTAGGAGATCTTTTTACACAATTACAGAAACATCATAGTTAGAAAACTTACTTTGATAGACTGGGTCCCTCTCAGTAATGCAAGGTTCTAAGACACTTCCAAAAGACTCATGATGTAAAGGGATAGTCACATCCAGAGAAAAGAACTACAGAGTCTGAATGCAGATTGAAGCAAACTACTTGCTCCCCCTCTTTTGTATTCAGCTTTGTTTCATTCCTTCTTTCTTATTGTTCATTCTATTGGTTATAATTCTTCTTTACAACTTGACTAATTTTTGATGCAAAGGTATTTGTAGAACATATATTGGATTTCATGACCATGGGGGATGAGGAGGGAGGAGAGAAAGGGGGAGAAAATTTGGAACTCAAGGGACTGTGAAACTAAATATTGTCACCTAAAATTAAGTAAATAAATTTTTTAAAACTCCGGGGACAAATGGACTTACAAGTGAATTCTATCAAACACTTAAAGAAGAATTAATTCCAGCACTATTTATATTATTTGTGGAAATTGGCAAAGAAGCAGTCCTACCAAATTCTTTTTATGATATAAATATGGCACTGAAACCAAAACTGGTAAGAGTCAAAACAAAGAAAGAAAACTATATATCAATTTCCCTAATGAATATAAATGCAAAATTTTTAAATAAAATATTAGCAAAAATATAACAGCAACTTATCCCAAGAATAATACACTTTGATCATGTAGGATTTATACCAGGAATGCAGGACTGGTTCAATATTAGGAAAACTGCTAAAATAATGGGTCATATCAACCACAAAACCAAAAGAAACCATATGATTGTCTCAATTAAAGCAGAAAAAGCTTGTGACAAAATATTATACCCATTCCTATTAAGAACACTAGAGAACACAGGAATAAACAGAGTCTTCCTTAAAATGATATGTAGCATGTACCTAAAACTATCAACAAGCATTATATGTAATGGTGATAAGCTAGATGCATTTCAAATAGGATTGGGGGTGAAACAAGGATGTCCATTATCACCATTATTATTCAATATGGTGCTAGAAACATTAGCTTTAGCAATAAGAGAGGAAAAAGAAATTGAAGGAATTAGAATAGGCAAAGAAGTAACTAAGCTATCACTCTTTGCAAATTATATGATAACATACTTAGAGAATCCTAGAAAACAAAGTAAAAAACTACTTGAAACAATGGACAACTTTAGCAAAGTTGCAGGATATAAAACAAACCCACATAAATCATAGGCATATATATATATATATATATATATATAGATATATATAGATATATATAGATATATATATATATAGATATGTATTACTACTAGAGCCCAACACTAAGAAATAGAAAGCGAAATTCCATTTAAATTACTGTAAACATTATAAAATATTTGGGAGTCTACCTGCCAAAACATATCCAGTAACTATATGGACACAATTACAAAACACTTTTCACAGAAATAAAGCCAGATCTAAATAACTAAAAAAATGTCAGTTGCTCATGGATAGGCTGAGCTAATATAATAAAAATGACAATTCTATATAAATTAATTTACTTATTCAGTGCCATACCAAACTATCAAAAAATTATTGAGCTACAAAATATAATATCAAAATTTATCTGGAAGAACAAAAGGTTCAGAATATCAAGAGAATTACTAAAAAGAAAGTGTTGGGAAGATGACCTAGCCATATCAAATCTTAAATATTTTATAAAGCAGTAATTATCAAGACTACTTGGTACTGGTCAAGAAATAGAGTGGTAGATTAGTGGAATGCTTTAGGTACCCAAAACATAGTAGTCAATTATTATAATAATCTACTGCTTGATTAACTGAAAGACCCCAGCTTCAGGGATAATAACTCACTATCTGACAAAACCTGCTGGGAAAACTGGAAAATAGTATGGCAGAAACTGGGTATAGACCAACATCTGACACCATATAACAAAATAAGGTCCAAAAGGGTACACAATTTAGATATAAAGACTGATACTATAAACAAATTAGAGGAGAAAGAAATAGTTTAACTGACAGATTTATGGGGAATGGAGGAATTTATGATCAAACAGGAGATAGAGAACATTATGAAATGCAAAATTAATAATTTTCATTACATTAAATTGAAAAGTTTTACACAAACAAAGCCAATGCAACCAAAATTAGATGGGAAGCAGAAAACTTGGAAAGAATTGCTTTTAACTAGTGTCTCTGATAAAGACCTCATATCTAAACTATACAGAGAACTGAGTCAAATTTACAAGAATACAAGTTATTCCCCAATAGATAAATGCTCAAAGGAAATGAATACGCAGTTTTCAGAGGAAGAAATTAAAGCTATTTATAGTCATAAAGAATTACTCTAAATCACAATTGATTAGAAGCATACAAATCAAAACTCTGAGGTGCCACATCACACCTATCAGATTGGTTAACATGACAAAAAAGGAAAATGATAACTGTTGGAGAAGATGTGGGAAAGTTGGAACACTGATTCATTGTTGGTGAAGTTGTGAGTTGACCTTTTGGGTCTTTTTGCTTATTCAGCTTCTTTATGTCTTTTCACTGTTTATGATCTCAAGATGTCTCTCTTAGGAGTTGGCACCTTGTTGCAAGTGGGAGATTCTGATTCAGTTTTGTGTTAATATATTTTATTTTATTAGCAATCTCTTTCAGAAAAGCTTTGAGATCATTCGGTTTTGTATTCAGCTGTCTAAAGTGGTGTCTCATTTCTTCCAAATTGTCATTGACTTTGTTTTGCTTTTGACAAAGTAGTTTTCTTTCATCATAGTTTCCCATGCCAGGGTTTCATTGTCCTCATTCATTACACAGCAAGCTGAGTACTTAGAAAGATTTTCCTTGCAGCAGCTCTTGAAACATTTTTTCAATACCATGTAGAAATAAGCAAAGACCACAAAGGGGAAGGGGATGTTCAGGGGCCTACAGTACTCCTGAATCAGGAAGTAATGCTGGAATTTTCACACCTTGTCATTGTTTTCTTGCACTATTCCTACAGTACACCCAAACATGGTGACCAGAAGGTTAAACAAGCAGGATATTGGTTGAGAGTATGGTTGATGGTTGTTTTCCTTTTTCTCAAAGAGGACCAAAATGACATTACTATGCTAAAGTTAAGTTTCAGTGTGTCCAACCATGGCTGATCAGATCAATACAAGCTCAGAATGCTCACAGGTCAGGTACAAATAGTCCATGTGAACATTTGGGGTGGATTCTCCAAATTTGTGCATCCTGTGTTTCCTTTGAGCTGCTTCATTTCTACTTTGCTCATAGAGCACAGCACCTTCTCTGATGTGGGCATGTCATGCTGAGTGGTCCTATGCCAGTGTCTCCCATGTCACACAAACAATTCCAAAGTTTTTGAGAGAGACCTTGAGAGTGTCCTTGTATCACTTCTTCTGAGCACCATGTTAATGCTTAACCTGTGTGAGTTCTCCATAAAATAGTCTTTTTGACAAGTGTACATTTTGCATTCAAATGATGTGGCCTTCCCATTGGAGTTGTATTCTCTGAAGCAGAGTTTGAATGCTTGGCAGTTTAGATAGAGTAAGGACCTTAATGTCTGATACCTTATCCTGTAAAGTGATCTTCAGAATCTTCCTCAGACAACTTAAATAAAAGTGATTCAGTTTCCTGGCATGGAACACTTCCATAATGTTCTCAACAAACCATTATCTATCAGTGCTCAAGCCATTACCATTTGCCTCTGGTTGAAGTCAATTCCTCCCTAGCTGAAGCTCCAAGTGAAGAAGAGGTTTTGAATGCCATTAGGTTCCTTTCATGTGGCAAAGCACCCCATGCTGACTCTATTCCAGCTGAGATTTACAAGGTAGCATGTCCATTTCTCACACAAAATGTTGAGAACATATAAATGCATGCAAGAGGTATGGTAATCCATTCAGGGAATTGGGGCAGGCTGTATTCATCCAATTCCATTCCCAGTGAAGGTGCAGTGGGAAAGATCATAAGTGGTGCCATCCACATCACTGGGCACCTGAACAAACATGGTAACATAGGATTTGTACATCACTGAGCAGAAGATCCATTCCCAGTAGTGCTCTTTCTGCCTTAGGATGCCCCGTTGGGCCAACCTAAAGGTCACCATTCAAACCACAGAGAAGAATAAGAGAAGAAGACAGTTAGCAGCCTCTCTGCAGCATGATGATTTTTTACCCCAGATTTCTGCTCACAGTGAAAATATATATGAAAATGATATAGTCATTTTTTCAGACTAAAATATTTTATACCTTCTTTTGGCACCAGAACACAAAGAAATTCGATGGTCTCTGTTTTCCTTAGTGTCAGTGCGATCATCATGACTGTTTTGATTAGTATCAGCTTGTATCTCTCCGTATTCAGAGTGGAAATTATATAATCCAGGCAAAAGATGACACATTCAAAATTGTGGAACTTTTGTTAGAAGAGTGGAGCTGGAATACAATCCCTGCTATGAAGTAAAAATAATCTGAGACTGCTCATGAATTTCACAGATCTGTGAAGAACTTAATCCTATTCTTGTACCATGGTTGAATTAAATTGAGAAATAAGGCTTGCATACTGTTGGGGGATTGTGTGAAGTGCCTCTTTGTTTACAAGTCTTACTTAGAATGGGAAAGTTAGTTTAGAGCCAGATCCCTTTGGCCCTTAAGACAATCCCTGTTCTCTCTGTCTCCACCAGATGAGCTCCCCCTGGGGAATGGAACTGCCCTCCTTTATCACTTGATCACAGAGAAGGATGAAGACGAGGGCATAGAGGATGAGCTCTGAGGTGTAAAGAATGGAAATCCATGAGCAGCATGTAGGCAAAGAACAGCAGGAGGGTGATATAGAAGACCACATAACAGGAGAAGACCATGAATGACAAGATCAAGAAAGCCAGGTAGGACCAGATGAACCTTCTATGTCTGTCCATAAGCTTCCTCCTGAAACAGGAAAAAAATAACCCAGGGAACTTGGTCCTTTAGAAGTGGAACCTGCTTCTTGAGAAATGCATCTGTGCCCTCTGCCCTCTGTCATGTTTAAAATGGCTCAGTGTGCCAATTCCTACATGAAGCCTATTCACCATGGTGACTTTGTTTGCATTGTGTCCATTACATGTTATGGAGATACTATTGACTGCATTTTCATCCTGATCAGTATGATGAAACTACACTTGAGTAGAAGAAATGTAGAAAGACAAGGTAGAGAGATACAGACTTACTAATTGAAATTGTCAAGATGATGTCACTGACATGGAGGGTAACAAAGAACATAGAAACTTTGTGTCCTGGTGCCACAAGAAGGTATACAAGAACAAATCAGAACTCTCAATCATCTTTTTGTGTCATTAGATTGCAAGTTCTTTGAGAGCTAAGACTGTTTTTTTTTCTCTTTATTTCTATCTCTACAACTTAATAAAGTGCCTAGAACTTCAAAGACAGTTCAGTCATTTCAATCATGTCTAACTCTTCATGACTTCATTTAAGGATTTCTTGGCAGAGATATTGTAGTGGTTTACCATTTCCTTTTCCAACTTACTGTACAGATGAGTAAACTGAGGCAAACAAGGTTAAGTGACTTGCTCAGGGTCACACAGTAAGTGTCAGAGGCCACATTTGAACTCAGAAAAATGAGCCTTTCTGACTTCAAGCCTGGCACTCTATCCACTATGCTGCCTAGCTGAACAAGAACATAGCCAGTGGGGGAAAAAAAAAGGGGGTGGCTAGGTGGCACAGGGAATAGAGCACCAGCCCTGGAGTCAGGAGGACCTGAGTTCAAATACGGACTAAGAGACTTAACACAAAAACTAGCCATGTGACCTTGGACAAGTCACTTACCCCTAACTGCCCTCCAAAAAAAAAAAGCAAAAAAAAAAAAAGAACATAGACAGTGCTCATTAAATTTTTGTATATTTGAATTTACCTTTAGAAATTCTTCAGTGTAGATCATATTGACCATCAAAACAGGAAAACTATGTGTTACATAGAATGGGCTGAGGACATGTATATTATCCTTCTGAAATAGTGCTACTTTATTTAAAAAGTGGAAATCTGCCTTACTAGCTATCAGTAGGGCTTCTGTATTGCTTTTTAGTACCTTGGAATACAAGTCATACAAGTATTGCTGAACAATTCAGGATAATCAGAAGAAAAAAATAATAACTTCACCCATAAATATAAATATGGTGATACTATGAGATGAAAAAATAAAAGAAGGAAGCTTTGAAACTGCTTACTTAATATAAAATTCAGAAATTATACTTAAAGATGGTGGAGTAAAAGCTATGACCCATCTGAGCTCTCATCCAAACTTTTCCATACATCTATTAAAAAAAAGGGACTCTAAACAAATTCTAGAGCAGCAGAACCCACACAAAGACAAAATGAAACAAATTTACAACCCAAGACAACCTGGAAGATTGACAGGAAAGGCTGAGAGAGGGATACAGTCCAATGAAGGCTAAATCAGTACAGATTCAGCCACAGCAAACCCAGAGAAGGCTTCAGGGGAGAGAAACTGTAGCGGTTTCCAGACTTCTCAACCTCAAAATGCCAATGTCTGTAGGAACAGTCTGTCTCTTCTTGGTGAGAGAGTAGCAGTGTTCATCCATGGGATGGCCCCAGCAGAGCCTGAGCCCAAGCAAACTAGGGGCAGGCCTCAGGAGTGACTAAGTCAACAGCGGTGGTGGCTGCCCCTGGAACTCTCAGCCCGTGGATGGAAAAGGGATCGAACGACTGGTGAGAAGGAGATTGTAGGGAACTATTTGCTGGCACAGAGACAGGACTCAGTTGCTCTGCCCATCCTTGAATCTGGTTTGCACTCCAGGGTGGCAGTCCCAGGCAAGGAGTACTATTAGAGCACAGTTTGTGGCAGCAATGGAGCAGGACCCTCCTTACACTTTCAGGGCAGAAAAGAGTGCATATAGCTATCAGAGACCAGAGCACAGAGCAGGAGAAGGGCAAATATGTCTTCTTAGATCATACCACCTTGGAAAAACTGAAAACTTACAAGTCCTTAGGAGTATCTCTGAAAACAGCTACACAATACTGTTGAAACTTGGGACAATACACTCTCCACACTGGAAGAAGAGCTCAACTTTAACAAAGAGTTAAAAAGTCAATAATTGGCTGGGAAAATGAACAAAGGAAAAACTTAGATATAGAAATTATGCTTCATAATAAAACAGATGACAAAAACACCATTAATTCCTCAAATGATATTTTAAAAGGAAACATGCTCGCTTTAAGAGGAATTGCAAAAAAAACCCCCAAACAAACAAAACCCTTTTCTGGAATTTATTGTGTGTTTTACAATTAGCAGATAAATTATTTCCCTCCCCAGATTATGTTTAAAAAACATAAAATGTACTAAGTGCATTATGAACAAATACATTTTCAACAACATTTGAGAAAATTTAAAAAAAAATGGGAATCCTATAATGGCAACCATTGCCAAAATAATCACCGCAGGAGGAAACATATCATGAAATACATCCCGGGACAAAAATTTAAAAAATGCCATGGCAGGAACAAATTGACAAATACACTCTGTATGTGTATTTCTGTGTTTATATATGTATACATAGGCATGTATGTATGTGCATATATAGATATATATTTATGTAGATGTATGTATGCATAGTTATGTATATGTATCAATGTGTGTGTATGTATGTGTGTGTATATCTCATTTTATCTTCACCAGAACTCTGAGGTAAGTGCTATTGTTATTCCCATTTCACATATGAGATAACTGAGAGAAACAAATGTAGCTAATGTGTGAGGGAGGACTTGAACTCATGTTCCTGAATTCAGGTTGAATCTTCTATCCACTGCATCAACTAGTTGCTCCAAGTAGAAGGTTAAATTTTATGTTAATATAAGGTCCAAGAAAAAAAGTTACAAAATAAATAATTAAACATCAACCAAAAATGTTGTTACAGAGATGAGAAGACTATTGTTTATAAATTTAGAAAAAGAGTCTTCAAAAAAGGAGTATGTATAAAATTTCTGATTGTCTATATGGTTACATAAAGTTCCATGATGTAACGAACATAAAAGTTGAATCTAATGGAAAACAGAGGATTTGCATATCATTAATACAGTGAAGAACAGAAAATTATGTTAAGGATATTTACTGAAACTCTAGTTTGTTTGTTTTTTTCAATTCTCAAAAGAGACAGGATGATATATAAGTTGAATGCTTCATTGTGGTGCACGGGTCATTAGCATAGCACTTTACTAGTTTCTTCGTTAAAGTGAATCTCTTTCCAAATTTCTTAACAGAAAGAAATTTCTATTACACAAAGAACACAAATGATTTCTCTGTTACATATGTATGTTCTTTAAAGAAAGTTCATAGATTGGATCAATAAAGAAAATCTATAAACAGAAAAAAAAAAACTATAAAATGCCTGAGGAGCCAAAGGATTGTGCCCAAAATGCTCTAGGGTAGAAAGAGTAATTTATCAGTTCAATGATTGTTGAACAAAGCAGGCCAAAGTGCCATAATGTCTATCATTTCTTTAATGGCTATCTTGAAGCTTTGATTGAATTCCACTTTCATATACTTTGTCATGCACTTCAAATATATGAAAAAGACCCAAGTAGAGTGAGAAAAGCAATATTCCATGTCCACATGGAGAAATGTTTCCTATTTAAAGCATAATACCAACAAAATGATGCCAAAAACAATTTATATAAAACATGGATTATTTCAGTTTAAGCCTAGCCTTGCCTGAAAGTCATTGTCATCTCCCCCAAATAGAAGAAATATAGCTTCCAAATTAAAGGAAAGGTGAAATAAAAACTTTTATTTTTCATACGATACAATGTGAATTATATCTACCTCTATGACTCCACTCAAAACATATAAAAAAAACTTTCATTTTTTTGAATCTTTAATACCATTAACATGTAACTTATACTTAATAAGTATAAATTTCTTTATATAACTAAAATGAAGGATAGAGATTGAAAGTGTTAAACTAGAATCCAGACATCAATTTGAACCACTGAATGAGGCAATATTTTTACAATATATTAGTCTTCTCCTGGCAAGATACATGAAGTATAGAGTTCTCAAGGTGAAAACAGTGGCTAAAAATGTTCAGAGACTAACTAATGTCCTGAAATCAAAGTTAAATACAAAGAATAAAGTATTTCATACCTGCACAGTGATAGTCCTAAATGCATACTTTGAAAGACACTAAGTGAATCATTATAGAGTGGTAATGTACACCCCCCCCAAAAAAAAAACAAAACAAAAACAATTCATACATCATCACTGAAA
This sequence comes from Pseudochirops corinnae, assembly GCA_028646515.1. NCBI lineage: Eukaryota > Metazoa > Chordata > Mammalia > Diprotodontia > Pseudocheiridae > Pseudochirops > Pseudochirops corinnae. The sequence goes on from CM053586.1 coordinate 125,628,161, forward strand.
CCTAGTGCTGAGAGGATTCTTGGGAAGATGGCAGAGGTCAGAAAATTCCAAGCTCTCAAGATTTTCCTTCATGAAAGAGATAAAATATCACCTCAGGGGTGAGAAAAAGCCACATCACACTCAATGAGTGCAGAAGCAGTGGAGCAGGGATGCTGCTGCCTGTGGGCATTTACAGGAGGCTGGAGCTCTTGGTTGAGGGAAGAAATGAAAGAGGATCTGGAGCCAGAGTGCCATACCCTGGGACTAGAGGTTATTACAAAAATAAACTTTAAAAATGCATAGGCAAAGGAAAAAGAATACAATCATGATACTACAAGAATCAGAGTTACTATGAGAATAGAAAAGACTGGGGTTTATCTTCAGAAGGGGATACTGAAAAAAAGAAACGCTCTTCTACTTCAAAGAATAATGTCAAATAGTCATCTGCTCAAAAAGAAATTATAGAAGAACTTTAAAAAGATTTTTAAAATGAAGTGAGAGAGATTGAGGAAAAGCTAAAAAAAAAAAAAGAACACTCTAAGAAAAAGATTATGAAAAGAAAGTTAAGTAATTAGAAATGGAGATCCAGAATCTTAAAAAAGAAAATGACCCCTTGAAAATCAGAATTGGGCCGGGGGAAGCTAGCAAAGTTATGAGACCAAATAAATAAATAAATGAACGAATGAATAAACAAATAAATAAATGAATGAATGAATGAACAAATAAATAAATAAATAAATGGACGGATAAATAAATAGGATATAAAGAATGAAAAATAGAAGAGAATATGAAACATCTCATCAGAAAAACAACTGATTTGGAGAACAGATCAAGGAAACAGAAAAATTAAGCTATCTGAAAGCAATGATCCAAAAAAAAAGAATTTTGACACAACAACAGTACAAGAAAGGTATTTTTTTTTAATTGTCCTGAAGCATTAGGACAAGAAAGGAAAGTAGAAATAGGAAAAAATCCACTGATCACCACCTGAAAGAGATCCTATGAGGATAACCCACAGGGTTATATTCTGAAACCCTCAGCTCAATGATGAAATATTATGAGTTAGAAGAGAAAAAAAATACTATGGCAGTGCCACAGTTACAATGAACCAAGACCTAAGGAGGGGCGGGAGGTGAAGTTAAGTAATAGGAGGGCAAGTAACAGGTAGAAATAAAGTAGAGGAGTCAGGAAGGATAGGAAATAAGAGATGCACAAACATAAAAATAAAGATTAGGAGTAGAATCTGTTAGAGAAAGTATATGTTTATGAGTGTATGTATGTATGTATGTATGTATATGTATATACATGTATAAATATAATGATATATAAACATATCCATGCTTATTTGTAGCTTGGGAGGGAGGTAGTAGAGGAAGTAGGAAAAGAACAAAGAAAAAAAATAGCGTGCATTGTCATGTGCACATGATATACTTTTTCCTTTTGTTATTTTATATTCAAGTTTTTATATTTAATTTTATATTTATTTCTTTTCACATTGTGTATTTAAGTCTAAAATTTAAAAAAGAATGTTAAAACTGTTTTATATGTAACTGGGGAAAATAAAATACTTAATTAATTTAAAAATATGGAAATACAGACATCATTCTATTGAGCAATAATGAAACCAGATAAAAGGTACATACTACTGGATATTTGTTTTGTCAAGGTCTAGCTCACTGAATAAAATGTAATGGAAGGATGAAGGAAAACAATGATGGCAATGAATTATTTGGGAAAATTTTGAGAACCCTTGAAATGTGGGCTCCTAGAACATTCCTATTCAAATGTCTATGTTGTCTCCATGGACATTGATGATTGATTGAAATGCCACACTTTGATATGTCAGTGATTACAGAGGTAGGTGTACTCTTTCAGCTGATGGGAAAACCCAGCTCCTCTCTTATTTAATATTAAAGTCTTTGGAAATAACACAGTTTAAAATAAAAAGAAAATGCAAAAAGAGAGCACCTCTTTTGAAGAGGCTCCCCAAAATTAACTCAGCTGGACATTAGACTATAGAAAGGCCATCATCAGGACCATACGAGAAGACTTTTTAGCTTCTTAGAAACTGAATTGGCACTCCATTGACAAGACCTATCTTTACATAGCTGAGTACACTTTATTGGGGAATCAACATAATATGAATATAACTTATTGAAATGATCCTTTTTAACTGACGTGAATAACCCCCTCAAAAAATAAGTTTTGGAAATATAATCTAAAATTCATCCACATTTAAAAAGTTTTACAAAATCTAAGCACATGCCTTAAAAATTAAAAGGGTGACTTCAGATCTATCTGTCTACCTCTCATATACATTTTAGGAATTTTTATCAGCAAATTAAAAATGAGATAGAGAAAGAAAAACAGAGACAGAGACATAGGAAACAAAGTCAGAGATAGAGGCAGACACAGAGACTGTCGGCAAGGCAGGGCCTCAAAGAAAACCATAGAAACAGAGAACTTTTATTTAAAAGGAAAAAAAAAAAGAACAGCAACAACAAAGCTTTTCTGAGCAGATAAAAAAGGGAGATATTGGAAAACCATTCCTTTGGTAATGAAGCCTGCAATTGTCAGCATTTATCAAGGTCATTCATCAAGGATAATTTTTAAAATATTAGTCATATTACATTTTAATTACTCATTAAAAAAGTTAAATTTTTTTATTGCTTAATTCCAATAAACTTTATGTTTT
>CM053586.1:125631334-125651909 GCA_028646515.1 Pseudochirops corinnae
TACTCATTAAAAAAGTTAAATTTTTTTATTGCTTAATTCCAATAAACTTTATGTTTTCAGTTGAAGTAGTTAATATGGTGTCAGACTTAAAAAAAATTTATATATATATATATAAAACATTTTTTATTGATGCTAAAAATGACAAAATAAATATATTTGAGAAAGTGCCAACCATCAGAGAATTATATATATATATTTAGTATGCCTAAATGATCATTTCTGATGGCCTTTGCATGGTAGTTCTACCCTTTTACCTAGAACACATAGGAATTAAATTAATTCTTACCTTACTTGAATGCAATATTGCTTAAAAATTATATTAACCTTATATGCCCCTCCAAACAAACTACTTAATAATTTTAGATTGAAATTTAATACCAGAAAAATATTTTCCTCTTCCTTCTGATTCTTAAATATTACAATATCTCAAATTTCTGATTTGCTCTGAGATATTAACTCTGGGTTAATGATCAGGATATTGATACTAAATAAAAAGGGGCTTTTTCAATTAAAGAAAAAAAAACACTCAGGACATATTGTGATAAAATTATTTTAACTCTTTTATTTTACAGATAAGAAAACTGAGAAATTCATGTCTAGAGGTGGGGGAAGAGTATTATTTAGAAATGACTAACATACAAGATCCCAAATTGTTTATTTTAATTGAACTACAATTATGTGATTGATTACTTTATCAAATGTGTAGAATTGGGGTCATATAGTTATATCAGCTTAGATCCTCAGAAGAAAAGCCTCAGTATAGAAATCTCATCTACCTCCTATCCCCCAAACCATTTTCTTTCTTCTGTTTGAACTGCTACAGCATTTATTTATTGCTCTCATAACTGAGAATAAGGACAATATAGCAGTCTGCTCAGAGTGCATCATTTTCCATGCAGAAGAGGCCATAGAACATGCTTCCAGGAGGAGTTTTGATGTTTGTCATGGATTTTCCTTGCAAAGACATTGCATGTAACATTTACAGAGATTCTACACATGTTTCTGGCTTGTTAATTATGTGATGGAGGGAAGCCTTTTTTGATTGACTAATTTTAGAAAAAACTAGAGATACTGTCTAAAGTTCTTACCTGGCCTCTGACTTCTGCTTTCTAGATTGGACCTCTTTTGTTGGTTTGAACCCCTCTGGTGACTATAAGGGGAGAGTCCTTGGGCCCTCTCATGCTGAGAATTAAACGTGGCCCTATGAATATGGACTGTATTCCTGTTCCTCTCTGTTTGCTTGTTTAAAAAATTACAGGTAATTTTTTTTTCACATTCATTATTTATTTTTTAAATTTTAAGTTCTAAATTCTATCTCTCATTCCTTTCTTTCCTTGTTTACTGAGACAGTAGGCAATCTGATACAGGTTATACATGTACAACAATGTAAAAATTTAAATATCAGTCATTTTGTGTCAGAAAACTGAAAACAAGAAAGAAAAAGATGGATGGATAGATGGAAGGATGGATAGATAGGTAAATAGTCAGAGAGATAAATGGATAGATAGATAGATAGATAGATAGATAGATAGATAGATAGATAGATAGATAGAAAAAAGAAATAGTATTCTTCAATCTGTTTTCAGATGCCAATAATTCTTTCTCTGGAGACAGAATTTTTCATCATGAATCCTTTGGAATGTCATTAATCATTGTATTATTGAGAATAGCAAAGTCATTAGGCTTGTTTGTCATACAATATTGCTTTTACTGTACATAATGTGTTCTCCTGTTTCTGCTCACTTCACTTTGTTATATTAGTTAATGTAAGTCTTTCCAGGTTTTTTTTTAAGCATCATGCTTTTCATTTCATACAGCATAATATTCCATTATAATTGTGTACCACAATATGTTCAGTCATGCCCCAATTAATGGGTGTTCTCTTAATTTCCAATTTTTAGTCACCACAAAAAGAACTGCTTTAAATATTTTTGTACAAGTAAGTATAATGGTAATTAATTTAAATTTGAAGACCCCTTTTTGTTATGTCAAGTAAGCAGGTACTTAGCCTTTAGTAACTAATCAAACCTTTGTGGCTAAGAGGCAGAGGGTGTGAACTCTGTCTCCTGTTGCTGACATAACAGGAAAGGTTTGGCTGAACCACGAAGCCAGTGCTTTGTGTGTATAGAAGAAGAGCCCCAGAGAGAGACTGTCAGAATTAGAATTTTTTTCCTGGTGGGCTCCTGGTGGAGGAGAGAGGGAGTTTCTCTCAGTGAGCATCTGGAAGCTGACTGAGAACTGGGAGAGGATTTCCTTGAGACCAGAATCTGGTGAAGGCTAAAGTTGCTGCTGAGAAGGCTGCCTAGAAGGCTGAGATTTCTTCTGGATCCTAGAGCCAGCCTAACTGCTGGAGGACTGAAGAAGCATGACCAGGATAATATTTTGTTTGTTTATGGGTTGGTTGATCCTTGAATTCCTTGGAAAAGAAGTTATGAAGGTTTTGAGAGGTGAACTTCAATGTGTAGCAGGAACTGTCTGTGAACTTCAGTGTGTTGCAGGAACTTCCCAGAGGAGTGGACAAGAACCTGGGACCTGTCTGCCTCTGAATTCAGGTGACTGTTTGGTGGATTCAAGTAGGAGCTGGGACTATGGAAGGGGATCCAGGGAATCTGAAAGAACACCTGAAGTCAAGATGAAGAAAAGGCTTTTCCTTGGATATTAAATGCTGTGATGAAATTGAAGTGTGCTAGAGACCAAGGGGTCGAGGGTTTGTATAATTTTCTAATGATTATATTTAGTGATTAATGATACTTAGTGACTGATTGCTACATAAGTGACTGATTAAGTTAACCTATGATTGCTCCATGAGTGGAAGACTGACTATTGTATTTTGAGATGACTGAATGATTGAGTAAGGAGGCAAACCTCTTTAGGGATACCAGATGATTATTCTTTTGTTCTTTGTTCTAAATATTGTGACCACTTTGGTGAAAACTATGTGGCCATTTTAATGATAATCTGTTGTGAACACTATATTGTTACTTTCTGTGATAAGATGTAATGTTGTGAATATTATGTTATGATTTGTTGTGAATGTTTACCATGATTTGTTATGGAATAGATGGAGTGTTCACTATACTGTGTCATCAGAATCTTAAAAGCTGTTCACAGTAGCATTCTTTTGGGAAGCTTCTCATGCATGGCATTACAGTCGGTTCTTTTCCCTTTTTTATGATCTCTTTGGCAAATAGATCTAGTAGTGTTATTGCTGGATCAAAGGGTATGCATGGTTTGATAACCCTTTTGGTATAGTTCCAAACTATTCTTCAGAATGATTGAATCAGTTATCAATTCCAACAGTGTATTAGTGCTCCAGATTTCCCAAATCTCCTCCAACATTTATAATTTTCTATTTTGTCATATTACTCCATCTGATACATATTAGGTGGTACCTCAGAGATTATTTAATTTGCATTTCTCTAATCAATGGTGATTTAGAGCATTCTTTATATGAGTATAGCTAACTTTGATTTCTTTGAAAACTACCTGTTCACATCCTTTAACCATTCACCAATTGGGAATGACATATATTCTTATAAATTTGACAAAGTTACCTATATATTTGAGAGATGAGGCCTTTTTCAGAGATACTTGCTGTAAATTTTCCACCAAGTTTTCTGCTTTCCTTCTAATTTTGTTGTATTGTTTTTGTTTGCATAAAAACATTTTTAATATTACATATAACCAAATTACTGAATTTATTTTTTTCTCATTGACTTGTTTATTTACTTTTAGTTTACAAGATTCAGTTCCACAATCCCTTGAATTTCAGATTTTCTCCCCTCCTTCCCCCTCACCCCATGATGGGGTACAATCATGTATAGGATCTGCAAATACTTTCACATTGGACATTAGTCTGGTTGTATAGAAGGGTTGTAACCAATGAGTGAACACTGGGAAAAAAGAAACAAAACCAAACATGAAAAAGAATGATTGCATGTATTGCTTCAGTCTCCATTTAAACTCTAGTTTTTCTAGATCTTTCTTTGAATGTAGATATCTCCTTCCATTCTGAGACTTGTAGAGTTGTCTTATAGCTGTGTATTGCTGAGAAGAGTCCAGTTTATGAAAGTTGATCATCACACGATGTGTCTGTGATTTTGTACAAATTTTTCCTGGTTCTGCTCTTCTCACTTAGCATCAATTTGTATAAGCCTGTCCAGGTAATTATGAAGTCCCTCTGCTTCCCATTTCTTATAGCACAATAGTCAAATTACTCAATTTAGATAGTTTTAATGCTGTCTTTCTCTTGTTAGGTCCTAATTTTTTTCACCTTATCTATAGAACTGACAAGTTAGCTATTCCATGGTCTTCCATGCAGTATCACCCTATGTGTCTAAGTCATGTACCCATGATCTCATCTTAGTATATAGTGTGAGATGTTTGTATATACCTTGTTTCTGCCATACCATTTTCTGGTTTTCCCAGCAGTTTTTTTTTTTTTGGTCAAATTATTAGTTTTTGTCCAAAAAGCTAAGATCTTTGGTTTTATCAAAAACTGAATTATTATGGTCATTGACTACAATGTGTTGTATGCCTAATCTATTCCACTGATCCACCACTCTATTTCTTAGCCAGTATCAGATTGTTTTGATAATTACTGCTTTATAAAACAGTTTGAGATCTGTTCAGCCAGGTTTCATTGATTTCCTAGATACTTTTGACCTTTGTGCTCTTACAAATTACCTTTGTTACTCTGTAAAACCTTTTTTGGTAGTCTGATTGGTATGGAATTAAATAACTAAATTAATTGGATAGAATTGTCATTTTTATTATATTGACCCAGCCTACACATGACCAATTAATATTTTTCCTGTTGTTTAATCTGACTTTATGTGTGTTAAAAGTGTTTTGTAATTATGTTCATGTTTTCTTGGGTTTGTCTTGGCAGGTAAACCCCCAAGTATTTTACATTGTCTACAGTTATTTTCAATGGAATTTTTCTTCTTTTTATTACTGCTGGAGTTTGTTGGCAACATACAGAAATGCTGGTGATTCATGTGTTTATTTGTTGTCTTACAATTTTGCTAAACTTGTTAATTATTTTAACTAGTTTTATAAATTGATTGTCAAAATATACTCATACCATTTTCAAAGAGAGACTGCTTTGTTTCTTTATTGCTTATTCTAATTCCTTTAGTTTCTTTTTTTTCTTCTCATTGCTATAGCTAGTGTTTCAGTACAATATTGAATAGTGGTAATAATGGGGATCCTTGCTTCACTTTTCATTTTTTTGGCAAAATATCCAGCTTATTCCCATTACAGATAATGCTTACTGATGGTTTTAGATAGACATTTCTTATCATTCTAAGATAAACTCCATTTATTCCTATTCTGTCTAGAGGTGGTTGTTCTTTCTTTTTTTTTTTTTATGAATGGGTGTCATAATTTTTAAAGGCTTCCCAGACCCATTTATTGAGAAAATACTATGATTTCTATTGCTTTTATTACTGATATGGTGAATTATGTTGATAGTTTTCCCCATATTGAATGCAGTAGCCCTGTATTCCTGGTATAAATCCTAACTGGTAATAGTATATGATCCTTGTGGTATATTGTTGTAATGTTATTATTACTTTTTAGTAATAATAATTACTTATTAGTACTTTTTTTGCATCAATATGCATTAAAGAAATTGGTTTATAGTTTTAATTTTCCCATTTTGACTCTTCTTGTTTTAAGTATACTATATTTGTATCATAAAAGGAATTTGACAGGACTCCATTTTTCCTTATTTCTCCAAGAAGTTTTTATAATATTGAGATTATATTTTAAATGTTTGTTTGAATACACTTGTGAATTCATTTGGCTCTAGGAATTTTTTTCTTAGGCAATTCATTGAAGGCCTGTTCAATTTCTTTTTCTAAGATTGAGTTATTTAAATGTTCTATTTCCTCATCTGTTAATCTGGGTTATTTATATTTTTTGTAAATATTACTTCATTTCATTTTGATTGTCAGATTTACTAGAATATAATTGGGCAAAATAGCTCCTAATAATTTTTTTAATTTCCTCTTCAGTGGTGGCAAATTCACCCCTTTCCTTTTGGATACTAGAGATTTTGTTTTCTTCTTTAATTTTTTTTTTTACATCAAATTAATCAATAATTGATATATTTTATGTTTTTTTTCCCATAAGACTAGCTTCTAGATTTATTTATTAGTTCAGTGGTGTTCATACTTTCAATTATAATTATCTCTCCTTTGTTTCAGGGTTTCTAGTTTGGTGTTTAATTGAGGATATTTAGCTTGTTCCTTTTCTATTTTTTTTTTAGTTGCATGTTCAATATCTGCTCTTTCTCTTTTTAGAGATATAAATCTTTGCCTAAGAACTATTTTGGTCCCATCCCCCAAATTTTGATATTTTGTCTCTTTCTCATTGTATTTAATGAAATTATTATCTCTGTTTTTTCTTTGCCCCACTTCTTTAGGATTATTTAGTTTCCAATTAATTTTTATCTATCTTTCCACTGTCCTTTATTAAATATAATTTCTCTTGCATTATAATCTGAAAAGGATGCTTATCACATTTCAGTTCGTTGGGATTTAGGTGTGAGATTTTTATGTTCTAATACATGGTCAGTTTTTTTGCATATTTGCCAGGTATATTCTTTTTTATTCCTGTTCAATTTCCTCCATAGGTTTATCATATCTATTTTTTTTTCTAAAATTATGTTCACTTCCTTAACTTCTGTCTTATTTTTGGCTAAATTTATCTAGCTCTGAGAGGGGAAAATTGAGGTTCCTCATTAGTATAGTTTTGTTGTCTATTAACTTTTTTAAAAAACTCAGATGCTATACTGTGTGGTGCAGATATGTTTATCATTTATGTCACTTCATTGTTTATATCTATGTCTTTTAGCAAGGTATAATTTTCTTCCTTATCTCTTAATTAATCTATTTTTGTTTTTGCTTTCTCTGAGATCATGATTGCAATCACTACTTTCTTTTTTTTTAAACTTCGTATGAAGCATAATAGATTCTATTCCAGTCTTTTACCTTTGTTCTGTATGTGTCTCTGTGTTTCAAATGAGTTTTTTTTTTTTGTAAACAGCATATTGCAGGATTCTGGTTTTTAATGTCTTCTGGCATATGAATTTGTTTTCTGAGTAAGTTCATTCCATTCATATCTATAGTTAAGGTAACTGTGTATTTCTCTCCATCCTATTTCTCCCCCGTTTATCCTTCTCTCTCTTACTTTTCATGCTGTCCCTCCTCAGAAGTATTGTCCTTCTACCCATGGACTCCCTCAATCTGCCCTCCCTTCTATAAGTTCCCAGAAACTTCTCTTATTTCCATTGTTCTTTTTTTTCAATTCCCTATATGGTAAGATAATTTTTTAAAAAAAATTTTAGTAGTATTTTATTTTTCCCTAGTACATGTCAAGTAAGTTTTTAACATTCATTTTATGAGATTTTGAGTTTAAAATTTTCTCCCTCTCCCCCTTATCTCCCATCATCTGAAAATGGTAGACAGTTTGCTATAGTTTATACACGTGCTATCATGTAAAAAAATTTCCATATTAATAACATCTATGTAAAGAGAAACAGATCAAAAGGAAAAAAAATGTGAGTAAGAATAAAATAGGCGAAAAAATGCTGCATTCCCCATTCAGAGTCTTATCAGTTCTTTTTCTGGATATGAACATAATTTTTCTTTGGGAGTCTTTTGTGCTTATCCTGGATGATTGTGTTGCTGAGAAGAGCTGAGTCATTCATTCATAGTTGATCATCATACAATGTTGCTGATATACAGTATACAATGTTTTTGGTGGTTCTGTCTATTTCACTTTGCAGTAGTCTGTGCAAGTCTTTCCAGGATTTCCTGAAATATACCTGTTCATCATTTCTTATTGAACGATGGTATCTCATTACATTCATATAACTGATTCAGCTATTCCCTAACTGATGGGCATCACTTCAATTTCCAATATTTTGCTACCCTGAAAAGTACTGCTATAAATATTTTTGCACACGTAGGTCCTTTTCCCTTTTTGATAAGCTCATTGGGATAGAAACCTAGTAGTTGTATTGTTGGTTCACAGGTAATGCACAGTTTGGTTGCCTCTTGGGCATAGTTCCAAATTGCTCTCCAGAATGGTTTGATCAGTTCACATCTCCATCAACAGTACATCAGTGTCCCAATTTTCCCACATCCTCTACAACATTAATCATTTTCCTTTTTTTCATTTTAGCCAATCTCATAGGTGTGATGTGGTATCTCAGAGTTCTTTTAATTTGTATTACACAAATTAATAGTGCTTTAGAGCATTTTATGTGACTATGGAAAATTTTGATTCCTCGATCTGAAAAATACCTGTTTATATCCTTTGACCACTTATCAATTGGGGAATGACTTGTATCCATATAAAGTTGACTCACTGCTCTATATATTTGAGAGATGAGGCCTTCATCAGAGATGCTTGCTACAAAGAGTGTTTCCCAGATTTCTGCTTCCCTTTTAATCTTGGATACATCAATTTTGTTTGTATAAAAGCTTCTTAAATTTAATATAATCAATATATGTATTCTAGATTTTATAATGCTCTCTATCTCTTGTTTGGTCATGAATTTTTCACTTCCCCAGAGATCTGACAGGTAGATTATTCCTTATGGTGTCACACTTAATTCTAAATCATTTACCAGTTTTGATCTTATCTTGGCATACAGTGTGAGGTGTTGGTCTATACCTGATTTGTGTTTTATTATTTTCCAATTTTCTCAGCAGATTTTGTCAAATGATGAGTTCTTATTCTCAAAGCTGGGGTCTTCATGTTTATCAAATGCTAGATTACTATGGTCATTAACTACTGTGTCTTGTGTATCTAATCTATTCCACATATCCACCACTCCATTTCTTACTGAGTATCAGAGAGTTTTGATGATTACTACTTTATAATATTGTTTGCAGGTCACCTTCCTTTGTGTATTTTTTTTTTCATTAATTCTTTTGACATTCTTGACCTTTTGCTCTTCCAGATGATTTGTTTTCATTTTTTTCTAACTCTTTAATTTTTTTTGGCAGTTTGATTGGTATGGCATTGAATAAGTAAATTAGTTTAGGCAAGATTGTCATTTTGATTATAATGTCTTGACCTACACAAGAGCAATTTTTCCACTTTTTTAGATCTGACATTGTGTGGGGAAAAAAAAAGTTTTGTAATTGTATTCATCATTTCATGTGAGAATATAAACAGTTTGGTCTTTTTGAATCTCTTATGTTTTCTCTTTCTTCTTTCTTGTTTACCTTTTAATATTTCTCTTGATTCTAGAATTTGAAAATAAAAATTTTTAATTAGCTATGGTCTTTTAATTAGGAATGTTTGAAAGACCTCTATTTCATATTGAAGGATTGTACACAATTTTGATTGGTATATTCTTTCAGGTTCTATTTTGCCCTCCAGTTCTAAGATATCAGGGTAGTTTTCCTTAATAATTTCTTAAAATATGATGTCCAAGCTTTCTCTCTCTCCTTTTTTTTTTTTTATCATGGCATTCTGGCAGTCCATCCATTCTTAAATTATCTACTGGATTTATTTTCCAGGTCAGTTATTTTTCCAAAGAGAAATTTCATTTTCTCCTCTTCTTTTATGCCTTTTTTTGTTTGTTGGTTTTATCACTTCTTGATGTCTCATGGCATCATTAGCTTCTACTTGTTCAATTTTAGTTTTTAAGGAATTATTGCCTTTAATAAGCTTTGTAACTACTTTTCCATTTGATCAATGCTATTTTTCTTAAGGGGTTGTTTTCTTTGGTTAATTTTTGTATGTCTTTTTTCATTTTTTCGTGTTGCTTTTTTTAAATCAATTTTTATCACTCTTTTTTCATGATTCGTTTGCATTACTCTCATTTCTTTTCCCAATTTTTCTTCTATTTCTCTTATTTGGTTTTTAAAAAAAAATGAGCTCTTCCAGGAGATTTTTTTAGGACTTGAGATCAATTTGCATTTTTCTTTGAGGCTTCACATGAAGCCTCCATGTCACCTTATTAATTTTTCTATGATCAAGTTCTCTTTGTTTGCTTTTTTTCTATTTTGCAACTTTTTACTCTTAAGTAAGAATTGGGCACTGATCCTATCTCAAGATTCTTATGCTAAATCTGACTTTCTCTAAAGGATGTGGCCTCACTCTTGGATTTCCCTAAGAGTCTCTCTGTTGTTGGCCAGCCACAATGACAGGATCTTGCTGCTGCCTTTCCTGTGGGTGAGGTCTCATTTCTGGCTTGCCCCATGGGTGGAATTTTACTGCTGGCCTGCTTTGCAAGGTGAGACCTTACTTCTCGCAAGAAATGGGAGCAGGATTTTACTGGTGGCATATACTCATGGTTGGGCCTGACTGTGCTGCTGGTCTACATAAACTGCTAGTTCATCTCAAGGCTGCTGATTGTAGAGGTTGGAGTGTGGGGGCTAGGCCCTTACTGGTAACTTGCCCCAAGGGTTGGAGTCTTGCTGCAGCCCTCCTGTGATGCATCCTGCTACTGTTGCTCTGGACTTGGATCCCCTCTCATCCCAGTGAACTGAGCCTTTAAGCAGTTCTAGACTAAAAGGCTACTTCCTTGATTCTAAATTAGTCCTAAGTCATTTTTAAAGGTTGTTTGGAGGGAAATTTGGGAAGCCTCCAGGGAGTTCCTGCCTCACTCCACCATCTTGGCAATAGAAGTACTATTTGCTCATTTATGGTGAAGGAAGTTATAGGCTATATCTTTGTTAGTTTGAAAGGTCAGAAGAGCAAGGTATTGAAGAGACTAAGTATAAAATTTATGGAATATTTTGTAGTGAGCTCAATAGCAATAATCTTGAGAAGTAACATTTTCTATACAGTCCTTAAAATATGAAAAGAAGAGTCATCTAATAACAATGCTGCTTGAATATGAATTTGGTAGACCAAATCATTTCATTGTGATCTCCTTGAGGGAAGGGATTGTCTTTTTCATCTTTTTGTATCCCCAGAGCTTAGCGAAGAGCCTGTTACATAGTAGGAGCTTAATAAATGTTTATTGACTGACTTAATACTATGTAGAAACTTTGGTAAGTCTGAATTTCTTTCCCCCAATAAGTGTTATAGGAGAGCTTATATTGAAAAATATGTTGGGAAGAATTATACATACACACAAACACACACTCCCACACATAATGTTGTTGAAGTGAATAATTGTTTATAAAAGCTAACCAATGCTAATTGGTTTCATTGACCTGGAGTGGTAGTCACTGGCAACCAACAATGGAGGTAAACAGCAGGGATCTTTAACATCAAATCACTGGTAATGTTAGTATGATCAAGCATACTGTCATCATGAAATAGGGAGTGGAGCAGACTATATAATTCTATAACAACATCAAGCCAGCCATGCAACCTGCTCCTTTCCTGCTAATATAGACAACTTCATTGGTTATTCACTGTAGACCTGTATGGAGTTGGCTAAAAGCAGAGGCAAATGAGAAGAGGGAATGTAAAGAATATTTGCTCTCCCAAATGTAATTCATTGTAAAAATTTGTGAGTAGTTGATAGTATTGAAAAGCAGATAATTTTCATGATATTGCCTTTAAGTACTTACAGAATTTCAGTAAGCAAGAAGGTTAAACTTTAACAAAGATTTTTTTTCACACTTCTTCACAGATAAAAAAAAAAAGGAAGAGGAAGAAGAGTAAGGAGGAGAAGGAGAAGGAGAGGGAGAGGGAGAAGGAGAAGGAGAAGGAGAAGGAGGAGGAGGAGGAAGAGGAGTTGGAAGAAGAGGTGAAGGAGGAGGAGTAATAACAGCAAATTACCTAAGGTAACTATTAACTTTAATGTCAAGTAAAGTGGTACTTTGCTCCTTGTTTCAATTATTGTAATGGCAAGCAAAGTAGTACTCAAGCTCCTTGTTTCAATTATTCAAGAGCCTTTGAGCTCCATTTGAGATTATAACAAGTCTTAGTTGGAAACAGCATACATTGTGTTGCCCTTAATAGGCCTAAGGGAGTTTGGAGACCTTTCTTGACCTTAATAGGCCTAACATCATCACATAGAGCCTAAGGTGGGAGGAATTTACTGAAAGAGTGAAACAGGAAGGGTAGAACAGGAAGGAACAGAGCAGAGGAAAGCTCAAGCAGAGCTGGGAACAAGCAGAACAGAAATCAAGAATGCTTGTGATTTCGACACTCTGTAGAACTCTGTTGGTCTGTCAGACAAAAGCTTTGTCTGTTGTTTTTAGACAGAAGTTCTGAAAGAGGACTTTCCTGCTGATCCAGAAGCCCTGAGAGAGTACTTTACTACTGTTTACAGAGGTCCTGAAAGAGGACTTTTACAGCTGTTTACAGACATTTTGAAAGAGGGCTTTACTGCCATTTACAGAAGTTCTGGGACTTTACTGCTGTGTTTGATTTCTCAGACGTAAATTTTATCTGTTGGTTTGTATTACTTTGTCAGACAGAATGGGATTTGAAATGATAGTGCCGGCAATGTGTATGAATATTGTTTTAACTCTGCTAAGCTTAATGTGTATAAATATTGTTGCAGCTTTGTTAATCTTTGTCTTCCCAGAAACTGAAGCTGTGAAGGGCTTGGAGTAGACTAGTCCATGAGCTGCATGGAGTAGTCCATGACTAGACTATGAGCTGCAATTGGAAAGCTGCCTACCTGTGAATCCAGGCAAGAGCTGGGAATGTGGAAGAGGAGCCATAGAGTTTGGAAGTCTGCCTCAAGTTAAGAAGAAAGGACCTTTACTTGAGTACTCAGTGCTTACTGATGAGATTGTAATTTACTTTTGACCTGGGATGGATGGCCTTTGTACTTTCCACTACCCCTTAAGGATGGTTGATTTAAGGATGATTACTCCTTAAGGATGATTAGCTCAAGGATGATTGGACACCAGCCTCTACTTTAGGATTAAAGGAGACTTCACTTGGGTACTCAATACTGATTGATGAGATTATGACTTACTGAATGATATGTTTTGTTTAAGAGTATGTGGCCCCCTTAGTAATAAATTGTTATGTTATATTGCTGTGAATGTTTTGCTTTAGATCATTGCTGAATAAATAGATAGTTCACTATACTATGTGATCAGATCCTTAAAGTTATTCACAGCAGTAGTCCACGGGAGAGCTGCTCATGATCAACTTTACATTGACTCATTACACTGTCTATTGAGGCTTATTATACCAGACCTCCTGTAGAAGAGATAGCATAGATGGCCTCAAACTTTTAAGTCTGAAAGTTTAACAAAATTGTCAGTATGGAAGTTCTTTATTATATCTGAAAAATATCCCATTATGACTTTGAAAGCTATCGTCACTAGTATTGGTATCAGTGAAAATGAAAAGTATCAAGTTGAGTACTACATAAAATTACATACATGTGTATGCATATGTATAGATGTATATCCATATTAGTATATACATACACATATATATATATATATATATGCATTTTTAGTAGAAGAGTAATTTTTTATGTGGAATAAATAATCCTAATTCTCCATAATTCTGCTATTTAATCTTTTAATTGATTTTAAGAATCACCACTAGATATTTTTGCTTTGTCCCTTAAATTGTGAGATTCAGAAGTAGACTGGGAATGAGTAAGAATGATGTCACTTTCTAGATATTATACATGCCAACACCAATATGTTTGTTCTGTATAAAATTAGTTTAGGCAATAACTGTTCTATATAGGTGTCCTATATTTGTAATCCATTAAATCAAGAAAACAATAATCTTTGATGTTATTTGTGTCACTTCTATTCACTTTCCAATACTAATCATAATCCATATAAAGCTTAACATTCCTTAGAGGACTGTCTGAGGCTCTTAGAGGTTAAATGAGATATACATGATAATATAGCTGGTGCCTGTAAGAAGTGGATTTGACTCCAGTTCTTCTTAAAGTCCAAAATTGCTTAGAAGAAGAAAAAAGAGGTATTGTGGTATTATGGAGTGTTTTATCTCTGCAATACCAAAAGACGTCTTGTTTTTCAGTGATTTTCCTTATATACTTAAAGACCCTGATTTTGCCCATTTTAGTATCAGATTTTTATAGCTTGTGTCATTTTCCCATGAGCTTCTCTACTTAGTTTTAACTCCAAGATAAGGTCATCACTTAAAATCCCATCAGCATGGACAGTGATCAGGCTTTGATACCCTCCACTTCCTTGATACCCTCAGTTGTCTCTCTTCTTTTATTAGGGAGGCTGGGAAGATGGATAGAGGAGCAATAGACTCCTCTCAAAGCCTCTTTTTTTAAAAGAGGATTCAGAGTTTTCCACCTAATTTTATTTCCCCATCATTTGCTTCAGTTAGATTCTACTCCACAAGCATTAGCAGACCTCTTTCAGCTTCCTTTTGTGTACTGTCTACAACCATTACTTTTTAAATTTGTTGATCAAGTCAGATTTGTGAGTAAAATATTCATTGAAAATTGTTTGTAAATGTTGATTCATGTAGAGGGAAAATGTATTTAAATATTTTAGCTTTCATCTGACTAGTTAGCCACAACAACGAGATTATGTGGAACTAGTTAATACTTGTAACTATTAAAACTCAAATTGGGTTACTTTTGTTAATTTTTTTTATGAATGCATTTCTTTATCAACAATTTCCTAGTTTCCCATGGTCTGTAGCCTTACTTTATGGGTCACCTTTTGCCTATTGCCCCTGTAATACCACTTTGATTCTCTTTTTGATCAAAGGAAAATATTATGACATTAAATATTGAAAGATTTGCAATTCTGACAATTGGTGGTTTTAGAAATCCAATAACAGCAGTTACCTGAGACAAACTAGGCTCAGTAAACAAAGACAATGTCAGGGATCTATGAGAATCCTACCTGTAAAAGCCCAATGCAAAGCTACAATGCAATACATACAATACAATACATACAATTCATAAAAGTTTTCATAAGGAATTTTCTTGGAAGTATGAGTCCTCTAAGTTTGAACCTACTCTTTTCATAAAACTTTTTTGTTTGAGAGGGAATTATGTACCTGGTTTGGGATGATTCTGTAGTAACTGGGTTTTTTTAAATAAATACTGAAAAAACTAGTTAAGTAGTTCTAAAATACTGATTAATTATGGCTCTCTATGTGGTAAGTTACCCATTGTGATAAATTACCCCAGAAGTTACCTCTTAGAAATATGAGTCATTTAAGTCTGATTCCACTCTCCTCAGCAATCTTTTACATTTAAGAGAGGAACATGTCACTGGTTTGGGATGATTATGTAATAACTATTCTTTAGTGAATAATACTTTTTTCCTTTATAAAATAATACCAGTTATATATATTATATTTAAAACAAATCCCATGAAATAACATTTGAAATCAAATAGATCTAAGTAATTTAAGAGAAAATATTCTTATCCATAAAGTCATGCTCCAAAACTTCTATGTATAAAAGAGATTATTAACAAAGCAGATGTTAAAATATCCCCCTTATTAGAGCCAGTTCTCGAAGCCAGGGGTTCTAAGAGTGACCCTTCCTGTTGAGATGATTCTATAACAACTATTCTTTTTTTTTAAGTAAATACCACTTTCTGAAAGCTAATTAATTGTGGATCTCTATGTGATAATCAAAGGACATAGCAGATTGAAGATTATGAGTGATAGTGATAAAAATCTAAAGTGAAAGTTTGAATTTTATACCCAGAGTTACATATAGTACTGCAAGGGGAGAAGTAGAGAGATGATACCTTGAGTCCTAGACCTTTATATCTGTAAAACTGCCTCATTTAAACTTTTTATATACATATCCACCAAGCCAGATGAAAGCTGTAAAATATTAATTCTCAGTTTTTTTTTCCTGCTTACATGAATCTACTTGTCAGCATGCGGTGCCTGACAAGTCATATATGCTTAATTAATGTTTATTGATTGATTCATTGAAATAGCTTGAGAGAGGTGTCACTATGCAAATATGGGAGGAAGTTTGACACAAAATAGAATGCAGAGCTTGTATACAGGAAATCTAGTCTTTCTCCAAGACATTTTTTAGGAGTATGATTCTAGCCAGTTAATTTCACATGTATGAAGATCAGTTTCCTCATCTATAAAAGAAGATAATAATCCTAGTATGACCTACCTCATAGGACTGATTTGAAATTCAAGCTAGATAATGTAAGTGAAGTGATTTGATAAACTTAATGGACTATATAAATCCCCACTAGCATGATCAAATCTCTCTAGAGCATAAAGTCTTTAGCCAAATTGGCAATGATTAAATCACACCTTATTTTAGTAAATGACAAAATTGTCCAAATTCAACTATCCACTGTCATGTGGCTTCTCTATTGTGAAGTACACTACTAGATTTTAGTAAGTGATATTTTTTTGCTGTATTAATATTATGGTCAAGACCAACAGAAGGTAAAAATAATATGTGCAAAAAGTTTTATATTACTGCACTCTACAGAGAAAGATAGTAGATTATTTTTTCATTGAGCCTAGCACATCATAAAAACAACAGTTTAACACAGGCTACCATTTTGGATTTGATTGGCCATGTTCTTTGTTTCCTAAAATTTACTTGTTTTATTCTTAACCCAGGAGACAAATTTCTTATATTTCTAAACTGTCAAATACCTAATCTGAGGAACTAATATATGTTCATAGAAAAAGGATAATATGGCAAAAGCTGTGTGATATATTTGTATTTTTAAGGTACTTGATCAAAGAATGTTTATTACTTTGTTGTCCAAAACTACTTCTTCTTCTTCTCCCTCTTTCTCTCTCTTTCTCCCACCCCCCCCCCTTCTCTTTGCCTTATCCTATAATTTCATTAGTGTAGAGAATTTCTGATGAGAGTCCTACTATCATTTCAGGTCTGCAAGTCTTCTGAAACTTGTAGTATAAGAGAATTTGATTTAGCACTGAAAGTTTAAGTGATTTCTCCAAGGTGGGATTTGAACCCAGGCCGTGACTGCTGTCTGACTATGGCTTCTTTTCTATCCTATTAATGACAGAAATTAAAGAAATTTTAAGGTAAGAGTTATCAGTGAAATCTTTCCAGAGCAACAGGGGAGGAAGAATCAGGGAGAATTGGAGACTTTAAATGTTTCTTTACACACACACACACACACAGATTGAGAGAATATTGTATTAGTAATTGTCTGTTCTATCCTCAACATAACCTAATTAAATATTGCCGTTATTTAAAAAAATTCAAAATACCCCTAAAATCACAACACATTTTGATGAGGATATCAATATTTGACATTATTTTAGTTGTCTGTGATTTTATCTGGTGAATCATATTAAAATAAATGTTCCTCAATTATTCTGAAAATTTTGTTGTCCTCAGATCTCCATAGTCAAAAATAATTTTCTTTTATTTTTAGCACTTTAGATTATGTATGGTTTGTTATACACATTAATTATTTCATATATTAATTCACATGCTTCTTTCTCCTTCCTAAAGATAGCTAGCATTTTTCTTCTCTTTCTTCTTCTAATTGTGATTCCCTGAGCATCTTTTCTCAACATCACCCTTCACAATGTATTCAGCATTTATTTAGGACCTAAGAAGCTAGGGATTAATTATTTTACCTAGTTATAAATTGATCCTTATAACAGCCCATTAGATGGATTAATCCTATCTTGCCACTGAGAAAACAGAGACACAGAGATCAACTAATTAGTGCCATACCATAACACAGTTCACTGAGCCATACTCTGTTCAAGACTATTCCTATCCAGCTTAAGAGAGGTACTTCAGTAGTATGTTTGGAAGCTTCAATAATGTGTTTACATCATGAAAATACAATGTAGTGTGCTAATGCCATAGTGAATTAAATCATAATTTGGTTGGTGATTTAGGTGCCAGTTGATACCAACAATTATGATCATCACTGAATCAAAAATTTTTCTGTTCAACTGATATTTTGCCTGACTTCAACAATAGAATAATCATTTAAATAGAAAATGTCTTAGGAGAAAAATGAAATTTTATAGACATATCTATTCAAATATTAATAAGATTACTCATGTTCAAATTATCAGAAGGTAGTTTTTAATATATTTTAAAAATAAGCATAACTTGTAATAATTAAATAAGACATTAAAGATAGATCATTTCTAATTCTTTCAGGTTTTGTTTTGGTATTCTCGGAGGTAATCCTCATTCAGAATTGCAGTGTTTTATATGATCATTACTGTAATTTGTCATTTAAAAAGTTTATTCTTCAGCAGCAACCTTAGCTTCTTTCTGTGATAAAGTATTGTGGTAGAAAAGGAATTAATTATTTCCTGAGGAATAATAAAATTATGCACAATTTTTCTTATCAATTCAACATTACCTTAATGGAATCATTTTGTTTTCTACTTAATATTATTGTGTTTTTTTTTCTAATTACAGGTAAGTGTAGTTTTCAACATTCAGTTTTGTAAGATTTTGAGTTACAAAAATTTTGTTCCCCTCCTTCCCCCCTCCTCGTCCAGATGGCAAGCAATCTGATGTAGGTTATTTGTGTGCAATCATGTCAAAAATATTTCTGCATCAGGTATGTTGTGAAAGAAGTATCAGAACAAAAGAGAAAAACAAAACAAACCAAAACAAAAAAAAAAAGTGAAAATAGTATGCTTCAATCTGCATTCAGACTCCATATTTCTTTCTCTGGATTTCTATAGTGTTTTTCATCAAGAGTCTTTTGGAATTGTCTTGGATCAAGTTTTGCTTCCAGGAACCAATATGGCAGAGTAAGCAATAAATTGCTGTAACTCTCCCATATTCATCTCCAAACAATCGTAATGTAGCACCTCCCTCCCAAAAAAAAAAAATAAATTCTGAAATAGCAGAACTAACAACTATCTTATAGCCCAAGAAACTCGGAAGAACTACAAGAAAGGACCACTGCCCCCCTCACCTGAGCAAAAAGGGAGTGCATTCTAGGACAGAAAATCTCCCAGCAAGCCAGCATAAAGTCCCACCTCAGCAAAGCAGTGAGAGATCCTGAGCCCGAATGTGACAGAGCTGGTAAACACTAACACCAGGACCACCCTTGTGCCTTAGCAAAGCTGAGTGAACTGATAGACTCCAGTTCTGAGTAGATTTACCTGCTTTAGAATAGCCAAGAACAACCAAGCACCATCCTGAGGCCAATCACCCACATACTTAAGATCAGGCTTGGGAAAATAGGTATCCTCCAGTGACCAGATCTCCAAGTGTTTTAGTAAAGCATTAGGCAAATAGGATACTCCAATGGCCAAATTTCCATGTGCTTCAGCACAACCCAGGTCAAACAGGCATCCTCAAGTGGTCAAACCTCCCTGTGCTTTAGTACAACCCCAGGGAAATGCAGAAGCACCAAACCAGTCTCAGCACAGCAGATATCAGACTCCAGCTCAGCATCAGGTAAGCTGGAAGATCCCTAGAGCCTCCAGAAGTGCCAGTCACACACCACAGCACAGCATCAGACACTAGAGTCACTTGGGGGACTCAAGTCAGCATCCCCACAGCACCAGGTAACCATGCATAGCTTGTAGCCACTGGCAAAAGAAACCTGAAATAGTTCCTCATAGTTCCTCTTCTAGACCAGGTTCAGAGCTCAAATTTAAATAAAAGGGAAAAGGCCAAAAAAAAAAAATGAGCAAAAAACAACAGAAGAAGAATCTGAGGGAGGCGGAGCTAAGATGGCGGAGAGTAAGCAGTGACTTGAACAAGCTCCCCAAGAATTTCGTCCTTGGGAACTAAAAAGTAAATTTGAGTGGATTTAAAAGTGATAGAACCCATTGTGAGATGGAGAGTGACAGATTCCCAGCCCAGAGAAGTGCCTAATCAGGTTGGGGCAGAGAGAACGGAGCACACAGGAGTGGCACCAGCGCGGACCTCAGAGAAGAGCGCGGCAGACTGGGAAGCCCCACCCAGCAGACTCACCCAGCTGGAGGCTTCTGCAGCCCTCTCACTGCCGAGGTGAGGACCGACGGAACTAGGTAGGAGGGAACGCAGGGCGCATAGCAGGGTCAGCAGTTTTTCCTGGGGCTAGAAACCCACAGCGTGGATTCTTGAAGCTACATGCCCAGACTTTCAGAAGTTGGGATGGAGGAATGAAATCTAGGGGCTCTCATCCCCCTCCCTGACACACAAAAAAATCAAGAGGTAAAAGCCCCACCTAGAGTACAGTCTTGCATTAGTGTAAACAGCCCCAGGCTTGGAAATCACTGAGGAAGGGGGAAGGGAGATTGTACTGTACGGAGCCTAAACCCAGGTGCATGAAGCCAGCAAGTGCTAACAACAAAAGCCCAGGTGTGCTTTAGAACCACCGAACCACCTGGCCAATCAGCAAACCACAACCCCACCCTTCTACTACAGTGAGCCTGCCTGAGAAGCAGCCCAGAGAAAGAGGTGGAAACCTGAAACAGACTACCCCAGGCCTCAGGTAACTCAGGGGAAACACCGAGATTCCTGGCCCTGGCCTAAGTCCACACACTCAGAGACCACAGCTCACTAAGTCAACAAGCAAACTCCTAACTCTCAGCCTGACAAACTCACCCCGGAAGCAGATATCCACTCTAAAAATACAGGATATAGGCAACCACAATGGGGAAGAAGGAAAATACAAAGGCTAGAACCTTCAAATCATTCTATAGTGAGCAAGAACCACCAAACTCA
>CM053586.1:125652409-125715822 GCA_028646515.1 Pseudochirops corinnae
TCAGTGGTTTTTTCAATGAAATATTTCACATTGCCTTCTATTTTTTCATTTGTTTGGATCTGTTTAAAAGTATCTTTATTTCTCAAAAAGTCATTTGCTTCCATTTGCTCCACTCTAATTCTGAAGGAATTATTCTCTTCATTGAGGTTTTGAGATTCTTTTTCCATCTGGCAAATTCCACTTTGTAAGGCATTCTTCTCCTCATTGGCTTCTTGGGCCTCTTTTGCCATTTGAGTTAATCTATTTTTTTAAAGTGTTATTGTCTTCAGTATTTTTTTTAGGTCTCCTTTAGCAGGCTGTTGACTCTCTTTTCATGATTTTCTTGCATCATTGTCATTTCTCTTCCCAATTGTTCCTCCACTTCTCTTATTTGGTTTTCAAAATCCTTCTTACGCTCCTATATGGCTTGTAACCAGTTTACATTTTTCTTGGAAGCTTTTGGTGCAGGAGTTCTGTGTTGGCTTCCTCCCATTTCATGCTTTGATCCTTTTTGTCGCCAAAAAAGGAATCTAAAGTTGGATTACTGTGCTTCCTTTGCTTCCTTTGCCTGCTCAATTACTTGACTTTTGGGCTCTGTAGAACTCTGCTTTCACAGGGGAGAGCTTTGTCCTAAATCGCTGAGGTTTTTGCAGCTGCTGGAGCTATTGGGGGCTGCCATCTCTGCTGCCCCCACCAGCTTTGGCTTACTGGTCACACACCTCAGGACCGCCACCCAAGACCATGATCCTGATCGAAGCAGTTTAAGGCAAGAGCACTTAGCCTCTTAATGATTGCTTGGCCCCCTGCAATCTGCAGGCCATGAACTCTGAAGCAGCCATGTGGAGGTGGCTGCAGGGCCACTGCTTCTGCTGCTTTCTTGTCCTGGGGGCAGATGGCACCTTTCCCCCAAATTTAGTCAAGTTCCACTGACCTTTCACTTTGTTCTTGGCTCTTATGGGTTTATAAGTTTGGAAACTGCCATAGCTTCCAGTGATCCACTCTCCCAACTGCTCTAGCTGTGGCTTATCCTGGCTGCCATGGGGCTAGCTGGTTTCAAACCAGGGTGGGCTTGCCTCCCAGTGTCCAGAGCGTGGCAATGGACACTTCCTGTCCACCTGCCAGGCTGCTTTCAGCATAAGCTTTGTTTCTCTGCCTTTTTGTGGGTCCTGAAGCTCTAAAATTTGTTTAGAGTCATATTTTATAGGTATTTGAGGTGGTGATTGGGGGAGCTTGCAGAATTCTCTTGCTTCTATCTTGACTGCCATCTTGACTCCACCCTCCCTAAGCATAGACTTTCTATCAATTCTTTGCCCTTTAATTTTGCTAGATGCTTAGCCCAGTACCTGGCATATACTAGTTATTTAATAAATGTTTCCTGATGATTGATTGGATATTCGATTGATGAAGGTATTTTAATGATGTATATATTCAAATGACATATAATATTCCATGTATGCATTATATGAGTGTGTGTATAGATTTTTAAAACATCCACATCTTTCTTCTTTTATACCTCTGTCTTTCATACGACAAAGTTTGTTTTAAGAGAAAAGAAAACAACAAAACCAGTAAACACACTAAAAACAAATTTGGCATTCTATACAATGTTCCATTTGTATGGATCTCATTTTCTGAAAAGAATTAAAGGGAATTGTTTTCTTATAATTTTCTTTGAAGCCAAGCTTGATTATTATAATTTCATAGCACATAATTTAATTTTTTGTTTTGTTTTGTTTTTTGGAGGAGGGAAGGCAGGGCAATTGGTGTTAAGTGACTTGCCCAAGATCACATGACTAGTGAGTGTTAATTGTCTGATGTAGGATTTGTACTCAGGTTCTCCTAATTCCAGGGCTGGTGCTCTATTCACTGTGCCACCTAGTAGCCCCAATTTAATTAATTTTTGATTGTTGTTTTTTTTTTTCCCATTTACATTGTTATAATCATTATGCATTTTGTTCATTTGACTCTGCTTTTTCACTCTTCTTCAGTTCATTTCTCTTTGTCATATACAACATTTCTTAAAATACTTTAACATTCCATTTCCTTCCTGTATAACAATTTGTTTTGCCATTCCCTAGTCTGTAGACATCTACTTTGTTTTCAATTATTTGATAGCACAGAAAGTGCTGTCATAAATACTTTGGCATATATGAATCTTTTATTTTACTCAATGACCTCATAAAGATTAAGATATAGGCCAAGCATTGGAATATCTTTGTCAAAGATTAAGGAAATTTTGGTCACTTTATATAATTCCAAATTGCTTTCCCAAATAATTTTACTGTTCCACAAATTCATGAAAAAGACATTATTGTGCCTGTCTTTCCATAATTCCTGCAGGATTGACTATTCCCATCTTTTGTCAACTTTGTCAGCTTGCTCAGAGTTGTATGGATTGTACTTAAATTATTATTTTTGATTTAGAACATTTATCATTGAGTTTTTAATAACTTGTCTTTTTTTTCTTTTGAGAACTTTTTTTTCCCTAATCCCACAAACAAGTCTCAAAAAATGTGAAGAAGTCTATATATATATTTATAAAACAAGAGTATTAAATGCTTTGTCACTCTAAAAATGAATCTAAATTCCAGGAAAAATAATAATCCTTTTCCTTTTAAAATATAGTATTATAATACTTTCCTATATTTTAGTGGTAGTAGTTATAATAGTAGAAAGAGGAGGAAGAAGAAGAAAAAGAGGAGGAGGAGGAGGAGAAGTAGTAGTAGCAGCAGCAGTAGCAGCAGCAGCAACAATAGCAGCAGCAGCAGCTTAAAAATAAGTTTGATTCTTGATTTGTCATGGCCAAAGAATTCATCATCTGGAAGTCTAACAGTGATGGACTCCAACTTAATTTTGTTGTTTGACTCTTGGTCAGAAAATACAGGCTATCAATGGAAGCCGTTTTGTAGTCTTTCTAGTTTGGGAGATATTTTCTGTGGTCACACTTTACCTGTATGGAAATTGGGGTTAACTTCATTCAAAAAATTATGTATTAGAATAGGAATTTTGAGTGCTTGAAAAAAGTAGTTCTATTATATAGAAAGAACAAGTAATAATAAAAAAAGATCACCTAAATGATACACTCATATCTAAATAATGGTAAATAAACTTAAAGAATTTCATCATATTCCTTAGATTCTTAGTATATGTTTGATGTCATGGATACAAAGCACATAAGATGAGATGATATGGCTGTGTTATTATCTACATGGCTAGAAGAAGAAGCCACAGTGATGAGAGTAATAGAAGAAGGAAGACAAAGTTGAGGAGAATATCAGGACAAATAGATTTATAAAATATAGTAAGTTTATGTTATTTTTCTGACAATAACTTTATGGTATCAATAATTAAAATCCTTATTTTCTTCCCATTTTTGAGGCAAAAAAACTGAGGTCTACAGGTCAAATAGTTGCTAAATAACAAAGTCTAATTCTCAGGGCATCTCTATAAATTGGCAAAATGAGACATGACTTAAAAGAGACTGATTTTTTTTAAAAGGGAAAAACCACAAATTTTCCATCTGAATGAATATTTTTCCTTTCCAAATAATTGTCTTTGGAGATATTGCCTATATTTCTATGATGCTATTAATGCCCAAGATATTATGTTAAAAATATAAGAACCTAGAGTTTAACACATCTAACTTCCTCTTTACATATGTGAAAAATATAAGCCAAGAGACACCAAGATTCATGTACTCATGAGTCAATGATATTGTAAATGAAGTTTAGTAGAAGAGAAATAGGCATTCACACATAGCATTTAAACAGTGAAATGCATCCTTAGTTATTTCCAATGAGCTGAAAGATATAAGATCCCATTGAGTTATTTGTTGATTACCAAAAAAAAAAAACCTTCCACATTTGATTCAGTAAGAAAAAATAGCTTTATAAATTATTTTATAAATTATTTTCCATTAATATAACAAAACTGATTATTCAAATTTTACCACTAAATAGGACAAGAAAAATAACCTTATTCAATGATTGTCTGAAAATAAGTCGAAGCCAAGGCATGACGAAGGGAGATATAAAATTAGCAAATGTGTTTTGTGAATGTGATAAAGACCTAGTACAGAATACAGATTGGTAGTTAGTGCACTCTCCAGATACTCTAATTTGCAAATGACATTGTGCTGATTCCACTGAGCCTTAAATACTGTTGGGCCTCCTGGAAGAGATCAGTTATCTTTCAGAGTTTGGTCTAATGATTCACACTTGAAAGAATGAGTTGATTAAGAATATGTGTTTCCTGAATTTTAACTTGGATTTCAATAGTTAACCTTTAAGTCTTGTGTATCATTATGTATATCTAGGACCAAAAGAATAGATGCACATTGACTTTAGCCCAGAGCTGAACTGGAGAAAGAAAGCAGACTGGATTGTCAACAATAAATATCAAAGATCCTTTATTGACCCCCATGTTTCCTATGTAAGAAATGGACCATCTTTTAAATATCACCCTTCAACTGATATTGCCATATGATAGAAAGGCAGGGACACATGTGCTACAGAGGAAAAAAAATATTTCAGTTATATAACAATAGAAAATTTCATGGTTGATATGAAAAAAGTTGTGACACATAACAAATGAGATATTGATAAAGATCAGGTGTAGAAAAATATTATGCAAGCATTGTAAAATAAGAGGAGTTGGTTTGATCTTGTGGTCAAATTTAAGCCCTTCATCTCCTTGAGATTTTGGGAATAAGATCTTTGAAGTCTTTAGGATATAATATAATAAGGTCTTTAGCACTTTAAGTAGGGCTTCTTTTGCAAACTCTGGAGGGCATATGAATAAGAAAAGTATAACATGGACAGACACATATCAGTTATTTGCATTATTTGACGTATCTTCTGTATTAATGGTGTCAAATATTCATATGAATATTTTAAAGATCTCTTCCTACATATTCATTCTGGAATATCTAGCTCTTCTTCTTACTTCTACTCAAATAATCCTTGAACTCACTCCAATACAAGCCTTAAAATATGTCAGGTATTAAGTAGACTTATATGGGCTTACATGAGAATCAGTCTTTCATAATATATCATTTATGTCTATTTAATTTCAAGTTCCAAACAAAGGGCTCATGAACCTTTGAAAAAAAATCTCATTCAGAAATTGGGGACTGCTTATATCATGGTGAATTCAAACGTTACCATTGATGCAAAATTACTTTTTTTTTTTAGAGGAAGAATTTTCTTTTGCTAATTTCAAAATTTATTTATTTTTAGTTTTCAACCTTCATTTCCACAAGATTTTAAGTTACAATTTTTTCTCCCTATCTTTCCCCTGCCCCCACCCTAAAATAGTAAGCCTACTGAATTCCCCTTCCCCCAATCTGTTCTCTCTTATATCCTCCCCCCTCTAACTTTCTAGTAGAACAAGATAGATTTCTATACCCCAGTGCCTATATATCTTATTTCCCAGTTGCATGTAAAACAAACAAAAAACCCATTTTTTAAAACATTTGTTTTTAAAACTTTGAGTTCCAGATTTTTTTCTCTTTTTCCCTCCTCACCCATCCCTCCTGGGAAGTTAAGCAATTCAATATAGGTTGTACATGTGTAGTTACCCAAATAATTTTCATAGTAGTTATATGATGAAAGGCTAACTGTATTTCCCTCCATCCTATTCTGCCCCCTACTTATTCTATTTTCTCCTTAGACCCTATCCCGTTTCAAAAATGTTTGCTTCTAACTACCCTCTCCCCCAACTTGCCCTCCCTTCTATCATCCCCGCTCTTATCCCCTACCCTCCTATTTTCCTATAAGGTAAGATACTCAATTGAGTGTGTATGTTATTCCCTCCTTAAGCCAAATTCGATGAGAATAAGGTTGTTCCATTCCCTTTCACCTTCCTGCTCTTCCCCTCCATTATAGCAGTTTCCTCTTGCCTCTTTTTTTATGAGATAATTTGCCCTAATCTGTCTTTTCCTTTCTCCTTTGCCCAATAAATTCCTCTCTCACTTCTTAATTGTATTTTTAGATACCATCTCTTAATATTCAACTCATCCTGTGCCCTCGGTCTATGTATACATCACATACATATTCCCACTCACATATATGTATATATATATATACACCTTCCTATACATGCATATATATGTATGCATACATATATACATATATATTTCCTTCAACTATCCTCATACTGAGAAAAGTCTTATGTGTTACATTTATTGTTTTTCCATGTAGGAATGTAAATAGGTCAACTTTAATAAATTCCTTATAATTTCATATTCCTCTTTAGCTTTTCATTCTTCTCTTACTTCTTGTACTTGAATGTCAAATTTTTCTGTTCAGCAATAGTTTTTTCATCAAGAATGCTTGAAAATTTCCTATTTCCTTGAATGACCATATTTTCCTTGTAGCATTACACTCAGTTTTGCAGGGTAGGTGATTCATGGTTTTAGCTCCTAGCTCCTTTGACCTCTGGAATATCATATTCCAAGCCCTTTGATCACTTAATTGAAAAGCTTCTAGGTCTTGTGTTATCCTGATTATGTTTCCACAATACTCAAACTGTTTCTTCCTAACTGCTTGCAGTATTTTGTCCTTGACCTGGGAACCCTGGAATTTGGCTATAATATTCCTAGGAGTTTTCTTTTGGGGCTCTTTTTCAACAGGTGATTGGTGAATTCTTTCAATTTCTATTTTGCCCTCTTTTTCTAGAATGCCAGGGCAATTTTGCTTAATAATTTCTTGAAAGATGGTGTCTAGGCTCTTTCTTAGATCATGGCTTTCAGGTAGTCCAATAATTTTAAAATTATCTCTCCTGGATCTATTTTCCAGGTCAGTGGTTTTTCCAGTGAGGTATTTCACATTGCTACTGATTTTTCCTTTGCTTTGGAGCTGTTTTCAAGTATCTTGATTTCTCATAAAGTTATTAACTTCCAATTGCTCCAATCTACTTTTGAAGGAGTTACTGTCTTCAGTGAGTTTTTGAAATTCCTTTTTCTTCAGGCAAATTTGGCTTTTTAAGGCATTCTTCTCCTCATTGGCTTTTTGGGCCTCTTTTGCCATTTGAGTTAGTCTATTTTTTAAGGTGTTATTTTCTTCAGTGTATTTTTGGGCTTCCTTTAGCAGGCTGTTGACTAGCTTTTTATGATTTTCTTGCATCATTCTCATTTATCTTCACAATTTTTACTCCACTTCTCTTACCTGATTTTCAAAATCATTCTTTTTTTTTTTTTAAACAAGTTTTGGTCTGGTTTATTAAAGTATACTTTTATACAGTTTACTTTTCACTGGTCTGTTCTGGCATGCTTCTAATGATATCAGAATCTCCTGGATCAATGATAGCCAGTGTACATACTCTGTAGAAATTCCCAAATACTATACTCAATTCAATGTTCTTGTCACTACAGTGATGTACTCCAGTTTTGGCGAACATAGAGTAATATTCAATCTCTGATTTCCTCAAGGCTGGGCAGTTATTGGCTAAGATAGCTAATTTGGCTTTGCCTTGCCTGATCATTTTCAGGGTCTGTTTGTAGTCTAGCATGTATTTGCCACTTTTCTTGACCAGCTGGAGCCTCGAGTTGAGGGACTCCAGCAACTTTTTCATCTTCTTTGCGGCCACCATCTTCCTGCCTGTGGTGTGGGAGGACCCTCAGCCAGAGACATGCCGCCAAGATGGCAAGGAAACGAGGAAGGCCAAAATCCTTCTTGAACTCCTCCATGGCCTGTAACTAGTTCATGTTTTTATTTTGATGCTGGAGTTCTGACTTTTCTGTCTTCCTCCTACTCTGTGCCTTGATCCTTTTTGTCCCCCTAAAAAGGATTCTATGGTCTGTTTGTGCATCCTGGGCTTGCTCATATTGGCAGCCAATTACTTGGCTTTTGAGCTCTTTTTCATGGTAAAACTCTGCTTCCAGAATGGAGAGAGCTTTGTCCCAAATCACTGGGATTTTTGCAGCTGCCAGACCTATTAGGAGAGTACCTTCTCTACTGCCCCCACAAGCTCTGGCTCACTGGCCACACAGCCCAAGACCGCCACCCAGACCACAAACTAGATCCAAGCAGTTTAAAGCAAGAACGATTACCCTCTGAATGGTTATTTGGTCCCCCTACAATCTGGAGGCCTGGAGCTCTTGAAGCAGCCATGCTGTGGTGGCTGCACAGCCCTCATACCTCCTCTGCTTCCTGCCCTGGGGCCATGAGTCAGACTGTGCTTTTCAGTCCCCCTCTCTCCTCCCCTCCCCCGTTCCCACTGACCTTTTACTTTGTCTTTGGTGTTTATGGGTTGAGAAGTCTGGTAACCACTACAGCTGCTGGTGATTCACTTTCCTGAAGTCTGCTCTAGCTGCTGCTGGTTGGGGCCATCCTGGCACCAGATCCACATGCTTGGCTCCCAGCTCAGCAAGATAGCTCCTTCCTGCCAGTCTGCTGGGCTGCCTTCAGCAGGAGATTTGTTTCTCTCTGTCACTTTGTGGGTTCTGTAGCTCTAAAATTTGTTTAGAGTCAATTTTTTTTACATGTATTGGAAGTGATTGGAGCAGAAGCCCAGAGGAAGTTTGTACTTTTACTCCACCATCCTGGCTCTGCCCCCCAAAAAGTTACCTTTAATGTTAATGAATTGGGTTAGGTAATCTTGTTTTCATACTCTTTAATTGCTAACAGTTAAGAAATTTTCAGTCATGTTCAATTTTGTGTACCCCTTTGGGCTTTTGATTTGTTTTTTGGTAACACCACTGGAGTGGTTTATCATTTCTTCTTCAGCTCATTTTATAGATGAGGAAACTGAGGCAAACAGGGCTAAGTGACTTGCCCAGGGTTACACAGCTAGTATTTGAAGCTGGATTTAAATTCAAGATGATAAGTCTTCCTGGCTCCAGGCCCAGCATTCTATCTACTGTGCCACCCAGCTACTCCTTTCCATATCCTATTATCTTGGAAAAAAGATATACAGGTTACCTAGCAATTGGAGTAAAGACTAACCAATTACATATGCATATAATAGAAGCTGATTATACTCTAATCAACATTGGATATAAAGAATACAAAGAAGCAAGGAAAAAACTTATATTAACTAAAATGAAGCAAAATAATCAAAACCAGGAAAATATTAAACACAACAACATAACAGCATTAATAGACAGAACAAAAATGAAACTAAAATTAAATACTGTGAAACTATATTCAATAAATTTGGTCCCAGGGAAGAACTGAAAAAATACATCTCTCTCTTCTTTGTATAGGTTGGGAGACCTAGGTATAGAACAGAGCATACAGTGCCAGATTCAGATTACATGTTGCTCAGTTTTGCTAAAATAATTATCTTTCCTTTATTGTTTTTAATGTTGGTTATAAGGAATTACTTTCTTGGTAGCAGTATAGAGAAAGGTTGTGTCACAAATAAATGTAAAAAGAAAAAACCCAAAATTTTATATTCATCCATATACATAGAATGAAGCTTTAATTGCTTATTTGTGTTATACACACACACATTTATTATCCGTGTGTGTGTGCATGAAATACATATGTACATATGTATATATATATATATATACATATGTAAGTATGTCCATATATTTTTATTTTCAAGAATTAAAGCCTCATTAAAAAATTTCAAACAATATGGCAATAGGTGACATATAACCAACAATCCAGAATGACCCATCTTCATGATACAACTGATTAATTACCCTGTATTCACTGTGCACACCAATAAGTTACTCCAATTCAGTACAATGTCATTACTAAAGTAGAGAGTTCAGAGAACTCCATAATTCAAAAAAAAATTCAACTGACTTCAGCTGGATTGCATCAATTCCTCCTTCCCCTCAATAACCTTCTTCTCCCCACTCAAAACAAATAGAAACATCCAGGAAAAATAATTTCAATAAATTTCTGCAGAAATTTACAATTCTTGAAAGTCAGGAAAATTCTCACAAAATACTGCCAAAATCTCTTCTGTTTCCCCATAAGCTTATTTCCTCTCGTCTCCTCATAACTGGAGTTAGAGAACAGCTGGCTACTGACAAGCCTTCATTTTGTTTTTCTGAAACTTCACCACTTGATCTTCTTTCCTCCAACTTGCTTCAAATTTCATTTTATTACTTTCTCCACCAGAGTACTAAATGCTTTCCAAGTTACCTAAAATGTTAGTTAGAAAGGCTGACATTTTAATTTTTTAGGATTGTCTAATCCAGATGAATACACACACAAACATACACATACACATTCATCTACATGTACATGTGCATGGGCATGTATATATACACATGTTCTCTTGAAGGGTATTATCATGCACAACCTGCTTGGACAAAAAAAAAATTGAAATGGGCAAAGAAGACATAAATATATTTTAATGTCCAATCTTCTAAAGAATCTACATAAAGTTTCAGGCTTGAGAACTGGTCAAAGACACATGTACATAATCCATTCATCTGAGTGTAATTAGGCTTCCCTTCCACTAACCCTGCATGAACATTTGTATCTTCAGTGTTTGTAAAATGAACAGATTTATTCGTGATCTGTAATTATAAAGATGACCTTTTGAAAAATCATCAGAACTCATATTTCAGAACATGAATGAATGAAAGTGACTACAGAACACTAGCATTCATTTGAATATGAAAAGACTTGTCCTGTCTGCTCAGAAGGGAAGCATCCTCAAGGGCTGATTTCCTGAAGCCTCACCATCATTAACTTGGGCCTCATTGTCCCACACCTGGCTGCTTTCACTAGCCTGGATACTAGCATTTACTAGAGGACTGGAACCAGATGCAGCAAGGAGGAAAGATGTCACATGCCATGTGGGATGGTAATATAGTGCACCTGACAACTGGCAGAGCCTTTGGAAATGAGGCTTAATGGTAAAATGAGTGCAATTAAGTATGCTGTTACATCTCTGCTGTCCCAGAGTATGAGGATGCTTAATGTGACTCATCAGCCCCATTCCAAGCTCCAGACACTTAGAAACTGAATGAGTACAAATAGGAAATTCCACAGTAAATGAGAAAAACAAAAGGAATTTTTAAATATGAAAAATAATCTCTCTGTTTCTCTTTTTGCTGCTAGCTTCCTTTCAGTAATACAGCTTCATTATATGTAGCACAACAATGCTGGGGTCTTCTTCAATTGAATCTTATTGATCTTGCTATATTTTAACTCCATAATAACTTTGCATCAAACAGACAGGACACTTTAAACATTTCTGTGTGTCCCTGCTCACAGAGTTCTTTTAGCTACACTTCTAAACTCAAAATAATATTGTTTAATCTGAGCTAAGAAATGACCCTACATTGACCAACACAATAGCTTCAGTCTGACCATCATTTCTAAAGCAATCGATAGCATCAAGAGTCAGAATCTGGGATTGTAGAAATTGGCTGTTTCAACAATCATAACAACCCCAAAGAGCAAGGACATCATTTTGTGCTTTTGCTGATCGATTATTGTCCTTATAAAAAAGAAAGAAGGTTCTAGGGAATGGGGTGGGGAGGGAGTATATTGCAGAGTCAGAGGTAAATGTAAACTTCCATGAAAGTTGATAAAAACATAAATTTACTTTTTTTTTGAGAGAGGGAAACAACGTAGGGGAAAGTAACGTAACCTAAACACTAAAAAGAAAATAAGAGGAATCAGACAAATTTTCCCAAGACCATTAAATGGTCTATGGAAAGGATATGAGAACATCTGTTTTAAAGAAAGACAAAAGACAGAATCAAAAATGATTAACCAGCATGGGTTCAAGTCTTTCCATTGGAAATTATTTCTGCAGAATGTACTCAGTTTGGATAAGGTATTCAGAAATGTCTATATATTTGAGTTTTTCTGGACTAGATTAAAGTCAAGAGTGGTTGCCTATTCTGGCTTCATAGAATTATAATTTCAAACTCTAGCATCTAACCCCAGAATATTTGAAACCCTAATTAGCAAATAATGTAATACATGCAAGAATATTTTTCCTCTGATATGGTGAAAATCAATATGTAATAGTAAAATTTAATACTTCTTCACATAACCCAGAATTTTCATATGATTGGGAAAAGAAAAGAAAAACCTTACCTATGCTGGTTAGTGCTCTTATGTAAAATCCAATTAAAACTAAAGAGGTTATTGCATTACTAAAGTCTAAGTAGTGAGGTTTCCCAGAAGCCCAGTGGAGTTTCACAAGGCAAGCATTGAGAACTATACTACAGCATTTCCTAGGTAAAAATCACCTTTGTCCTCCCCTGGAGAAAAAAACATCAAACAAAAATGATTAGGACACAATCACACACCTACCTACCTGTTACATGGGAAGAACAATGAAACTCACAATTAGATTTATCAGAAGAAAATAGATGTGGTGACTGGTGCAGCAGATGGCCAAACTGATGAGTATTTCAAGCATTTTACATACCCCAATTTAGGTCCAAATTCTGTGTTTTGGAAAATAGATTAACCTGGGAAATTTCAGTAAAGATGAGAGCATGAACTGAGAAAAAATAATTGTGAGATTCTAGCCTTTGTTCTATTTTCTATCAACAAAGTAAAATCTGGTTCATGCTAAAACTTATTTTTTAACTTGTTAGATAGAGATTTAATTCTCAGAAATATATTGATTATGTATTCATTTCATCATATATGAGCAGTGATTGACTTTCACTTTTTTACTCACACAAATATTATCTATTACAATCACTAAGTAAATAAAACCTAGCACCGATACCATTGCGTACCTTTTTTAAAAAAAATGCTCTATGATAGAGGTTATAATAGTCTGTTGCTTATTGCATATTAATTAGTAGAATGATAAACAGTCTGCATATGGTCCTTCTTTCACACCACTAAGAGCCATGCCATGAAATGCTATATCACCATTTCAAGCATTTATTTTCTTCTTCTTCTTCCCCATATGGCATTCTAAAATAGATTTTCGACAAATATTCATTATGCCCCTGTCTAGCTCACTGATTCAGCTGAATGATGAATTAAAAACTCTTATTAGCACACGGGCCTCAGCTGACTTCACATCTGAAGAGACTCCAAAGCATGCAATTTCCACCCAGGTCCATTGTCACACTCTCTCATTTGTCTCCATTTCTGACTCCTTCTGAAAGTAGAAATTGAAGATTAATTTATGCAGAAAAATGTCTGTAGGTCCAAGGCCTTTGCTTTTTTTCAAGTCAATTCAAAAGCATTTATAAAGCACCTACGTTCTTCAAGGGACTGGTCTGGATACTGGGGATTCAAAGACAGAACTTAAATAGTCATTGCCTTCAAGGAACTTAAATTAAAAGCTTAACCATACTAATGCAGGTGATGTTAGAATTGAACAAAGTGTACTTTTTACAAGACAGCAAAATGATGATACAGTCTTTGGGATACCTGCCTTTTCTTCTGATTATTAATCAGTTGAATCATATATTTAGAAGTGGAAAATAGATCTTTGAATTCATGTGGCTGAATCCTCCCATCTTAGAAATGAGGACACAAAGGACCAGAAAGATTAACTAATCTATCCATATGCATGCAAGTACTAAATGGAAGACTTGGGATTAGAACTATGTGTGTCCTGTGGCACAGATGCATGAAGTGAATTTAATACTCAATTTGTTCAGGTTCATACTGATAGGTTTTTAGTCAGTTTCAGGTAGGACAGTTGGTTAGCTTAATTAACATGATAAAATATACTTTTTCCATAAAGTATAGAAGGTAGAGATTTTGGTAGATTGATTTCTTCAAGATAGTTTGTTGATTTAGAAGAGGAACCAGTCCAGAGAGTTATCATATGCTCAGTGTCTTATTTTAATGAATATCAGGTGTACTTACATAGTTTAGATAAACACTAGCCAGAATATGTCTTTGAAATGTTGTTTTCTGTAATTTCTTGGGGCTATGGGAAATAACCACTCCTTCAAAGTAAACATCTTCTGGAGCATACCTTTTCTATGGCCTTTCTTGTAGAAATGACTTTATTCTCTAGAAGACTATCCTAGTATAATAAGTTTAGTCCGGTTCTACTGAACTGGAAAGACTTTCAGAGTAGATCTAATGATGAAACAAAATTCAAATGTATGCCACATACTCATATAGTAATACATGGAAATGTCTAACTCCCAGTCAGGTCAACAAAGGTAGTCTTTGATTCCCCATGTTGTAGAAGAATAAAGAGAACAATTTTGTGCTCATTTGCACTCAATAAATATTGTAAAATATAATGTATATAAAATAATGTGCTAGTCATTAGAGAAATAAAGCCAAATTCAAACTATTCCCTGTACCTTAAGGTCTTTACATTCCATAGGAAATGGAAGATTGGTAATTAGAGATGATCTGAATTTTAAAAGGCTTCTCATAGGAGGTGACACCTAAATGGACTATAACTGATGGAAGTAGAAACGGTATATTCCAGGCATGGGGAACAATTTTTAAATTCAGAAACAGAATATGATGTGTATGATTTAAAATATAATAGGCTAAGTCAGCTGGAATTTAGAGTGTACAAAAGTGAGTGATATGAAATGTCTAGAAGGCAGGCTAAAATGAGTCTGGGGGATCTTAGATGCCAGGTTGGGATAGTTTCATTTTACCCTCAAATAATAGGTAACCACTAAAGATTTCTGATCAGGTGAGTAAAGTGATAACATTTATACCTTAGGAAGAATAACTGGGCAGTAATTTGAATAATAGTTTAGAAAGACATGAAAGTATGGAAATCAAATAGGAGGCTAGGGCCCAATATTTCTAGGAACACGGAGAGTAAAAAAAAAAAGAAAAACATAGAGATAAAACAGAAAGCCATAAGTAAGATGATAGATGATGAGGAACTAAAGTAGTCATGTGAATGGAAATAACAAGACATATTTGAATTATATTATGGAGGTAAAATCAACAAGGCCTGACAGTTGGTTAGTTATAGGGGTGAAGAAAGGGAGAAGAGTCAAGTATGATTCCAGGTCCACAAACATTCATTTTTAAAAATATGATAGTACCTTCAACAAAACAATGAAGTTTGGAATGAGAACGGATTTAGAGAATAAGACCATCATTTGTAATCTTTACATGTCTAATTCATTGTTTCAATGGGTCATCATAATGGGAAGTAAAATGGTATAGTTGATTATTAATGTAGGTCTAGAGTTTAGGAAAGAGCTTAAGACCAGCTATATACGTTATAGAGTCATCTCTACATTATAGGAGCAACTAGGGAACGCAGTGGATAGAGTATCAGGCCTGTAGTCATGAAGAGCTGAGTTCAAGTACAGCCTCAGACACTTACTACCTATGTGATCCTGGGGAAATCATTTAATCTCTCAGTTTCTTCATCCATAAGATGAACTGGAGAAGGAAATGGCAAACCACTCTAATACCTTTGCCAAGAAAACCACAAATGGTGTCATGAAGAGGTGAACACAAGTGACTAAACAGCAACTGTATAGATGATAAATGAACCTAGCATAAGAGATCATAAAGAGAAAAAAAAAAATGAAAAGGGAACAAAAGATCCAGAACAGAGTTTTGGGGAAACTCTCACACTTAGGAGTTAAGGAAATGAATAGAATCTTATCAAATGAGATTGAGAAGAAACAGTCAGATAGGAAGGAGGGAACCAGTAGATATCAGTATCCTGGAATCCACCAAAGAGCAGCGAGTTTTAAGGAAGAGTCAATGAGTGTTATGGACAAAAAGAGTTGGAGATATCAAGTGAGATAAGAATTTAGAAAAAGCTCTTAGATTTAATGGTTTAACATCACTGGAAATTTTGAAGAGAACCATTTCAACAAGTGTTAAAGTAGGGAGCCAAGTTACATGGACTTGAGAAGCAAGTAAAAGGAGAGGATGTGGACAACTGTTGATAACATTGTCTATGAATCTTATTTTGAAAGGAAGAAAAGGTATAGAATAATGACTTGAAGGGATGCTAGGTCAAAGAAAAAATGTTTACTTTTGTAAGACTGGGGAGATTTAGGAATGTTTGCAAAGGGGAAAGAAGAGTAAGAGTTCAGACAAAATACTAGTTTATGCAATGTTTTAAGATTTGTCACTAATGCGTAGAGATAGATTATATATGTGTGTGTGTATACAAATATGTATACATACACACACATATGTCTGTGTATATGTGTGTCTATAGATACTTGTTCAGTCATTTGGTCATGTCCAATTTTTTGTGACCCCTATGGGCTTTTCTTGGAAAAGATAGTGGACCAGCTTAGCATTTACTTCTCCAGTGGATTAAGGAAACAGAGATTAAGTGATTCTCTCGGAGTCACAGACCTAGTGAGTGGCTGAGGCCAAATCTGAACTTGAGTCTTCCTGACCCCGGGCCCAGCACTCTTTCCACTAAACTATCTAGCTATCTCCAAGGCAAATATAGGTTAAATGACTTATCCAGGTTTGTCTAACTAGTAAGTATTTAAGGCTGGATTTTTAAAAACTCTCTCTTCTCTCTTCTCCCTCCCTCCCCATAAGTGTATATGTACGTGCATATGTGCACACATACATACATATACACACATATATGTGTATGTATATATATGTATGTTTATATGTGGGTATATATGCCCACATATATGTATATACACATATATACTTTTATACACACATATAAGCTAATTTTGTTATGACAATTAAAGAAAAAAATTGCATCCAAATAAAAAATAATTTGTTGAAAATTATTCATTTCATTATGCATGGCAATAGTGAATATGTCCTTGATATAACCATTCTTTTTCCTCTTTTCTCTCTCCTTTTCTTCCTCTTCCTCTGTTTCTTTATTTTCATCCAAACACATTTATTCCTTTTCTTCCTTGTTTTTCTCTTTCTTCTCTTCATCATCTTCTTCCTTTCATTCTTTTTTTCTAAATTATTCATATATTATATGCATGACATATTATTATGCCAAAAGGTATGGGAGAGAAGTACATTTTCATTTTAAAAATATAGAATTTTCAATTATTTGATAGCTAAGGAGGAATTTAATTAAAGGTGCAAACCTCCTCCCCCTTTCCACAAAAACTAGAAAATGAAAAGGAATCTTTCTATCTCACTTTACAACAAAGTATGA
Organism: Pseudochirops corinnae; assembly: GCA_028646515.1. Classification (NCBI taxonomy): domain Eukaryota; kingdom Metazoa; phylum Chordata; class Mammalia; order Diprotodontia; family Pseudocheiridae; genus Pseudochirops; species Pseudochirops corinnae. The sequence continues at coordinate 125,669,396 of CM053586.1, forward strand.
GACTTAATCTCAAAGATAAGTAACCTTGTCCACCTGAGAGAACATTTTATGCAACAGAGTACAAGTTCTACAGTTACAAACCAAAGGTGTCATTTCCACAAAGTGAGTTTTGAAAGTAAAGGGCACTCACTCTAAAGGCACCCGCCTCCTTCCCTGCTATAACCAGGATTCTCAGCAGTATAGAATCAATGATCTGCACTAATACCACAAATCATAGACAAGGAAAGAAAAAGAGCAATACAGAGAATTCAGCACAAGAAGCTGTAAATAACAGCATTGATAAGTAACAGTAGGAGCTAATGAGTCTTAGTGTTTGGGATGATTTTATTGTCTTCAAAAATGTGATCATATTGTAGTCTTGTAGTATATAGGTCAACAGCATGACTGACCATTGTCCTATGTTAGCAGCTTTTTTTTTCCTTTATATTTTGAGAAGACAGGTGCTATAATGCTGACACTTATTATCTCTAAAAAGATACCTTTAAAATACTAGAAGTCTTTTAAAGACAGGAAAAAATGTAATGATTCCTCAGCTTATATTAATATTTGTCTCTTTCAAAAATAGCCAATTTACTATAGAGTAATCTCATTCAATATATGAGAGTTATACAAACCATTGTGTCACATGAATAGTGACTATCTAAAATTTGTGCGAGTTTTAACAATTTTAATCCATTTATTTTTAGTCCATGTATGTTTGCTTGATCATTAGAAGTTAGATATCAATTATTTTCATTATTAGTTATTATTAAGTAACCACAATTCCAGTGACTATGTGATTATTATCAATGTTATCTTGTAGTTGACACCACTTTTGCATAAATTAGGATTTATATTCTGTCTTGTTTTCTTCCTTTCAGCTTAATAAATATTTCAGCTAATTAAAAAGCATTGATTAAGTGCTTTACCATATGTCATGCAATATGTTAAACCCTGGAAGAAAGGTAAAAGATAGTCCCTGTCCTCATGGAACTAATATTCTAGTGCAGGAAACCACATAAACCACATAAACCACATAAACCACATAAAAATGACTATCATTTAAGATATATACAGGGTGAATTAGAAGTAATCAGTGAAGGAAGAAGACTAGAAAAAGTTTCTTATAAAACGTAATTTTTTATTGAGGCTTACTTTAGTCTAGCATAAGAATCTAATTTCCTGGATCTTTTAGTTCTCTTCTTACTCTTTGCAGTCACAGCAGAAAATGAATCATCCATTATTAGCCAGTATTATTAACATACAGTAGAACCTGACCGACTAGGTGGAAGAAATTTTCTATTATCCTTATGACCTCTCAAACCTCTCCAAAACAGAAATTATGCACCAAAGATAAAGCAATGTCTGCCTTCTCAATAGTTTACTCCAGGACACTAGGAATCCAAAAGGATTTCATTCTTTTAAATAAAAATGAACATTTATCTTGAGCTCATTCAATACTCTTGCCTTTACTACTCACCAGCAAGTTTGTCAGTGACCAGTGAGCTGGCTACAAAATCTATATCTGCATTTGGTTCCCTCCTCCCTCTTTCTAGTGCAGTGGTTCTCAACCTGTGGGTCATGACCCCTTTGGAGGTGGAACGACCCTTTCACAGGGGTCACCTAAGACCGTCGGAAAACACATATTTCTGATGATCTTAGGAAAGGAGACACCACTCATCTATCCATCTCCAGGTGGGTCTGCCCACATGCAGATACGCCTAAATAGGCCCATATAAGAGTATTAAAGGGTCATGCATTAGGAAGGTTGAGAACAACTGTTCTAGTGTCTTAGAGAAGCAGATGTTTTCTGGGTCTTTATTGGCAGATGCTCTAAGAACACTTTGTGCAGACAAACATAGTCTTGGGAAAGCACAGGAAAAGAGAGAACAGGGCAAAATACATGCCTAGACTTTAAATAGAGCTCATATCCTCCTTGAGATTTGGAGATCTAAATTCCAGAGCACTGAGATCATCCCAAGTACAGTAGAACCAATGTGGCAGAATTTTAACCTAGTGAACCAGAGTACTAAGGAACGTAAGAAAAAGAATAGCACACCACATGTGGGGTTTGTATGGCAGACCACCAAGCCTGAAGAAAGGAACCAAACATTTAGCTGCAGCCAGTTATTTTCCCTTAAAGTCACTTGTGGCAGATATCTAGGTTTCTGAACTTTGCACGCCCAGTTTGGGATGAGGCTAACACAATTTGTGAACTAACCTGTAAGGAAATTATCAAAGAAAGGAAGGAGTCAGAAAGGGAAAAATAGGGGGAAATAATGAAAGAATAAAGACTGAAATTACCAAAGATCTCAGAAGGAAGATATCTCAATGATATGTAAAAGAGGCCCTAATTAGCACTAGAATCCATTTAGAAGAATGCAAAGTAATTTATTTGGGCTACAGAATCAAATAATAGTATCATAGCTCTTGAGTTTGAAGGGCACAGAAGGCATTTACTACTATCAGCCATTGTGATACAGTGGATAGAGTATTGAATTTAGAGTTGGGAATATTTGTATTCAAACTATACCTTAGACAACAGTCTGTGACCCTGGATAAATCATATCTCTCAGCCTTAATTTGCTCAGATGTATAATGGGTTTATTAATAGTAATAATAAAGCATGTTTGTTGTAAGACTCAATTGAGATAATATATCTAAAGTTCTTACTAAACCCCAAGGCACAATATAAATACTAACTACCATTACTTTGTCTAACCCCCTCCTTTAACAGATAAAGAAACTGAAGCCTAAGGAGATAAAATGATTTGTCCATGGTTATATAGATAACTAGCATACTGTGTCATACATGTGGCTAGATTTGTGTCAGTCTATAGTCAAATTACCATGACAGCCTAAATGATTAACTTCTGGGAATTACCTTCCCCAATCTACCATAGTATATGAAAGTGGTGATCCCATAATACATAATATAAACCTGTGGATGAAGGACTGCCTACCAATTTGAAAGCCAGGCTCAAGCTCAAGGTTTCATAGCGATTCAGATCATATTTTTTAAAATAACATCTTGAAAATAAGAGTTCATGAAAGTGCAATTTATTACTTTTCCACTTCCAACACAAATGATAATAATTTATTCTCTCCATCCTCATGCTGTATTTATATATGAATCTGAGTGCTGGTATCCTATCATCATGGCTCCCAACATTTTCAGTTGTGGGGACTCCTTTTTAACATAAAATATTTTCATAGACTTGTTCCCAATAGCAGTTGTACTCTGAGTAACTGCTGACTGAGAAAGTAAGTGACGAAAAATCTACAATGAATTCATTTCTGAGTTTCTATGCATGTCTATTAGTTATGTAGATATAGATAGACATGTATATAGAAATCTCTCTCTGTATATACACATATATGTATATTCTTGACATGTCTTGATAACTCAAACACTTGGCTGAAGCTCAGAGAAATACAGTGGCTTACAAGAAATAAAAGCAGGCAACATCAGAGGCAGGATTTGAACCTGTATCTTTCTAGTGCCAGTTCCAGCATTTGATGCAGTCACTATATGTTAATCCTAAATGGAAGTTCCCAAACTTTGTATTTCATATATAACATAGCAAGCATTATGTTTACAGATAGCTCGAGGGTGACAAAGCTGGTAATTTAGGAAAGCATCCACCCAAGAATGATTGGTATCAGGCATGATGCTTTGCTCTCTGAAGGATTCCAACAGATGGCAAAGGAATTGTGACTGGTTTCCTGTGATTCATTCCTATTCATTGATTCTCAGTCCTTGACATTATAACAAGTCAGTATTTACTCCTGTCTCAGTGTTAAGTGTGAATACAGATGCCCTCATTAATATCTAGGGAAAAAAGCACCAAAGACTGAAACTATATCTGTGCCTAGTAATATTCTCCTTAAAGGTCTGCCAGAGATTTCATTATGGGCATATTTTGGGGGTATTTATTCATACACAATAAAAAAAATGACTCCAGAATTTGAGTTGGTACACAGTCATGCTGCAAGGAACCCTATCACAGTATAATTTTTTGCATCAATATGCAGAGATACTTGCGTGTGCCATTTGCTTTACATTTACAAAGAAGTAGCTTTTTGCCATACATATTTGTTTGTTGCACTCCACACATGGGGAAATGAAATGAAATTTTCAGCCAACCATTTTTGATTTGGTAGAAACTCATTAGCTAAGCAAGAATGAGCCTAAACAGTGTTCATGTAGATCTTCAATTTGGAACAAGCAATCCTGTATTTTTTTTTAAGTAAAAAGAACAAAGAGTATAAAATATCAAACACTCCAACATCCAAAATAAAATTGTGGGATACATTTTTAAGCATTCAGTGTTTCTTTGGCCTTATCAACTGTCTTGTATATATAAGCAAAACTCCTAGAGAGGTGAAAAAATGATTTAAGAAATTAAATATATAAGTTAAAAATCTCATGTTAATTGCTTAATTTTACTAGAACAAGATACTGATATAAAATTCTAAAATCCATTCATAATCATGGTTTCAAGAATATAGTGCTATTACCTTTAAGGTTATAAATGCTAACAAAGCTAGCTATTATAATTGTTTCTCCCTCAGAAAATTCTTTGGGTCCTACAGCTTCAATCATCATCTTTATGTTGATGCCTTCTACATCAATTTTTTTTGTAGGCTTGTCCTCTCTCCAGAGCTCAAGTACCATATTTCTAACTGCTAATGAGACATACCAACTGGAATCTTTACCATGACATCAAACTCAATTCATCTTTGGCAGGCTTATGATCATTGTTCTTCATGCATTCCACTCTCAAGCTTCCTATATTCATGAAGCTATTAACTGCTGCCAATACTTCCTTCAGAATGTCTCTCTCATTCATTCTTCCACTTATTTCCTTCATTCCTTTTGCCAACATTATAGTGCAGATCTTAATCACCTTACATCTGAAGGGCTATCATAATCTCTCCTCATTCTTATCCAACACATACTCTTATTATTCCTTAGGTACGATTGTCATCATATCACTTTCTTGCTCAAACAAACGTATTTCAAGTCTAAACACTTATATCTTATTTTCAAAGTCCTCCATAACCTCATCCATTCTGCCAAATCATTTTCCCCTTACCCTAATACTCATATACCATTTATCTTCTGTTTAGGTTAAAGCAGACTCCTTTCTCTCCCATGAACACAACTTTACCCTTAACCTCTTTGCTTTCTATAGATCCTGCAAGACCCAGATCTTCGACAAAAAATTCCTTGGACCCTTAAGACTACTTTACATATATATTTCTTTTCTGAACTCCTATGGTAGTTCTAGCCTCTAATTCAGAGGTTCCCAGACTTATTTGGCCTATTGTTCATTATTCAAAGAAAAAAAATTAGCTAGCACCCCTCTGGAAAGTTATTTTCTTTAACCCTTTAAAGGTTTTTATTGAAATTTGAATGATTTCAAAAAATCTATTTTTTAAATCACATCTTAAATTTAATAATTTATTGTAAATCTGTGGGGTTTGTTCCTGCATTAAATTTTGATGATTCAATATTGTGTCATGCAACCACACAGCATCCTGTTGTAAACAAATCATTACACACACATATATATTCCTGCTGATGTATGCTGGACTTCCCAGCAATGTGTGACACACTCGCCTGACAATACTTGCTTTTTGAGACCTGTCAGAGAACTTGAGCACTGATTGGTTATAACTTGAATTTTCTGTGTTTATTTGGAAAATGATGTAATGACAATATTTTTTTTTTTTTGCTTTTTTGGAGGAGGAAGGCAGGGCAGTTGGGGTTAAGTGACTTGCCCAAGGTCAAAAGGCTAGTAAGTGTTAAGTGCCTGAGGCTGGATTTGAACTCAGGTCCTCCTGACTCTAAGACCAGTGTTTTATTCACTGCACCACCTAGCCATCCCATATAATTTAAATTCTGTTACCACAACAGACAAAACATGTATGAATGGGTTTTTCAAAATTTTATCTTCTTTTCTTTCCTTACGCTTCTACCACCCCGTTATTTTTATTCAATGACCCTGCAATTGCACCCAAGGCTAATACCACCACCTTGGATCATTCCAGTACCCTTCAAGGGATTGTATCACCCTCTTTTGGAACCTCTGAAAATATAACTATATATTTTAATCAACCATTTAAGCATTTATGAAATGTCTACTTCTGTAACAAGCAGAAAGAATACAAAGACACATCATGATTGTTCCTGCCTTCTAGGAGTTAACATTCAATCAAAAAAGTTAACATGTAAATTAACATAAAAGTATATACAAAGTAAATACAAGTTAATGAAGAGGTGGGGGAAATAGCACTTCATATAATTGCTGTCTTATAATCAACAAGTCAACAAACATTTTTTAAGGATTATGGATGCCAATGAAATAAATAAATAAAAAACAAACATATACTCTCAAGTATCTCATATTTGAATTGAGGGAGATAATATAGTATGTGACCATTATTTCCCACTATATGGCTTTTCTCTCTAACTATAAGCTCCAAGATGTCTAGGTTATACTTGATTTGCATTTCCCAGAGTGTTTAGCACATGGGAGGTGCTGAAAAAATAATTGAGAAGAATTCAAAATATTCATTGAATTGACAGTATAAGGAAGAGACTATTCTAGATTTAATGCAGTTAATTGATTACATACAGAAAAGAAAAAAGTATGTTCTGAGACAAGGGTCAAAGCCATATGGATAGCACAAATTCTAATTTTGTTCACACTTTCCTTGTTGTAAGGAAACTTTTTAAAACATTCTTTGAATGTAGATAATCCAGAATGGGAGCATGCCATAGACAGAACAGAGGGCTACTTGAAATTCAAGTACAAAGTAGAAATAGCAGAAAGCAAAATGGGCACTTGCTGGCAATAAAACACATGCATTCAATGGAAATGAAGAGGCTATTAACTAAACTGGTCAGACTAGCAATCCATAGGGAAATGCATCATTACCCTAAGGTTGCCAGTTTTCTACAAAGTTACTGACAGTTAAGTAGAGGAACTTTAGAAAATTAAGTGCTTGTCCTTTTGCACCCTGTGCCCCAGAGTCTCCTGCCAATTTTGACAGCCCCAGAGTCCTTCTGACAATTTTTTAGTGTTTTTGTCCAACTATACTGACAGTCAGTACCAATTTCTTCTGGTAGCAGTGAAGAGGAAAACATGGAGTAACAATAGCAAGAAGGGGAAACAAAGCATAGTTTATTTATAGGTTCAATCTTAATGCTTCCCCAGGGAAATGGGGATAATTATGCTGACATTTCTGCTATTCTGACAAAGATACTGTGAGGAAGAAAGATCTTTAGAAATTAAAGTCATTCTTAAAAAAAACAAAAAAAAAGACATATTAAAGACTTTTTTTTTTATTGACCTGAAATGTTTTCATCTGATTTCTCCAAACTTTGCACAGTTTTAGCAATGACATATATCAAAATAAGAAGTATTTATATTTTGGTTATACTGTGTTTTTGATCAGTTTTTCTAGCTTCATAGCTTTTTATACCCCAATTTCTTCACATCCTGGTCTTAAGAGTTCAAACTAATTTTCACTGTTAAAAGCATTTAACTCAATTATTAATGAATTAATGCAGAAATAAGTTTTCTTTATCATACTTATATTTTTCTGTGGTATATATCCATGTGGTTTTCTAGGACGTTTACCAATTTAGAAGCACCATATTTCTGATTTTCATCACAGTAAAGAATGATAGGCTGATCAATTTAGATGTCAGGGGACTAGTTAAAGTTGGGAATTTGCTATTCCTGTTAGTTACTCCAAGATAGAATTTCCTTCTTATATCATTTTTTTCTTTTTTTCTTTCCTTCTTCATATGTTTTTTTTTATTTTTTTGTTTATTTATTGTACATTTATTTACTTATTTATTCCTGAATTGATTAATTTATTATTTTTAATGAATAGAAATCTATTCTTTCTCATTTCCACTTCCCTATATACCCTAGCAGGAAAAAGGAGGGAGAAAAACAAATTATTTGTAATAAGAATGCATAGACAAGAAAAACACCACCTCCATTGTCTTTGTTCAAATGATACATCTCATTCTCCAACCTGATTTATTGACAAGTATATTATGAACTGTGTAGCATGCTTCATTCTCTGTCCTATGGAATATTGCTCATAGTTATTATATAAATGCATTTGCTTTATAGTGTTATATAAATTGGTTTGATTCACATTTCATTTCTTAATTTGGAGAAGTTATCAAAATTTTTTATTTTTATAATACTGATGTGATAGTACAAATTGGTTTCTCTGGTTCTGCTCACTTTGCTCAAAATCAGTTCACAGAATTCTTTCCATTTCTGTTTGAAACAATCTATTTCGTCAATTATTGAAGCAAAATACTAATTCATTATATTGATAAACCATAATTTGTTTACCATTACTTAAGTAATAGACATCTCTTTATTTTCTTAGCTCTTCCTGTGGCAAATAAAACATTCTTCAAATATCAAAAATGTTATTAAAGAACCGGCATTTCATCATTTTTATTGAATCTTCAATCAATGTTGAGGATGGAGAAAATCTCTTCAAATTAAATAAAACATAAACATTCATTCACATGAAAGTGTGCCCTTCTGATAAAAAGAAATGTTTCGTTAAATGATCTGTGAACTCTTAATATTTTTTCTGTAGCTTTTCTAGTCAACATGGAAACCTCATCACTTAACTGGGCAGACAACAAGATTAATTTTGATTCTCTTTTAAAATAAAAATTATTAATTATTCAATTATTGAACATTTGTTATTTTTTCCTTCCCATCTCCCATACCTTCAATTGAGGAACAGGAAAGATGAATGACCCTTGTAATCAAGGAAAGAAATTCCTATATTGGTCATGTACAAAAATTCATGTCTTAACTTGCATAATATTGGTTCTTGTTAGCCTCATTTCTTCTTCAAATGCTAGAATCAATATGTATATGGAGCTAATCAAGGGGTTCCTGTGATCAGCATATCCATGTAATGGAACTTAGGGAGATATGCTTATCCATAAGGATATTTTTCCAGGTTTGGGCTAGAAGTTACATGCTAATCCTTTCCACAATGGTGTCAGGGTCATGCTTTAACCCTTTAAATGAAGATACAAAGTCCTCAAGAGAGATTCATTCTCCTTTTTGACTTTGCACATCTATGCAAGAACTTCCATGCTCACACCTTTAACAACATTCAATATTATGGGACTAAAAATCTGTAAGACTAGGAATTAGAAATTATTATGGTGTTTTACAGCCTTAAATACAAAACTAGTCTGGATGTGTCGTTCAGTACCAAAATATTTACTTGTAAATGGTATCTCTCTTTTAAAAAATTTCTAGAGGAAAAAATGCATTACTACAGATTTACTCTGAGTTCCAAAACTATGCTTATAATTTCACAGAATAACAGAATCTGAGAATGAGAAAATATCTCAGTGACTATCTAGCCCAACCTGTAAAACAAATATAACATACATGACAAGTGGTCATGCAGCCTTTGCCTGAAGATCCCCACAGAAGGAGAACCCACTCTTTTCTATTCAGTCACATTTGTCTGGACTTACGATTTCTGGAGGAACATCCTTCTAAAAATGCACATCACAAATTGTTTTACAACATAGAATATGAGTTAGTTGCTTTGGGGGATGGAGAGGTTAAGAGTGATTTGACCAAGGTTATACAGTCAACAAATGTAGGAAGATACTTTGAACTCAGGTCTTCCTAATTCCACATCCTTCTCTATCCTCTCTATGTGATGTTGCTACTTGTAAGAATAATTATTTATAGGAAAAATTGTCTGAGTCCAATGTATAAAAAAAAAAAACTTGAGGTATAAAAAAATATAATCTCGTTCCCTGCTGAAATCTGATTTGATAAAGAAACTAACTAGAGGCTTGAGAATCCCTGAAGTAACTAAAGACCTCTGAAGTGATGCTCTACTTTTGAATTCTCATCCAAGGAAAAGAACATACTAAAACCATTACAGTCCTAGGAAGGAATATTCTATTAAATATTAAATTTTATGAAACAAAGATGCTAACATTATGAAAAGAGGAAAAAAAAGGAGGGAAGTAAAAAGAGAAAAAATATAATGGGAGTCAAATAGCAGAGCAGAGATAAAGTGAAAGACAGAAAAAAAGATGAATAGGTAGTTCCACCTTAAAGACTTGTGTGTTTATCTGTGTATGTATGTATGTACATATATGTATATATGTGTGTATATATACATGTATTCATGCATATATATGGTCATCATGGTGTCAAATGTCCATTTATTAATATCACTGTCACCAGACTATTCCCTATTTTTTCTGTTTTTGGGATCATCATTCATCACAACTCAGTGCTTCAGGAAAAATATTTAACTCTCTAATTTTTTCTTTCCATCATATCATTAGAAATTTTTGCTTCTCCTAGAAATGATTAGGTGGAATAATACTACTTGGAAGGAAATTTTTTCTCAATATGAAGAAGGCTGTCAGACAAATTATAATGAATTTGTTTGAAGCTTTTTCTTTGGTATTGTTAAAGCCTCACTAGCCCAGTTGGGTTTTCTGTTGTTTTGCCAATTTTTTTTTCATCTTTTCTATTTACCTAAGGTTCTGAGTTTCCATTCCTACTCACCCCATTTTTAACCTTTCATTTTTCCTGAATGTGACCTACCCAAATATTCTCTGTTTCAAATACTCTCACCTGGTTTCTGTGACTCGCACATTTTTTTTTTTACATTAGAAATTGTAGGTTCTTAAGCCATGAAAAATGGTGGGTGATCCTATTTGGATCTGTTTGTGTAATATACTGCAACAAAGAGCTACTGGTAAAACTCTTCTGCTCTCTGCAGGATGCTGCATCTGTCTGCAATTTGTGTTTTATCACTGTCCTTGAGAAATAACATTAGCTGTCACCCCGTCACATGAAAGGAGGGGGAAAAAAAAAATTCTTCTCATTTTCTTGTAGCTCCTGTTTCCTTTCAGAGTATCCCAGATCATGTTTATGTATTTTCCTCTGCCGTCTGATCTTTCTTCTAGGTCTCGACCTACTCACTGTTCTCATTTTTTTATCCATCTCTTCTCTGAGTTTTTCTTTTTTTTTCTTTTCCCATTAGGTTCCTCATTTCACAAGACTGCTTTGTTCGCCTTATCTGATATCTGGATTTGGTTGATGCTATAGCTGCATCTACAACACTTACATCCTCCCTTAAAAGCTTTCCACTTGCTGCTAAATTTTGGATAATTTCAACAATGTTCGTTAGTTAACTTTGCTGTACTAGCAGCAAATATGTTCATGTTTCTGAGACTCTTTGTTTTTCCTGTGTAATCAAATGCCAACTGAGTATATGTTGTGATTATGATGGCACATATATGATGCTTTAACTAAGGTTCCCTTGTCACTTTCTTTTTCTGCTCTATTGTTTTACTTGTTCCAAGAACTTACTATGAAGTCACTGAATCATCTCTGGAAAAGCTGACATTTGAGTCTATAGATAGAACCTTATAAACTTGAATGATTTATGCCAAAAAAGATAAATAAAGGCACAGATCATTTTTCAGGTAAGAAAAATTTAAATTTTAATGATGTGGGATCCAAAAGTTTATTCCCAAGCATTGGAAATAGATACTTCCATCAAGTTAACTAGTGGTTCATGGTTTTTCTTTTTGTAAGTAATTTTTTGTTTTGTTTTGTTTCATAGAGAGTGGAGGGAGACATATGAAGAAACCTGAGCTAAAGACATAAAATGAAAAATGAATGAAATAAGCGTTAAGGATAGAGTAGTCAATCTGAGCAACTAAAAGTCAGAATGCCACTTAAAAGCACCTTATGTTCCTTCTTTGAATTTCCTACGAATTTTCTTTAATGTTTTTTTTCCTGTGCAAGTTTAGAAACATATTCCTGGTAAAACAAATAAGCAACTAATAATAGATAATTTATGTAGTGTTTTGAGGCTTGCATAATGTTTTACAAATATTATTTCATTTCATCCTTACAGAAATCCTTGGAGATAGGTGGTATTATTACCTTCATTTTACAAAAGAGCAAAATGAGGCAGGTTTAATGTGACAAGGGATAGGAAAGATAGGATAAAGGCAAGTTATATGAAAATTAACTGCCAGAAAGAAGAACTGATGTTGATCATATCGATACTGGACTTTATGGAATAGAGTATCTGTATATTTGTGACATAGTCAAACTATGATTTAATAATATTGTTAGCTTTTATAAAGATGGTATGAAGTGGCAAGTTATTGCAACGAGTCCAGGCAAGGGAAGATGAAAGCCTAAAATCTGGTGGCAGTACATGAGTGAGTGAAGGTGATATATGCCAAACATTTTGTAGAGAGATATATTATAAGATCTGACAGCAAAATAGATATCTAGGATAAGTGAGAGAGAAGACCCAAGGACTATACCAATATTGGGAACCTCAGTGATTGGAATAATATTTGGTTCTCTTAGTATTAATAGGGAAGTGTGGAAGAAAAGAGGGTTTAGTGACAAAAATAATTAGCTCTATTTCAGATATTTTGAATTTGATATGGCTATTTGGTAGGGAGTTTTAAATGTCCAAGAGGCATTTGGTAATATGTGACTGCAACTCTTGATGGAAATAATAGGGCTGGGATACATTTCTATAGAAATGATAACTAACTACATCAATGGAAACTGAAAAGATCACCAAGAGAGATAGCATGGGGAAGAAAGAAACAACCCCTAAGCCACAGTCTTGGTGTACCCAATCCTGTTCTCATGTGATTTTCATTTCTTCTGCTAAATTTCTATTTTCAAAGCTTCCATTTCATGCAAATTGAAGGTGATAAGTATTTGTTAAAGAAAAATATATTTAAAAAAATTTCTCAAGTTTTTATGGCACAATGCTATATTTAAAAAATTGCAGGCAGCAGTATCTTAGAGAAGGCCCCAGTTCTAGAACAGTTTATTGTTGGAGTTCTAAGGTATGTATTTGTTGTATTTGGAATATGTTTCCAATGTATAATTCTAACAACCAGGTTATGTGTTGCTAGTTATTCAGCAGGTGCCACCATTTTTTTGTTGTTGTTGTATGTAGTAATGTGTTGTACAATTTTCCATTGGTCACTAAGTCAAGGTTCCTTAAAGATAACAACTCTCTAATTTCTGGTAATGAACTGGTACTGAATTGGTACTATATATGTCTGATGTTCATAAACAAATCTTTATGACTCAGATATTTGTTCAGTATTTCTATTTCAGAAAATTGTTGGCTAAGTTCTTTCATTTATTGTACATGAAGGGCCTTTCAATTACACTCTTAAATACTAGCTATTTTATACGTTCCGTTTAGCGGTAAAAGCATTTTTAGTTAAAATTGTCAAATTGAAGGATATGTACCTATTATTAGCCTTTAATATTGCTTAGCAAAGCAGCATCTGCTTATTTCAAAAGTACTTCCACATGATGTTTGCCTTTGAGATTATGTATTTTCTCATCTTTTGGGAACCAAAAAATAATTACTACCTAGCTGCCACAGCTATATTGCACTCCTGTTACAAACCAAGCAGCTAGGTGGCACAGTGAATAGAACTCTGGGTATGGAGTCAGGAAGACTCATCTTCCTGAGTTCAAATCTGACCTTTGATATTTACAAGCTTATTGACCTTAGGAAAGTCACTTAATGCTGTTTGCCTCAGTTTCCTCATCTATAAAATGAGTTAGAGAAGGAAATGGTAAACCACTACAGTATCTTTATCAAGAAAACCCCAAATGGGGTCATAAAGTATCAGATACAACTAAAACAGCAGCAATAGATGGCCATAGAGTAATGGAACCCGTGCTTTATTAATATTGTACTTATTTTTGTCAGAATATTTTCCATGTCAGTTGCGGACCATTTCACAGTTTTAAAAAGGTATATATTAAGACTAATATTGTCTAGTAGTTGATTGTTTTAATGTATACTTTCCTTTGAATTTTAATTTCAGAAATCTCAATGCATCTTCGAACATAATACAATAGTAGCTTTCTCAACAACAACTTTATTCTTAATATATATTGGCTTGGAGGAAACCATGATATTTTAAAGTATACCTTTTCACTTTCTTCGATTTGATTTCCTGATTCAATGTTGTAGTTTTCAATCTCTATTTCTACTTTGTTTGCACTAAAAATTTAAGCTTATGGAAACCAAATGCTATTTTTCATAGTCATAGAATCACTGAATTAGAAGGATCAGAGAATCAGCACATATTTAAGAGAAGCTGTTGAGTACCACTCACACTTCTAGGCAGCTAGCTGTTATGCTGGATAGAGATCTATGCTTTGAGACAGAAAGACAAGTCTAAATCCAGTCTCAGATACCTATTCTATGGACGCCTTGTCAAGTCACTTTGTTCCCTGTTTCAGTTTCTTTAACTATAAAGTAGGGATAAGCACCAAACCCCCATCATTGTGAGGATCAAATGAAATATGTATAAAGTGTTTAGAATTGATCCTGGCACATAGTAAGTACTTAGTAAATGCTTGTTCTTCCTTCCACATGATAGACCTGCAAATACTTGGAGTAAATTACCATTTCCCACCTGAATTTCCTTTTCCACTGGTTAAAGACCATCATCAGTTAATTTAACTAATCAAATGTCATGAACTCAAGATCTTTCATCATCCTAGTTGCTCTCTTTTGGACATCTCCAACTCATCAATGTCTTTATTAAAACCCGGTTCTCAGACTGACTACAATATTTCAGATGAAGTCTCAAGAAGAAGAGTAATATAAGACTATAATCTCTCTTATTTGTGAATGTTTAAAGAATACTAACCCCCTCTCACATTCAGGTTACTTTTTACTAAGCCACTGAATAAATCTGTCTCCCTGCTTATATTGCTAAAGCTATTTTTTTGTACCTTAGTGAAAGACTTAAATTTATCTTATTAAAACAAAACAAAACAAAACATCTTATTAATGTCAGCAGAATGCTCTAACCTATCAAGATACTTTTGGATCCAGACTCTGTTACCTAGGGTTTTATTTATTCCTCTTATATTTCTGTCATTTGCAAATTGGATGAGCATGTGATCTATGCCTAATCCAATGGACCAAATTCTGTCAGTTTTATCAATCTACTTCTCTCAATTCATTCTATCAACTTCTTAACTTTAAAATTCTTTTACTATTTTTTTTAAATTTTGCATCATTTTGCAAACCACCTTTTCTTTATACTTTCTGATTCTACTTCAGGAAGTACTAGACGTGGTCCTTTGAAACATGGACAGAGGATAGACAGAATAGGTATTGGTAGTCCAGTCAGTGTTTGTGTACCAGTCCTTATTAGTTTTCCTAAACAATTTTATATCCTTCCTAAATGATCTTAATCTTGTTTCTCTTTCAACCAAAAAGCAGAATATATATCAATATTTGGACTAGAGATTATTCTTCCTCAAATTCACTTCAATTTCTTCAAAATGACTCCTGTTTCTTCTCTCCAAATTTAAACTTGTGATATTGTCCTAGTTCTATTTACTTAAATTTGAATAGTTCATAAAAGTATCCTTATGTTTATTTTTATCCTTCATATTTATAATTTATGATGTAGTGATATTCCATTTTATGCATGTACAGTAATTTTATATCCATTTTCCAAAGTACAAAAATCATACTTTGTTTCTACTTCTTTGTAAGCACACATACACAAAAAGTGGTAGTATAAATATTTAATGAATATGGTATCTTTTGTTTTCATCTTAGAAACCCTTCAAACACACACACACACACACACACACACATACACACATGCCTAGTAGAGAGATCTCTGGGTCAAAATGTAGGGATATCTGATCACTTTCTAAGCATAAATCAAATCTGATCACTTTCTAAGTATAAATTCAAATTGCCCTTCAGAATAGTTGATCTAGTTCACATCTCCACTAACAATATATTAGTGTGCATGTCTTTTTGCAGTCCCTTCTGGATTGACTGTTCCCATTATTCATCATCTTTTTCAATATCCTAAGTGTGAGGTAAAAATCTCTCAGTTCTTTTGATTTGCATTTCTTTTATTATTAGTGATTTGAAGCAATATTTCATGTGGTTAACTGTGAAATTCTTCTTTTGGGAGCTATTTGTTCATATGTTTTGACTTACCTATTCACTTATATATTACCCTCACACTCAGTTTAGTATGTTTTATATGTGCCTTGATATATTTAGAATGAAAGTATAAAATAGATCCTCATTATTTATAGTCTATCAATTAACCAAAAATCATTCATTAAGCTCCTCTTATGTGAAAATCCACATTATATATAGTGTGCTTATTTTGTTTGTTTAATTATATATAAAAATGTATCAGTGACCTACATTTCAAAAAATTCCAACAGCGGTATTATCTAATACAATAGTAATAAAGTTTAGATGTATTTAAATGTCAACATTAAAAAGAAATTGTGCATTTTATTATTTGTTGAATATTCATAATAGTTAAAGGAGTATTTGTTATTTATCAGCAAGAGTCATTAGTCTTGTGTGCTTTACTACCATTCATAGATTATATGAATGGGTAGCTAAGTGGTATAGTGTATAGAGCACCAGGCCTGGAGGCAAGAAGACTCATCTTAATGAGTACGCGTCCAGCCTCAGATACATACTAGCTGTGTGAGCCTGGACAAATGACTCAATTCTGTTTGCCCCAATTCCCTCATCTTCAAAATAATCTGTTGAAGAAAATGGCAAACCACTCCTTTATCTTTGCCGGAAAAACTTTCAAATGGGGTCAAAAAGACTTGGACACGAGTGAAAAAGAAAAACCAGAGCAATAACAAATAGGTTATATATGTGTATATGTATAGATTTATATGTGTGTGTTTGTATATATGTGTGTATGTGTATAAAATTTATTTATTTAATCTCATTTCCAATATTGTAGTCTTCTCTGTGATTATATAGCACAACATAGAAAGTCTCCATCACTAGAAAGTATCTGTCATTTCTTTTTTATCTTATTTATCTTATTTCAGGCAGTATTTTCCAGTTAGTAAGCCTGATATATTACCCTAGAACACCTAAATGCAGTAGTATCATTCTTAGATGTTTCTTTCACCTTTCCTATTCTCATCTCAGTAATAAGAAAGAACATTGAAAAGTAAAACCTAGAAGTCTTTGATAGGAGTTTGGTTCATACCAGAGCAAAGTTAGCCATAGATAATTTTGGACAGCTGGCTAATGAATGCCTTTACTTTAGCACTCCACTGTTATCTTCATTCAACTTGATAGCCTCTTCATAATCTTGTATACAGCTATCAGCTACCCTGGGAAAATGACAATTAGAAGCAGTAGGACCTCCAGGTGTTTGTCTGTAATTAACCAATCATGAAGGTGTTTATATTAACAATACGTGGAGGTTTCTGTTTGCCCCCTTGTAAATATACCCAGGGAATAATATTCTATAAATAAAGAAGCATGCTATTGTTTGAAAAGGATAATAGTTTTGTTTGTCTGTTTTATTTTAAAGGAAGAGAAATGGATTTTTAAAGATTGGATACAATCAAAACTCTAAGAAATTTTTCCTAATTTTCAGAAGAAAGGAAAAAAAGAAGGAAAGAAAGAAGAAGGGAGGGAAGGAGGAGAGGGAAAATAAAAGTAAAGAAAGAGAGAAAGGAAGAAAGAGGGGAAAAGAAAAGGGAAGGAAGGAGGTAAGAAAGGAGGGAAGAAAGAAAAAGGGAAGGAAGGAGGGAAGGAGGCAAGGAAGGAAGGAAAGAAGGAAGGAAGAAAGGAAGGAAAGAAAAGGACAGAGTGATAGTGGTAGACTTAAAACTAATTATTTGTGGAATAACTGGGAAAAAAAAGGAATAAATTTGTGGAAAATATTACTTTTTATAAACCTAGAAGGATTTTGGTAAAGGTTTTATATAAATCCTTCTTAACAAGTTTAAAGAATGAGTCCTTTGTTCTGGCACTGAAAATGTCTTTCTAATAACTTCTAGAAGCCAAGATAGACAAAGGAGTAAGCAGTAAATTGCTGTAGCTCTCCCATATTGACCTCTGAACAACCATAAAATAGTGCCCCAGAACCAATCCTAGGACAGCATAGTCAGTGCAAAGACTTTTAGCATGGGAAACTTGAAGGATCAGCAAAAAAGGTCCATCTCACTCAGGAACAAAAAGGAGGAACACATTCAAGGACAGATGCATGCAAGTAAGTCAACAGGAAGACCCACCTCAGAAAACCAGTGGAATATCCTGAATTCCAGTAGTGTGGAGCAGGTGAATACTAACACCAGGATCCCCCACATACCTTAGTATAGCCAGGGCACTGGGAAACTCCACCTCTGAGAATCATCACAGGCTTCACTACAATCCAGGGTAGGCAGAGATTCTCCAGTGGCTGGAACTCATCATGCTTCAGCATAGCTCTGGGCAGTTGTTAACTTCTGCCTGCCAGACCTCCAGGTGCTCAGTGTAGCCCAGGGAAAATAGACATCCTCTAGGGACCAAACTTCCATGTGCTTCAGGGTAGCCCCAGGGAAATGCAGAAAAACCCAACCTGGTCTCAACACATACCAGACACCACCACTAGGACCCCATATCAGAGCCAGGTAAACTGCAAGACCCCTACAGCATCCAGCTGCCAGCTCCTGAGGCCCAAGTACATTGCAGCACCAACACAATATTCACAGCACCAATGGTGATGGTAAATATACCTGCATAGTTCTCAATCACAAAATATCACAGAATCTCCTTATGGAAGACAGAAGCAAAACATTTATTCAGATATCAGAAAAACAAATCCCACAAGCAAGAAACCAAATCCATCATAGTAGCAAAGAAGTTAATATACTATAACATCATCGAGAGACACACCATGCTTTAATCTCCATCCAAAACAACACTCAAAAGCATAACTGTTTGCATGACTTCCATCCTCTCTCTCTCCCACCATATAGCTGCTCTGACTCCCAGCTTCCTGGGGGCTCCACTCTACCCTTCAGCAAACTCCTCCTACCATAGGCTCTATGTGATTACATTTGACCTCTTGGGGGCAAGGAATATCTTCAAATCAGGGAAAAGTCTTCAAATTCCCTTAGGCTTATTAAGGGGCAGGGAAGATCTTCAAATTGCCATTACCATTACACACATAAAGGCAATGATTGGGATCCTGTTCCCCAGCACAAGAAGTATGGGACAGTGCCTCTTGTGCTTCAGCAGGAAAGCTCAACTTTAAAAGCCAGGAAGTAGGTAAACAAGATAAGCAAAAATCAGAAATTAACACTAACCCTAGACGGTTTATATGGTGAAAGGGAAGATTAAAATAAAACTCAGAACAATATAATATTGTCAATATAGCTACATCTGAAAATTCAAAGAGCAATATAAAGTGGTCTCAAGCAAAAAATTTTTTCTTGGAAAAGCACAAGAAGTATATTAAAAGTCAAATAAGAGATGTAGAAGAAAAATTGGGAAAGAAAATGAAAGGTATGAAAGGGAGAGTAAACAACTTGGAAAAGGAAGGACAAAAATTGATTGAAGAAAACAATTTCTTAAAAAATACAATTTTCCAAATGGAAAAAAAAATCCACAGAAGAAAGCATCTTCTTTTTTTCTTTCAAATGTATTTACTTTTAGTTTACAACATTCAGTTCCACAAGTTTTTGAGATCCAAAATTTTTCCCTCTCCTTCTCCTCCCCTTTCCCTGCACCAAGTGTCATGCAATACAATACAGATTTTACATATAACTTCATATTAGATGGCAGTCAAGTTGTTAAGAAAAATGATAACCAATGGAATGAAAGAGAAAGAAGAAACAAAACAAAAGAGAGAGAGCAAGTAGTTTGCTTCAATCTGCATTCAGACTCAGTAATTCTTTCTTTGGTTGTGGATGGCCTTTTCCTTCATGAGTCTTTTAGAGTTGTCTTATAGCCTTGAATTGCTGAGAAGAGCACAGTCTATTAAAAGTTAGTCATCACAGATACAATGTGTGTAATTGTGTACAATGTTCTCCTGGTTCTGCTCCCCTCACTTGGCCTGAGTTTATATAAGTCTCTCCAGGTTATTATGCAGTCTGTCTGCTCCTCATTTCATATAGAACAATAAAATTCCATTATATTCGTATAACATAACTTGTTCAGTCACTCCCCAATTGAAGGGCATCCCCTTGATTTTCAATTCTTTGCCACCACAAAAAAAGCTGTTATAAAATGTTTTGTACATACAGGTCCTCTTCCCATTTGTATGATCTCTGTGGCATATTGCCCTAGAAGTGGTATTGCTGGTCAGAGGGTATGCTCTTTTTTATAGCCCTCTTGGCACAGTTCCAAATTGCTCCCCAGAATGACTTGGATCAGCTCACAAATTCACCAACAATGTATCCGTGTTCCAATTTTCCTACAACTTCTCCAGCACTTCTCATTTTGTTTTGCCATGCTCTTTGCCATGCCAATCTGACAGGTGTGATGTGGTACTAGGAGTTGTTTTGATTTGCTTTTCTCTAACCAATAGTGATCTAGAGCATTTTTTCATATAATTATAGATATCTTTAATTTGTTCCACTGAAAACTGTCTGTTCATATCCTTTGACCATTTATCAGTTGGGGAATGACGTATATTCTTATAAATTTGATTCAATTCTCTGCATATTTTAGAAATGAGACCTTTATCAGAGACACTGGTTGTAAAAATTCCTTCCCAATTTTCTGCTTCTCCTGATCTTGGTTGCATTTAGCTTTGTCTGTACAAAAACTTTTCAATTTAATGTGATCAAAATTATCCATTTTGCATTTTGTAACACTCTCTCTCGTTTGGTGATAAAATTCTTCCCTTCTCCATAAATCTGACAGGTAAACAATTACTTGCTCTCCCAGATTGCTTACAGTATCAGTCTTTATATCTAAACCATGAACTAATTTTGACATTTTTTTGGTATGTAGTGTAAGATATTGGTCTATGCCCAGTTACTGCCATACTACTTTCCAATAAGAAAACAATTCTTTAAAAAGTAGAAATAGCCAAATTGAAAAGGAGGTACAAACACAAACTGAAGAAAACAATTCCTTAAAAATTAGAATGTGGTAAGTGGAAGCTAGTGATTCTATGAGACATCAAGAATAAAACAAAATCAGAGAGTGAAAAAAAAATAGGAGAAAATCTAAAATACCTCACTGGAAAAACAGCTGACCTAGAAAATAGATCTAGGAGAAATAATTTGAGAATTGTTGATCTACCTGAAAGCCATGATCAAAAAAAGAGCCGAGACAGTAACTTCAAGAAAGCTCTGGCTTCCATCTCCTCCAATACATATAAAAAACCACTCTAAACAAACTTTACATTTACAGAACCCAAAGTTTCAGAGAAAAATAAATCTCCCACAGAAGAAAGCCTGGCAGGTCGATAGGAAGGGTCCATCACAGCACTCTGGGAGCCGAGGTAGCACAGCCCCAGCTCAGGCATGGTTTTAGCCCCAGAGCAGCCCCCAACCAGCTACCACTGCTGGAGCAGACTTCACGGAAGTAAATCACCAGCAGCTTTGGTGGTTTCCAAACTTCTCAATCCATGAATGCCAAAGACAAAGTAAAAGGTTAGTGTGGAACTTTGCCACAACACTGGTGGAAGACGGAGTGTGGTCCAGCTGCTGCCCCCAGAGTGAGAAGTAGGTGGAGCCATGGCAGCTGTCACATGGCTGCTTCCCCGAGCTCCTGGCCTGCAGACTGTATGGGGACCAAGTGACCATTCAGAGGGTAATTGCTCTTTCTTTAATCTACTTGGATCTGGATTGTGGTCTTGAGTGGTGGTCCTGGGGTGTGTGATCAGTGAGCCAGAGCATGTGGAGATGGTAGAAAGGGAACCCCTCTAATAGCTTTGGCAGCTGCAAAATCCCTAGCGATTTGGGACATAGCTCTCTCCATTCTGGAAACAGAGTTCTACCATGGGAAAGAGCTCAAAAGGCAAGTAATTGGTTACCAATATGAGCAAGCACAGGGAAGCACAAACAGACAATACAATCCTTTTTGAGGGACAAAATGGATCAAGACATGGAGCCTGAGGAGGACAGCAAGGTAAGAACTCCTGCATCAAAAGCCTCCAAGAAAAATATGAACTAGTTACTAGCCATGGAGGAGCTCAAGAAGGCTTCTGAAAATCAAGAGAGGTAGAGGAAAAATTGGGAAGTGAAATGAGAATGATGCAAAAAAAAATTATGAAAAGCTAGTCAACAGCCTGCTAAAGGAGACCCAAAAATACAATGAAGAAAATAACATCTTAAAAAATAGACTAATTCAAATGGCAAAAGAGACTCAAAAAGCCAATGAGGAGAAGAATACTTTAAAAGCTGAATTTGCCAGATGGAAAAGAAATTTCAAAAAATCACTGAAGAGAATAACTCCTTCAAAATTAGATTGGAGCAATTGGAAACTAATGACTTTGCGAGAAATCAAGATACTATAAAACAGATGCAAACAAATGAAAAAAAATAAAAGGCAATGTGAAATATCTCATTGGAAAAACCATTAACTTGGAAAATAGATCCAGGGGAGATAATTATTAGTCTACCCGTAGGCCATGATCAAAAAAAGAGCCTAGGTACCATCTTTCAAGAAATTATCAAGCAAAATTGCCCTGATCTTCTAGAACTAGAGGGCAAAATAGAAATTAAAAGAATTCACTGATTGCCTCTTGAAAAAGATCTCCAAAAGCTCCTGGAAATATTACAGCCAAATTCCAGAGTTCCCAGGTCAAGGAGAAAATACTGCAAACAGTCAGGAAGAAACAATTTGAGTATTGTGGAGACAAAATCAGGATAACTCAAGACCTAGAAGCTTCTACATTAAGGGATCAAAGGGCTTGGAATATGATATTCTGGAGGTCAAAGGAGCTAGGATTAAAACCAAGAATCACTTACCCAGCAAAACTGAGTATAACGTTTCAGGGGAAAATATGGTCATTCAATGAAATAGAGAATTTTCAAGCATTCTTGATGAAAAAAACAGAGCTGAACAGAAAATTTGATTTTCAACTACAAGAAGCAAGAGAAGCATAAGAAGGTAAAGAGGAAAAAAGAAATCATAAAGAGCTTATTAAAGTTGAACATTTACATTCTAACATGGAAAAATGATAATTGTAACTCATAAGACTTTTCTTAGTATTAGGATAGTTGAAGGGAATATGTGTGTGTGTGTGTATATGTGTGTGTGTATTCATGCAAATATATGTATGTATAGAAGGATGTATGTGTATATAATTATATATGTGAGTGTGGGCATTTGTATGTTCATGTATACATAGTCAGAGGGCACAGGGTGAGTTGAATATGAAGGGATGATATCTAAAAAATAAAATTAAGAGGTGAGAGGAATTTATTGGGAGAAGAAAGAGAGCAAAAGATTAAGGTAAATTATCTCATATAAAAGAAGCAAAACTATTACAACATAGGGAAAGAGCAGGAAGGTGAAAGGGAATGTGACGACCTGATTTTCACTGAATTTGGCTCAAATCAGGACTAACATCAACTGGGTATCTTATCCTACAGGAAAATAGTGGGGTAGGGCATAAGAGGGGGAGGATAGAAGGGAGGGCAGATTCAGGGAGAGGGTAAACACTTTTGAAAAAGGGACAGGGTCAAAGGAAAAAAAAACAGAATAAGTTGGGACAGGAAAGGATGGAGGGAAATATAGTTAGTCTTTCGCAATATAACTACTGTGGAAATGACTTGAGTAAATACACATATATAATCTATACTGAATTGCTTATCTTCCCAGTAGGAGTGGGCAAGGAGGGAAAAAGGGGAAAAATCTGGAACCCAAAGTTTTAAAAACAAATGTTAAAAAATCTGTTTTTTACATGCAACAGGGGAATGGGATATACGGGTACCAGGTTATAGAAGCCCATCTTGCCCTACTAGAAAGTTAGCTGGGTGAGGGGGAGGATATGAGATAATGGATTGGGGGAGTAGATATTCAGTGGTCTTGCTATTTTAGGGTGGGGATGAGGAAAAGAGGGGGAGAAAAAATTGTAACAAAATATTGTGGAAATAAATGTTGAAAACTAAAAATAAATAAGTAAAAATATTAATTAAAAAAAAGAAATTTTCTAGGAAAATTGTCCTGATATCCTAGAGCCAGAGGGTAAAATGCCATTGAAAGAAACCACTAATCAACTCCTGAAAGACATTCCAAAATGAAAACTCCAAGGAATATTGTAGCCAAATTCCCGAATAATTATGTAAAGGAGAAAATACTGCAAGCAGCAAGAAAGAAACAATTTAAATATTGTGCAAGCACAATTTGGATTACTCAGTATCTCACAGCTTCTATATTGAAGAATCAGAGGACTTAGAATATGATGTTCTGGAACACACAGTAGCTTAGAATACAATCAATAACCAAAAATCCTGCAAAACTGATAATAAATCTTACAGGGTAGGAGGTAGACATTCAGTAAAATAAGGGATTCCAAATTTTTTGGATGAAGAAAAAAACAGAGATGAACAGAAAATTTGATGGTCAAATAGAAGACTCAAGAGAAGCATAAAAAAGTAAACCAGAAAGAAAACAAATTAAAAATAACTTTTTATTCAATAAGTTTAAACTGTTTATATACCTACATGGGAAGATGATACTTGTAAGTCTTGAGAACTGTATTTTTATTCTGACATTTAGAAGGGGAATATATAGAAAGACGGTGTGGGTATAAATTGACATTTGTGTGATGGAAAAATAAATAATTAGCTAAGGTAAAAAAAAATTATACTGGGAAAAGAGAAAACAACAAGGCAGAGAAGGGCAAATTAGATCACGTGAAGAGGCACAAAGAACTGTTGCAGTACATTGAGAATGGGAGGGAAGTGAGCATTATTTTGTGTAGAATAAAGCAACCCTTAATAAAATCAACAGAGGTATCTCCAGGTAGAAACAGAAAGTTCTTTATTACAATCTTGCAAGAAGGGGCATAATCACTACCAGAAACAGACGGGTAGGAGAGGCAGGGTACAGAAGGCAAAGTTTGGTTATATACCTTAATCCCCCCTCCCACCACTGACCTTCACTCCCATTAGTCAGGAGCTTAGGTTCATAATCTAACCACAAAAATCTGCCTGAACAGCAAGAAAATGCTAACAGTATCAATATAGATGTGACAGGAAAGCAAAAAATATTTTTATAAATCATGGGGTTTTTAGGTCATGGTGACCAGTCTAGGTTTTTGCAACAGTCCTTTGTAATGGTAATTAATTTAAATTTGAAGACCCTTTTTTGTTATGTCAAGTAAGCAGGTATGTGGCCCTTGGTAACTAAGGGCTAAATGCTCTGAAAGAAACAGAAGGTGTGAACTCTGTCTGCTGTTGCTGACATAACAGGAAGGGGTTGGCTGAGACAGGAAGCCAGTGTGTGTGTGTGTGTGTGTGTGTGTGTGTGTGTGTGTGTGTGTGTGTGTGTGTATGTGTGTGTGTGTGTGTGTGTGTGTGTGTGTGTGTGTGTGTATAGTTAATAAGAGCCCCAGAGAAGAGACAGTGAGAATCAATATTTTATTTTTCCTTCGGGCAGGCTCCTGGTAGAGGAAGCAGAATTTTCACAGCATCTGGAAGCTGGCTTCTACTTACTGGACTGAGAACTGAGTTGGAATTTTCTATGAGAACAGAATCTGGTGAAGGCTGAAGTTGCTGCCAAGAAGGCCACCTGGAAGGCTAAGATTTCTTCTGAGTCCTAGGGCCATATGAACTGCTGCAGGACTGAAGAAGCATGACAAGAATAAGATTTTATTTATGGCTTGGTTGATCCTTGAGTGCTCGGCAACAGAAGTGGTGAAGGTTTTGATATGTGCTGGACCCTATGAACTTCAGTGTGTAGTAAGAACTGCCTGGAGGACTGGACAAGGAGCTGGGAGCTGTCTGCCTCTGAATCCAGGTGACTGTTTGGTGGATTCAGGTAGGAGCTGGGACCATGGAAGGGGATCCAGGGAATCTGAGAGACCACCCAGAGTCAAGATGAAGAAAAGGCCTCTCCTAGGATATTGAATGCGTGATGATATTTAAGTTTACTAGACCCCAAGGTGGTGTTTGTGTAATTTTCTAATGATTGTATTTAGTGATTAATGATACTTAGTGACTGATTGCTAGATAAGTGACTGATTAAGTTAACCTACGATTGTCCCATGAGTGGAAGATTGACTGTTGTATTGTGAGATTACTGAATGATTGAGTGAGGAGGCAAACCTCCTTAGGGATATCAGGTGATTATTCTTTTGTTCTTCGACCACTTTGGTGAAAACTATGTGGCCATTCTAATGTTAAGCTGTTGTGGATACTATATTGTGATTTTCTGTGATAATGTAATGCTGTGAATATTATAGTGCGATTTGTTGTGAATGTTTGCCTTGATTTGTTATGAAATAAATGGAGTGTTCACTATACTGTGTAATCAGAACCTTAAATGCTGTTCACAGTAGCATTCTTTTGGGAAGCTGCTCAAACATGGCATTACATCCTTCTAATTTTTTATTTGTATAGGTCAGATGGTTTCTGGTCAGTGGAAACTCAAGTCTGGTCTGTGGTCAAACTTGAAGAGTATTTACTTTTCCCTCTTATGCATTAGCTTAGCTAGCAAAAATTCATCAGCTTATGACCAGGAAAGTGAGATGAAGGTCCCAGACTACTGTCTCCTTCAACTAGGTCTCTGGTAACTTGCTATTCTGTCTAAATTTTAAAATATTACCTGAAAAGTTTTCACCTCTCTCATATAATCCCTCCTCTTATTTTTCACCCCTTGAAAACTTCTCACACCACTGTGTCATAATTTTCTTCAACCTCTTCTTCCCACTCCACACTCATATAATCCCCATCTCTTTCTTCCTGACCCACAGGTTCTCAGACTTGGTTCCTAAGAATCAATAGTTTGATGGATCTTCCTGTACTTCTTTCTAATTTTATCATTTCAGAGAGTGCATCCTATATTGTCTTATTTATTAGTTGTACCATATAAGGTAGGCAGACAGGGAAGAATAATATCCCACTAAGGGTTATCAATTAAAACCTTAAAACTTGTTTCCACCAACTGCCAGTGAACACAGACCACAAAGATACATTAAAGGGACTAGACCAAGTTTGGACTGGTACATGAGCAATCTTCTGTATGTTGTGGGTTATTCCTTTTACTACTTCATAATTATCAATTTTCACACAAATTGATAAATTCAATTTTCCACACACCCCTCCCCTTCTTCAGCTAGCAAGTAATCTAGAAGCAATCTATGTTGAAGGACTACTTCTTGGGTAGCCTGACTTGCTAACAAATCCAGGGCTTTTGTGGTTTGATTTGTGATGATCTCAACTACAGCCTGGAGTCTAATTAGTCTGTTGAGGATATAAATTGGAGTTCTATATCCCCATCTTCCATCCTGAGCCCAAGTTGCTGGTCCATAGGTTCAGATAATTCTTTCAAGAGGCCACTTTTCACCCCACCCATTTGAATCTCTTGTGTTGGTGATAGAGGTATCTAAGGACCTTTCTGACCAGCTGACGTAGTCATAGTGTCTTACTCCCAAATGACTTCCCAGTGTTTGGAAGGAAAAAGAACTGGGGCCATACTAACCCAATGTAACAGATCCCTTTCCAATCAAGAGGGAAGTGAGTGTAGGCTATGAGGCCACAAATCCAATAATGTCCCCTCAAGGCTGGTATTTTCCATGAATAAAATGGAAAGGCTCTAGAATAATTTCCCTGTGATGTGGGATAATAGTACCTATCATAAGGACCTAAAGGGCCACCCTTACATTTTCTAAAATATTGACATTTCCACAAGGTTACTTTTTTATTCCACTGGCATCCTGTTGTACAAATTCCTTTTCCTAGATTGTATAGGCTCCAAAAATGTGACAAATAATCTCCTTCCTCATTAGTTTCATTTATCTACTCCCAATTTATGGGGGGGGTACCTTGAGGATACCCCTCTTCCCATTGCATAGTACTGCCTTTTCCCAGAGTTTTAACTTTTTGGGATCTTACAAAAGGATGTTAACATCTCTAGTACCCTTTTCAATCCACTTCTGCCAGATTTGGGTGCAATTATAAGTTCCCATTTTCTCAATTGCAGTCAGGATTCATTTGCAATGACTCTTTACTTTCCCTTGGATTTTATTTACACAGAACACTCCTTTTCTCTCTTCTGTCAGCTGCCAGGAGTGTTTTTCCCTCTTTTGCCAGAGACCAGTATTATTATTAACTACTGTTTTAGTACTAAGGAGCCATTCCAGTTTCAGAGGGACAGGGACCCATGGCCATTGAGATAGCCTCTGAGGCCTACCACAAACCCAGCAGTTAGTTAGATTAAATTTCTGGGCTATAATTTCCACCAATTGTTCAAACTTATTTCTTTCTATCATTGGCAGTATTGATACAGTAATAGGAACAGTAACATATAACAGAAAATAATTAAGGAAATCCTCATGGTGCTACACTATTATTACAGGAAAAAAATGATGTAGGGGAACAGATGCACAAGCAAAAAGGCTAAGTACTAAGATTACCAGAAACAACAAAGGAACAAGTAAGCTTGCAGCAATCAAGATTCTCACATGAAGAGGTAAAGGCTCAGGGTTTCTGTGTCCACACTGTAGGAGGTTTACACTGGAAGTGTAGCTTCAACTTTTTCCCAGGGTTGACTAGCTCAACTGTCCATTTGGCAGGGAGTTCAATGGGTCCTTTTACTCATGTGTGGTGGGTTCACGCCTCCTCCTGGGTCTGTATCATGGTGTCAGAGGTCAACAGGATCTGGAAGTGTCCCTCCCAAGAAGAAGTAAGCTTCTGCTCTTTCCAAGTTCAGATTAGGACACAATCTCTGGGCTAAAATTTACGCACCAGGAATCCTAGAGGCAGCATCTACACAATCAACCCTTTTAATGACAAGGCATGAAGATGTTTTACCAAAGAATTCATGTAATTTTTTAGGAATCTATCTTTTTGTTCATACACTGGATCCCAATCTGCTTTCATTTCCCCAGGGAAAGGATACCCATAAAAACGTTCCTAAGCAGACAGCCCCAAGTCTCTCCTATTTTTAATTCTTATTCTAAAAAGGGCCAGGGGCAAACATTTAGTCCAATCAGTTGTGTTTCCAGGGCTAACTTAGTAAGTTGCCTTTTAATTTCCTCATTCATTCTTTCTGCCTTCCCAGAGGAGTGAGGATGCCAAGGGGTATGGAATTCCCAAGTAATATCTAGAGCCTGAGCAAGAGATTGAAGGACCTTGGCAGTAAAATGTGTTCCCTGATCCAAGTCTACCCATTCCACCAACCCATATCTCAGAATAATTTGTTCTAAGAGCACCTTTGTCACCGTCAGGGCAGTAGCTTGTGAAGGGGATAAGCATCAACCCAGGATGTGAGATGGTCCACTATGACCAGCAAGTAATTGAGATGTGCAACTGGGGGTAGTTCAGTGAAGTCCACCTGTATGCTCTGAAATGGTCAAATAGCTGACAGCCAGCTGCTGGTCGGGGCCTGGAAAAGGGCTGCCTGGTTTGTCCTTTGACACACATGACAGCCATCAACTATCTGTCGGGCCAGAGTATAAAGACCAGGAGACACCTAGTGGGTTAGGACTGCATTGCACAGGTTCTGGACATCCCGGTGACTACCCTGATGTAGAGGTTGAAGGACCTGTCTCATACCTGCTTTGGTTAGTACTTCTCTCTCGTTGGGCAGGAACCAATATCTTTCCACCATCTGGGCTCCTATAGATTGAATTTTTCATTTTTCCTCTTCAGGAAAGGATGGTGATGGTAAACTCAGAGAGAAGGAAGGAATTAAATTCCAGACCCTCAATCTCTTTGTCTCCAGCTCTCTTAGCCTCCTCATCTTCAAGGTGGTTACCACTGGCCTCAAAGAACTGTCCAGTCTGGTGCCCATTTATGTGTACTACTGTAATGGTCATGGGGAGTAACAAATTTTCCAAAACTTTGGTAATCAGAGTTGAATGGGCTAGCTCCTTCTCTTTACTATTAATCCTTTCCCTTTCTTCCCAAATTTTCCCAAAGACATGCACCACCCCCCAGCCATATTTTGAATCTGTATATATATTGTCCTCTTTTCCCATTAGAAACTTCAAAATTCTTTTTAGAGCATATAATTCACAAGTTTGGGCAGATCAAGTTTTGGGCAGGTCTCCAGCTTCTATCAGGGACTCTTGATTCCCATTTACTATAGCAAACCTACTTTTCCTTTTCCCTTCCAACACTCGGGAGGAACCATCAATGAACAAGTTTAGTCCTCCTGAGACTGGAGATTCCCATAAATCCTCTAGTACTTTCATTTGGAGATCAATGAAATCAACACAATAATGTTCCAATTCAAAAGTGGAGCTGTCTCCACTATTTGATGTTAGGAGGGAAGTGGGATTTAGATTATTATCTTGCCACAGAATTAGGTCATCTTTTTTCTAAGCCTTCATACTTAAAGATTCGAGAATGGTGCTTTTTTATTTAATATGGTTTGGACTTGATGAGGGACACTCAAAATTAACTTCTTCCCAATGTTAATTTCCAACTCTCTTCTACTAATATGGCCATAGCTGCAACTGCCTGAATAGAGGTTGGCCAACCTCAGACTACAGGAACTAAAATTTTTAATAGGAAAGCCACAGGTCTCCTTTTTCCTCCTCTTATTTGTTCTAGGACCCACAAAGCAACCCCTTTATCCACATTCAAAATTAAGTGGAAGAGTTTCTCAGGAGATGGGAGTGCTAGTATAGGAAGAGAGGTTAATATCTCTTTTAATTTCTAAAATCTCTCCCTTCCCTCCTTGTTTCACTGGATTTTCTCAGGTTGTTCTTCTAACAAGTAGTGATACATGTGTTTGGTAAGGGTCACATAGGAACTATTCTAATTCCCATAGTACCATACGAACCCCAGAAATCTTCTAAGTTCTCTTTTTGATCTTGGAAGTGGCATTTGCAGAATGCCTGCAACCTGTTGTGGGCCTAATCCTTTCTGCCCTTCACTATTAGATGTCATACACATTTCACTTCTCTCTCTACAAATTGTAACTTATTTCAATATACACTGAGCCCTTCCCATCCTAAGTAATTGAGAAGTCTGATTGAGGCTTCACTAACCTCCTCTCTCTTTTCCCCAGTGACCAAAAGGTCATCCACATATTGTAACACCTGAGTGCCAGGAGGAGCCTCAAATCCTTCCAGGATTCCTTCTAATATTTGGCCAAATAAATTCAGGGACTCTGCATATCCCTGGGGAAGGATGCACCATCAGTATTGTTGTTTCCTCCCCAGTTTTGGATCTTCCCATTCAAATATAAAAAGATCTCTGCTTTCTGGATCTAAAGGGAAAGCCCAGAAAGCATATTTCAAGTCAATAACACTAAACTATCTGCTATTTTCTTTAACTCTACACAGAATTGTATAGGGATCAGGAACCACTGGGTGAGAGGGTAGGACAATCCTGTTAATCTCTTGGAAGTCTTAGACTAACCTATAAATCCCATCCCCCTTTCAGACAGGCAATATGGGGGCATTAAAGGAGGAGACACAAGATTCAAGAAGGCCTCCCTCTATCAATCACTGTATAATGGATTGAAGTCCTTGCCTGCCTTTGAGAGATATGGAATACTGTCTCACCCTTACTATCACAGTAGGGTCCTTAAGTCTAATCTTAATAGGTCTCACACTAACTGCCTCACGTGGAGGGGCTTGCCCACACTTTGGGACATATTCTGTCATTTTCATCATTTTTTACAACCAACATTTTGAGAGGGATTATCTGGGTTCCCCTAGTGATCAATTGGGTAGCCAGCTTGGTTATTAAATCTCTTCCCAATAAATTTACCTCCACTTCAGGAACCAATAGCAATTGGTTCAAGGCAGCAGTTCCTTTGTATTCAAATTTCAATACTTCTGTGATAGGGAGAGTAAAGTTTTCACCTTTGACCCCAGAGATAACAAGGGTATCTTTAGATAATTTAACTCTTTGGGGCAACCAAGTCACTGCCAACCTGGTTGCTCCTGTATCTATCAAAAACATTACCTCTTCCCCCTGGGGCCCCATTCTAATATTTACCAAGGGCTCAGGGTTGGTGGTCTCAATGAACTCATGACACCTCTAATCTTCTAGTTCCATGAGGGAGTAGACCTTCTGGTCAGTTTGATACTATGGGCAATCCCTCAACATATGTCCTTCTTTCTTGCAGTTCCAGCAAGTGAGGGGCTCTTGTCCTCTCTCCTCCTTTCTTTTCCTACTGCACTCACATCACTCTCCCTCTACCCCTGCCTTCTTTCTGGTTTTGTGGTTTCTTCCATTTCCCTGGTCCCTTTTGCCACTCCAGGGATTGGGTAATACCTTGAATGGTTTGTATCAACATTTTGGCTTTTTGTTTTTGCTTATCTTCATCTCTTCTTAGATAGACTTTTGTAGCTTCTTCCAATAAATTCTCCAGAGTTCTATGATTCCATCTATCTATCTGTCTTTTGAATTTTCTTACTTATATCTGGCCAAAAATTAGTAACAAAGTTTAACTTCAACATTGCCTCTGTAGTAGGATTATTCATGTCTAAGCCTGAACACTTTCCCATGTTTTCTTTTAGCCTTTCTAAAAATTTGGAATGTGACTTGTCCTTTTTCTGCATCACTTCATAGGCTTTCTTTATATTGAGGTTTTGGGGCTGCATTTCTGACCCCTGAGATAATAAAATCTCTCAAGTTCTGCATATGTGCCCTGGGGGCCTCATTGTGGTGGTCACATTTAGGGTCCAAGGTGGGGTATTTCTGGTCTTCAGGTACTACTCCAGCTGCAGGTGAGTTTCTCCTTTCCCATTCTCCCAAAGCAGCCCTCCTAATCATCCCCCTTTCCTCATGGGAGAATAATATATTTCATATTGACATTAGTTCATTCCAAGTATAAATATGGGAACCCAAAAACTGATCTACCTGTTGTGATAGGCCCCCGGGGTCTTCCATCAAGTTTTTCATCTCCTTTTTAAAACTCTTAACCTCAGTAGTACTCAAGGCCACATTCACTAACCCAAATCCTTCCTCAGCCACTGGGACCTCCATTAAGGTGAATGGTTCTGGCTGGTGCCTTTGGTTCTAGGGGTAAGTTCTCCAAATCTTTAATAAGCTGTTTCAATTCCCTACTCTGGGATAAGTGAGGGGCTTTTCATAGATCAATCAAATTATCCCCATGGTCCCCTTTGGAGGGAATCAATATAGGACCTGGGTCCTAGGGTGAACCAGGAAGTACTATAACTGCCGCTGGAGGAGGCAAGGCATATGTGGTGGGGGGGAAGAGGAGAGGATCCTAAGAATGGTGTTGGGACTGTCTTTCCTCTTTCCTCTTCCCTGCCTGTTGTTGCATCCCCGGCATCCAGAGTGGCATAAGAGCTCTCATCCTGATTAAGTGGTTCTTTAATATTGACATACAAATTTAGCTATTGTCACACCCAATTTTTGGAGGAACCAAATTTTGGCTACACAGTACCACATCTGATATCCATTCCTCTCCATATGAAATAACAATATTTAATCATCTTTTTCTTATTCCCTCCCCCTATATTTTGGTAATTCATTCCAGTTTTGAACTCTATTCCCCAAGGGGCTATTTACCAGTATATCAAGTTTGCACTCTGATGTGCTGGGTTTGGACTATTCCTTCCCTATCTTCAATTTGGTTGGGAGCCATTGCTTATCTCCCCAGGTCAGGGACCTAGAAAATTGCAGAAAAGGTGGCTCTCTATCTCCAGTCACCCATGGAGCTCTCTTGATGACATCCCTCTATCAGAGTCAGCCTGTAGCCTCATGATCCCAGAACCCTCAAGGTATTGCCCACCTTCAGGATATATGCTTATCTCTTGTGTGACTGCTGCTCCACCAGCTGGCCAAGATTTAATTTCAAATTATCACAGTCTTTGTTCTCTTTCAGTCTCTAAGAGTCCCTCTACCATGGGTTTTTATCTCCCATGGCAGGGATCTCTCTCTCCAAGGTCAAGGACTATTGAGAAACCCCCAGATAGGCACCTTCTCCTGACTTAAGGTGAGAGAGAGAGAGAGAGAGTGTTGCTACTAGGGGGCACAATCCTGGATGAGCCGCCCAAAATTGTGGGACGAAGTGATCTTTAATAAAATCAACAGAGGTATCTCCAGATAGAAAGAGAAAGATCTTTATTACAATCTTGCAAGAAGGAGTATCATCACTACCAGAAACAGACTGGTAGGAGAGGCAAGGTACAGAAGGCAAAGTTTGGTTATATACCTTAATCCCCACTCCCATTAGTCAGGAGCTTAGGCTCACAATCTAACCACAAAAATCTGCCTGAATAGCAAGAAAATGCTAACAGTACCAATATTAATGTGACAGGAAAGCAGAAAATATTTTTTATGAATTATGGGATTTTTAGGTCATAGTCACCAGTCTAGGTTTTTGCAACAGTCCTTCTAATTTTATATTTGTATAGGTCAGATTGTTTCTGGTCAGTGGAAACTCAAGTCTGGGTCTGTGGTCAAATCTGAAGAGTCTTTACTTTTCCCTCTTATGCATTAGATTGGCTAGCAAAACTTCCTCAGCTTATGACCAAGAAAGTGAGACAAAGGTCCAAGATTACTGTCTCCTTCAACTAGGCCTCTGGTAATGTGCTATTCTGTCTAAATTTTAAAATATTGTCTGAGAAGTTTTTACCTGTCTCACACAGTTTGAACCTTGCTCTGATTACATTTGGTACAAATGGGGAATAACACACATACTTAGTTGGATAAAGAAAATATCACACTCCAGGAAATTAGACGGGAAAGGGGAAAGGGGAAAGAAAAAGGAATGGGATAGATAGAAGGGAGGACAGATTGAGGAAGGCAGTGGTCAGAAGCAAAACACTGGTGAAAAGGGAATGGAAGAAAGGAGACAGAAAAGCCTAAGTAAGGGGGAAATAGGATGGAGAGAAAGAAACAGTTAGTAAACATAACTGTGAATGTGAATGGGATGAACTCTCTCATAGAATTGAAGCAGAGAGTACAATGGATTAAAAACATAATAATAATCCTATAATATGTTGTTGACAAGAAATACATTTGATGCAGAAAGGTACACACAGAATAAAGGTAAAAGGCTGGAGGAGAATATATTATACTTGAAATGAAATGTTTAAAAAAAAGTAAGGCTTTAGCAGAGCCAAGATGGTGACATAGAAGCAGGAAAATTCTGTGAGCTCCTCCCATAACCACCTTAATTACCTATAAAATATGACTTTAAACAAATTTTAGATATACAGAACCCACAAAGTGATGAGAGAAACAAATCTCCCAGGCAGCCCAGCAGGCGAACAGGAAGGGTCCATCGCAGAGCACTGTGAGCAGAGCCCAGGCCCATGTGAGTCTGGGTTTTAGTCCGAGGGCAGCCCTCAAACCAGTAGTGGCTAGAGAGGACTTTGGGAGAGTGGATCACCAGCAGCTGTAGTGGTTTCCAGAAATAGCAAAGCATAGAGGCCAAAGACATAGTAAAATGTCAGTGGAACTCTGTTGGAACTGGTGGGGGGAGGGGGATGGATTGTGGTCCGGCCTCTACCACCAAAGTGAGAAGCAGCAGAGACACAGCAGCCATGCAGCTACCTCCATGTGGCTGCCTCAGAGCTCCTGGCCTACAGATTGTAGGGGGGCCAAGTGACCATTCAGAGGGGTAATCACTCTTGATTTGATCTGCTTGGATCTGGTTCTTGGTCTTGGGTGGTGGTCCTGAGGTGTGTGACCTACCCAGGCAGAGCTGCTGGGGGCTGTAGAGATTGCACCCATCTAATAGCTCCAGCAGCTGTGAAAACCCCAGCAATTTGGGACAAAGCTCTCCCCTCTAGAAGCAAGGTTCTACTGTGGCAAAGAGCTCAAAAGTCAAGTAATTGGGTGGCAACATGAGCAAACAAAGGAAGCAAAGCAAGCACAGCAATCCAACTTTAGATTCCTTTTACAGAGACAAAAAGAATCAAAGCATGAAATGGGAAGAAGACAACACAGTCAAAACTCCTGCACCAAAAGGTTCCAAGAAAAACGTAAACTGGTTACAGGCCATGGAGGAGCTCAACAAAGATTTTGAAAATCAAGTAAGAGAAGTGGAAGAAAAATTGGGAAGAGAAATGATAATGATGCAAGAAAATCATGAAAATAGAGTCAACATCATGACTGAAGAAAATAACAGCTTAAAAAATAGACTAACTCAAATGGCAAAAGAGGCCCAAAAAGCCAATGAGGAGAAGAATGCCTTAAAAACTCAAATTTCCCAGATGGAAACAGAATTTCAAACACTCACTGAAGAGAATAATTCCTTCAGAATTAGATGGGAGCAAATGGAAGCAAATGACTATGAGAAATCAAGATACTATTAAACAGATCCAAATAAATGAAAAAATTGAAGGCAATGTGAAATATCTCATTGGAAAAACCACTGACCTGGAAATTAGAACCAGTATGACAATTTAAAAATTATTGGACTACCTGAAAGCCATGATAAAAAAAAAAGGAACCTAGAAATCATCCTTCAAGAAGTTCTCAAGGAAAATTGCCCTGATATTTTAGAACCAGAGGGCAAAATAGAAGTTGAAATAATTCACTGATCACCTCTTGAAAAAGATCCCAAAAAGAAAACTCCTAGAAATATTATAGCCAGTTTCTGGAGTTCTCAGATCAAGGAGAAAATATAACAAGCAGCCAAGAAGAAACAATTTGAATATTGTGGAAATGCAATCAGGATAGCACAAGATCTAGTAGCTTGAACATTAAGAGATCGAAGGGCTTGGAATATGATATCATGGAGGTCAAAGGAGCTAGGATTAAAGCCAAGAATCACTTACCCAGCAAAACTGAGTATAATGTTTCAGGGGCAAATATGATCTTCAATGAAATAGAGGACTTTCAAGCTTTCTTGATGAAAAAAACAGAGTTGTGTAAAAAATTTGACATTTAAGAGAGGCATGAGAATGTAAACAGGGAAAAGAAATCATAAGGTATTTATCAAAGTTGAACTATTTATATGCCTACATGGAAAAACAATAACTGTAACTTGTGAAACTTTTCTCAGTATGAGGAGAGTTGAAGGGAATATAACAGTATACATATATACATATTTACATATACATGTATGTATGCATGTATATGTATACATATATATGTCTACATAGGAGGATATATGCATATGAATACATATGTGAATATGTGTATATATGTGTACAGGTATACATAGACAAAGGGCACAGGATCAATTGAAAAGGAACGGATGATATTTAAAAGGTGAATTTGTGATGTGAGAGAGGATGAGAAGAGATGGGGATAGAGAGAATGGGGTAGGTTATTTCGTATAGAAGAGGCAAGGGAAAACTGTTACAATGGAGGCAAAGAACAAGAAGACAAAAGGGAATCAGTCAATCTCACTCTCATTGAATTTGGCTAAGGGAGGGCATGACATATACATTAAATTGGATATCTTGTCCTAGAGAAGAGTAGGGGGGAAGGGGTTGAGAGGGGGGATAATGGAGGAGAGGGTAGGTTGGAGGAGAGGATAGTTTGAAACACACCCTTTTTAAAAAAAGGACAGGGTCAAAATAGAAAATAGAACAAGTGGGGGGTGGGATAAGATGGAGGGAAATATAGTCAGTCTTTCAAAATATATCCACTATGGAAATGTTTTGCATAGCTACACATGTACAATGTATATTGAATTGCTTATCTTCCTAGTAATGGTTGGTGATGAGGGAGGAAGGGAAAGAATATGGAATTCAAAGTTTTAAAATCAAATTTAAAAAAATATATATTATTGTTATTATTGTTGTTGTTATTATTATTATTATTTTACATGCAACTGCGAAATAAGATATACAGGCACTGGGTATGGAGATCCATCTTGCCCTACAGGAAAGTCAGAGGGGGAATGGGGGATGATAGAGGAGAGACTAGATTGGGGGAAGGGGTATATAATGGGATTGCTGTTTTCGGGTGGTGGGTAGGGGAATGACAGGAAGAGAATTTATAACTCAAAATCTTGTCAAAATGAATAATGTAAACTAAAAATAATTTAAAAATTAATTTAAAAAAAGCAGGGGTAGCAATCCTAATCTCAGATAAAGCACAAGCAAAAGTAGATCCAAATAAAAGAGATAAGGAAAAATTACCAAAAACAATGAAGCAATATTAGTACTAAATACATATGTACCAAGTGGTATAGCAATCAGATTATTATAGAAGTTCAATGAGTTATCAGAAGAAATAGAGTGCAAAATAATACTAGTGGGGGACCTCAACCACTCCTTCTCAGAACTAGATAAATCTAACCGCAACATGAAATAAAAGAAAGAAGTTCAGGAGTTGAATGGCATTTTAGAAAAATTAGATATGGTAGACCTCCAGGGAAAAGTGAATACAATAGAAAGGAATGTACCTGTTTCTCATGGCCTACACAAAAATTAACTATGTAGTGTGGCACAAAACCTGATGATCCAATGCAGAAAGGCAGAAATGTTGGAAGCACCTTTTTCAGATCATCATATAATAAAAATTACATGTAATAAAATGCCATGGGAAGATAGATTATAATTTAATTCTAAACTAAATTATCTAATTCCAAAGAATGAGTGGATTGAATAACAAATCATAGAAACATTAATAATTTCATCCAAGAGTCTGGCAATAATATGATAATATACCAAAATTTATGGGATATAGTCAAAGCAGTTCTTAGGGGAAATTTTATATCTCTAAATGCTTATATGAATAAAATAGAGAAAGAAGAGATCAATAAATAGGGAATGCAAATAAAATATTTAGGAAGACAACAAACTAAAAATTCCCAATTGAATACCAAATTAGAAATTCTGAAAATCAAAGAAGAGATTAATAAAATCACAATTAAGAAAACTTTTGAATTAATAAATAAAACTAAGATCTGGTTTATGAAAAATTCAATAAAATAGATAACTCTTTGGTTAAATGAATTTTAGAAAAAGAAAACAATTGACCAGTATCAAAAATGAAAATGGTGAATTCATCAATGAATACAAAATTAAAACAATAATTAGGAGCTATTTTGCCCAACAATATGCCAATAACTGTGATGATCTAAGAGAAATGGATGAATATTTACAACAATATAAATTTCCTAGATTAATGGAAGAGGAAATAAAATACTTAACCTCCATTTGAGGAAAAATAATTGAATAAGCCATCAATAATTTCTTTAAGAAAACAGTCTCCAGGGAAAGATGCCTTTACAAATGAATCCTACCAAACATTTAAAGAAGAATTAATTACAATAATTTGTAAACTATTTGGGAAAATAGGCAAAGATGGAGTCCTACCAAATTTTTTTTTATGATGCAAATATGGTATATATACCTAAACTAGGAAGAGCCAAAACAGAGAAAGAAAATTATAAACGAAATTCACTAATGAATATTAATGAAAAAAATTAAAATATTTGCAAAGAAATCACAATAATTCATCAGATCAGATGGGATTTATCTCAGAAATTCAGGACTGGTTCAATAATAGGAAAACTAACTGAATAATTTACCACATCAATTACAAAACTCACATAAAACATATGATTATCTGAACAGATGCAGAAAAATTTTTTGACACAACACAGCAGGGAGCATATGAATAAATGGAGTC
This sequence comes from Pseudochirops corinnae, assembly GCA_028646515.1. Taxonomy (NCBI): domain Eukaryota; kingdom Metazoa; phylum Chordata; class Mammalia; order Diprotodontia; family Pseudocheiridae; genus Pseudochirops; species Pseudochirops corinnae. The sequence goes on from CM053586.1 coordinate 125,708,953, forward strand.
TTCCTTAAAATGATATGTAGCATCTATCTAAAACCATCAAAAAGCATTATATGTAATGGGGATAAGCTAGAACCATTCCTAATAAGATCAGGGTGAAAGAAGGATGTCCATTATCACCCCTTTTATTCACTATTATACTAGAAATATTAGTTTTGGCAATAAGAGAAGGAAAAGAAATTGATGAAGTAGAATAGCAATGAAGAAACAAAGCTATCACTCTTTGCAGAGAATATGATGGTATGCTTAGAGAATCCTAGAGAACCAACTAAAAAACTAATTGAAACAATGAACAATTTTAGCAAAGTTAAGGATGTAAAATAAACCCACTTAAATCATCACTATTTCTATATATTACTAACAAAGCCCAGGAGCAATATACAGAAAGATAAATTCCTTTTTAAGTAACTATAGACAGTAAAACATTTGAGATGACATCTGATAAGACACACCTAGGAATTATATAAACACAATTACAAAACCCTTTTCACACAAATAAAGTCAGATCTAGATAATTGGAAAAATTACAGTTGCTCAGGGGTAGGTCAAGCTAATATAACAAAAATGACAATTCTACTAAAATTAATTTAGCTGTTCAGTGCCATACCAATTAATCTACCAAAAATTATTTTATAAAGTTAGAAAAAATCATAATGAATTTCATCTGGAAGAACAAGAGGTAAAAAATATCAAAAGAATTAATGAAAAGAAATGCAAGGGAAGGTGGCCTACCTGTATCATATCTAAAATTATATCATAGAGCAGCAATCATCAAAACAATTTGGTGGTGACTAAGAAATAGAATAGTGGATCAATAGAATAGGTTAGGGATATGAGGCATAGCAGTCAATGACTGTAGTAATCAATTTGATAAATCCAAAGACAACAGTTTCTGTGATAAGAAATCACTATTTGACAAAAAAATTGCTGGGAAAATTTAAAAAGGATATGGCAGAAGCTAGGCATAGACCAATATCTTACACTGTATACCAAGATAAAGTCAAAATGGATATATGATTTAAATACAAAGGAAGAGACTATGAGCAAATTAAGAGAGAAAGGAATTGTTTACCTGTCAGGTCTATGGAGAAGGGAGGAATTCATGACCAAACAAGAGATAGATAGCATATGAAAAGTCAAATGAATAATTTTGATCACACTGAATTAAAAAGGTTTTCCAAAAACAAAGCCAACACAACCAAAATTAGAAGAGAAGCAGAAAGCTGGGAAACAATTTTTACAGCTCACTTCTAAAATATATACAGAACTAAGTAGAGTTTAGGTCTCATTTCTAAAATATATAGAGAACTAAGCAGAATTTATAAGAAAACAAGTCATTCCCCAACTGATAAATGATAAAACGATATGAGCAGTCTGTTTTCAGATGAAGAAATTAAATCTACCTGTAGTCATATAAAACTGCTCTAAATCATTATTTATTAGAGAAATGCAAATTAAAACACCTCTGAGGTATCACCTCTGGCCTATCTGACTGACTGATAAGACAAAACTTGAAAATGATAAATGTTAGAGAAGATGTGGGAAAATTTGAACATTAATGCATTGTTGTTCAAGTTGTAAACCATTCAACCATTTCAGAGTAATTTGGAACTATGCCCAAGGGCTATCAAACCCTGCATACCCTTTGATCCAGCAGTAACACTACTAGGTCTGTATCCAAAAGAGATCATAAAAAAAGGGGAAAGGATCTACATCAATATGTAGCAGAAAAGAATTGGAAATTGAGACTATGCCCATTGATTATGGAATGGCTGAAAAAATTGTGGTATTAGGTGGAATGGAATGGAATACTATTGCTCTATGAGAAATGAGGAGCAGGAGGATTTTTAGGAAAACCTGGAAAGACTTACATGAACTGATGCTGAGTGAAGTTAACAGAACCAGGAGACCATTGTATACGGTGACAGTAACATTGTGGCATAACGAACTTTGATAGACTTAGCTCTTCTCAACAATTCAGTGATCTTAATCAATTCCAAAAGACTTATAATGGAAAATGCTATCCACTTCCAGTTAAGGAACTATGGAATCTGCAAATTGAAATTATTTTCTCTTTTCTTTCTCTTCATTTTCCCTTTTGTTCTGATTCTTCTTTCACAACATGACTAATGTGGAAATATGTTTAATATGATTGTACATGTATATTCTATATCAGAATTCTCTCTTGGGGAGGGGAGGGGGTGGAGAGAGAAAAAGAAATTGGAACTCAAAATCTTATAAAAGTTAATTGTCTTCCTTCCATTCCACCCCATGTCTTGCCATATGCCTCCGTGTGCTTCTGTATAAAATATACATTCTCTCCCTACTTGCTGCCAGCATGACTTTTCCAAACTAGTATACAAAGATCTATATTTGTTTACTCTGACCCAATTCACACCCTCCTACAGTCCCTTCTCTTAAAGTATAAGCAGGACACCCAAGGTAGAATTAATTAATTCATCAGCAACCACATGTACCATAGCTACACATTGCAGTAAAATCCCACTGACAGAAAACAAGGTCTGATGAATGAACCATCTACCCCTCTGGGTAGGAACCTCTTCTCACAATTAAGCTAGAAGAACATGACCTTGGTTCTTTTTTTTTCTATGGCCTGGCTGTCTTCTCTACTTTGAAGTCACACTCTTCATACTTGCACCTGTATACCATCTCAATTGCTTGAAGACAACTTTTTTTTTAACTTTTGAAGAACAGCCTTTTTGCCCATCTTTCAATTTGTCAATGACCTGACTCCCTTTAACTCCATCAATTTTGATAGAGTATTGCTCCATACCATTGAAAGGAAATAAAAGACTATAAAGTACCTCTTTAATTTCTTTAGCACCTTATTATCTTTATTATAAACCCTTTGTCTTTTATCATTGCTTCAAAAGGTCTGGGAGAGAAATCAGTTGATAGTGAGTTTTTCCTGACCAACTATACCATACCTACAAAAAACAAAGGGAGTTTCAGAAAATAGATAAAGAACTAGAATCTAGAAGGACCAAATAAATCCACAAATAAACACAATTGTTTGAGCTGAGCCATAAAGGAGGCAAAAAGGATTCTAAGAAACAGAAGTAAAAAGGAAGGGCATTCAGCCATGGAGAACACACAGAAATGATCAGAAGAATAATAAGAATTTCAGTTTACTCATACTGTATAGTTCAATGAGGAAAGACCTAGAAATGTAGATTGAAGTCAGGATGTGAAAGGCTTTAAATGAGACAGGAATTTCCATTTATTTCATCATAGGGGCAGCAGGGAGTCACTAAACCTTGTGGAACACAAGATTTACATGGTCAGAACTCTTTGGTAGCTGTGTAGAAAACATATTGGAAAGGGAAAAGATTTGAGGAAGACCAAATAAGACACTATTAGAATAGTTTAGGAAAAGAGTGATAAGGGCCTATATGAGATTAGTGACCATCATTAATGGAGAAGAGGTTAAAGATGAGAGAAATTTTGTGTACCTAGAAATAACAAGACTTAGCTAGTGATTAGCTATCTTTAGCAAAGGTATATTATGGATAGAGGTTAACTCTGATGTTGGAAACCTAGGTCATTGGAAGGATGGTTGCATTCTTCACAAGTACATCAAGATTTGGAAAATTTTTGGTTTGGCAGAAGAAATAATGAGTACTCTTTTGGATGTGTTGAATCTGATATGCCTGTGGAATATCTAGTTTGAAATGTCTACTAGAAATTTGGTTATGTGGGACTGAAGCTTAGAAGAGAGACTAGGACAAGATACATAGAGAAGAGAATCACCTGCATAAAGACAAACCAATAGGAACTGAGAAAGTTCAGAGAAGAACATCAAAAGAAAATAGAGTAGGACACAGGATAGAAACATAGAATAAAAAAACAATAATAATTCTGGGGAGTAAGATATAGATAATGATTGAGTTAGGCTGAAAAGTGAACCAATAGAAAGCAGTTTAAGAAAAAAAAACACATTGAGAAGGTAATATTCAGCAGACTACTGGAGAGACCAGTCAATACTGTCAAAACTGTAGAGATATCAAGATGGCTGAGGACTTCAAAAACTTACTAGATTTGGTGATTAAGAGATCATCAGTAACTATGGAGTGAAGTATTTCAGTTGAGTAATCAGATTGGAAGCCAGATTATAAAAAGTGGGGAGAATGAAGAGATAGTGGAGACAAAGAATAGATGAGGACCTAGGACAGTATCTTGCCCACAGTATCCACAGCACCAGGGCAGGACATAGATGATCAGAGGTAGTGAGAAGGAATTGTTATGGTCATACATCTATTGTGTGTGACAGAAATCTGAATCCAGCACATTCATTTTACACATAAAGGAAAGTAAAGCCCAAGTAGGTCAAGTGATATTTCTAGTTGATAGTGAGCCCAAAATGGAAAACGCATCTCATAACTTGGAACCTAATGTTCCTTCTGCTCTACCATGCAAGTTCTTGAGGAAAGGCACCCTTAACAACGTGAGTATAGAACAGATTGATAAATATGTTGCCATTCTTTGTTGTCATCAGACTTTTATTTATCTTTATGAAACATTAGTTGAGAAGTTGAAACTAGTTATTACCATTATTTAGACTTCAAAATGAAGAATGTTTTTAGATGGCTGCATTCATATTTTTTTGTCTTTTACTCTCTGAAAGTAGGTTTTTTGAGTTAGCTTACATAGTTTAATTTAAAAAAAAACTTTTTAAACATTTGTTTTTGTGTTTGGTAAGGCTTAATCCCTTTTTAATAGACCTCACTGAAAAGGATTAAGCCCATAAGCAATGAAGTGAATGTTAAGCATGAAGGCGAAGCAGCAGCTCTGGTAGTGAAAAGCTAAGAAAGAGGGTGAATATTTACTGTATTAAAGGCAGGAAAAGAGAATTGGTTGGAATGCGATTTATTCAAATGAGCATTCAAACTATATGTACAAAACCAGAGATGAACCAAACAAAAAAAAAGTATAGTTAAAGAAATATTTGCCTCTAACACAAACTATACAATAAACTCATATATTCTACTCGCTTACCAAAGCCTCTTACCATCTGTCTTCCAATCCCCACCATTCTATCAAAAGTCCTCTCATCAGGAATTACCTAATACCCAAATTAAGTAGCCATATCTCAGTCTCTATCCTTCTTTCTCTTCTCTGCAGCATCTAAAACTGTATATTAGCCGTCCTCTTTCCTTTGCCTTCTGTGGCGATAGATTCTCTTCATAATTCTACTTGCTTTCAGAATGCACTATCTCTCATTGTTTTCCCTTTCCTCCTCCTCTCTTAATTGTATATGTGTTTGTTCTTTAAACATACCATAACACCATTCTAAAACATCTCTGTTATTGACCTTAACTATTTTACAAAGTTGATTATGCATTTTCCTCTTCCATTAGAATATAAGCTCTTTGCAGGCAAGGGCTATTTTAAAATTTTTATTTCTTAGTATTTCCAGGTCTTAGCACAGATCTAATAAATGGTAAGTATTTAATGAATGCTTGCTGACAACCACCATGCCTTTGACAACCTCCGTGCAGATGACTCATACATATGTTTAAGATATAGAGGGTATATTTACACCTATCTATAGAAAATGTAATTTCTAGAAAATAATGTCTTTCCTAGAAATCTTTCTCCCTTTTATAATCTCACCCATGTCCAATCCATCCTACATATTGCTGTGTCATTAATTTTCTGAAAGCATATCACTGATCATATCAATCCCATGCCATATGTTCTTAAGATGATAAGATAAATTGTTAGACATCGATCAATAAACATTTAATGAGTGTCTACTATGTTCAAGGAAATGTGCCAAGCAATGGAGATACAAAAAGAGGCAAACGACAGTCTCTATCTTCAAGAAACTTAATATGTGTGTATAGTTGGTTTTTTTTTTTAAATTTTAATTGAACTGCGTAAGTTACCTTAAAAAAATCTAATATTAGAAAGTAATAGACCGAAACCCAGGAATTTTGAAGTTTAAATGAGGGTGATTTTACTAGATGGAAGAAGGAGACTAAGACTGAATAAGTTGCTGTGTATGGGTAAATGTAAGAGTGGAAGACCCTTAAGGATGCATCAAGAACTGTATTGAGAGCAATAATATCTTATCTACTGATTTCACTGGGTGAAAGTAAGATACACACATGTATATGTGAATGAGCATATGCACATTATATGTGTTTCATCTATACATGTGTGTATATACCAATATATGCATATATGTATGAGTGCATGTTAGGTGATTTAGGAGATGGATTTGTTTTTTGTCATAGTTGTTGTTTTTTCTGTTTGGATTCAGTTATCATTTAGAAAAATCACTTTACCCACTTGGGTATCATGTCCCTTTATGTGTAAAATGAAATTGGCCAGATTCACCTTCTGTCAAACATAGTAGCCATATAATAGCGAGCAACTCCTTCTCATTCCCATTTGCTCATCCATGCCCTACCCTGGGAGCATGGTATCATAGTTGTTCATTTGCAGTTGTGTCTGATTCTGCATCACCCCATTTTCAGGTTTTCTTTGCAAAGATACATAAGCTCCATACTGACTTACAAAGAGAATATTCTTTAATTATAAACACAGTCTGCTTTCTATACTCTCTGGATCACATCTATCAGACAGGGCCCTCCTTCGTCCCTGGGGCTATGTTCTGATGCTGTTACTTAGGTCCAAGGAAATGTAACTACCGATTACCCCTTAGAGGCTCTGGTGGTACTACTATTTTTCTTTTCTTTCTCAACCACAGAATGTGTGGTCAACACTTCAAAGTCAAAACATTCATCATTAAACTCTTCAACTTTTCTTCTTCAAAAGACCTCATCAAATCCCTTTCACCTTCACATATATGCATCTATTTATCTATCCTATTCTGTTTCATTGTAA
>CM053586.1:125716322-125742349 GCA_028646515.1 Pseudochirops corinnae
CTTTCTCTCTCTCTCTTTCTCTCTCTGCCTCAGCCAGCTTCAGTCTCCACAATTCTTCCTTCAGCAGGAGCAGCATTCCAATTCTGTCTGTCTCTGGAATTTTTGCTTATGTACACACCTCAGCCAATCCCCTTCTTCCACATCAACAGGGGAGTTCATGCCTTCTCAACAGCGGGACAGGGTTTGCACCTTCCACACTTAGCACTTAGCACTAAGTGCTAAGTATCCTGCTAAACTGATTACTATTACAGGAACTCCATTAGTTGGGGTCTTCTTGAAGTTCAGTGACTTGATTAGTGGATGGAAATGACAACCAACAAGTATTTAAGTCTGATTATGGGCCAGGCATTGTGCTAAACTTTGATAAAGACAAAAACATGATCTCTTCCCTCAAGTAACTCACATTTTAATGGGAGAGAAAATGTGCAAATAATTATATCGATAATAAATTTTTACAGTGCAATTAAAAGGTAAGACCATGGGGAGGTGGATATGTGTCCTACAGAGAAGGTAAGGTTTGGGCAGTCTTTAAAGAAGCCAGGGGAAAAAAAAGGAGTTAGAAATGAGGAAGAAGGAGAACATTGCAAGCATGAGTGATAACCAAAGAAAAGGCAAAAGAATCTAGTGATAATGTCCTGCAGGAGGAAAAATAAGTAGGTCAGTGCATCAGAACCATAAGATATCTGCAAATGAATGAACTGTAAGAAGAATGGAAACATAGGGAAGGGAAAGGTTAAGAAGGGATTTAAATGAAAAATGGAGAATTCTGTTTACTATTATATGCGTATTCTTAATAATTTCAAGTATCTACCCCAAGAATTAGTATGTTCCCCATCTTTTTTGGTATTCAAGTTGATACTGTACACCTATTTGTTAGAAATTTTGAAAAGGACACTCAGGCTTATGATGGGGAGTGGGATATAAAGATTAATTAAATGCCCTCTGAGGTTAAAGAAAACAATAAGTGCTTACATTGTTAAAGGAGAAAAGCTATGAAGCTATATTATCTTTCTTTCTGTGTTACACAAGATGAAACATTGCCAGAAATTTTAGAGGTCAAATAGTTTCTGCTTATATTAGAGATGCAAACTAAAGCCTTTCGTAGTCTTAGCAGAAAGCAGCCAAAGGCCAAAATTCTACTCAACAAATGAAGCTTAGTTAGAAGTTGTGAAGATAATTCCTTTTGATTACAACTTATCCAATATCATATGAGTATCTATCCGGACATAAAAAAAAAAAATTATTGAGTGGTAAACTCTACAAATCGCTGCAATAGAATATAGACTTCTTGAGGGTAGAGGCTATTTTTCTCTTTGTATCCAGTATAGCTAATGCCTAGCATAAGATATTTGATTAATACATGATTTAAAAAATGTTTGCTTTTGTTCCAAGAAATCTAAATATTAAAAAAAACTTAGTCAAAATATATATTTCTTAATGTCATTGTCACAGCAATTTTATAGTTATCCTTATCCTCAATTTTAGTTGAAAAAGTATACAATTTGAAGTTTTTCATTAAATAAATCAACAGAAACTTTATATTCTCTACATAATACATAATGGTTTAAAAAAAATCATCATTTCCTATATTTCATATGTACTTTTGCTAAGTGCTACAGATACAGATAAAAAGCAAGCGAGAAATGCCCTTTCCTTAAGAAGTTTGTATTCTAATAAGGGAAGCAAACACTTAAAGGGGGGGGGGGAGGGTAGACATACTTTGACTAAGAGAGAGAATCCCTTAAAAAAGGAATCAGAAAGCTACTGGAGCCAATAGCTAGGGTCCCTCTTAGAACTGTGGTTGAGGCTACAGATTAATCAGTGATGAAGCCAGGCCACAGTGTAGTGGCAACCACACTGGAATACCCAAGATGGTCTAGCACAGGTTCTTAGATCTGCTTTACTAGGAAAGATAGCTGTTTAAGGGGTCAACAGTCTTTTTCAATTACATTCACTAGCTCAGGGGAAAAGTCAGCACCCTGAACTTCAGAGAAAGTACAAACAGAGAAAATACAAGCAGAGAAATAAAGATCAACACACAGGGCTGAGCGCCTGAATCAACTATAAACTTTACATACATGCCTGGATGGAGAGAGAATCTTCACATCTGAAGAGTCTGGGAGCTTTGAACATATGTCCACTCAGAATCTCAACCACAGAATCACAAGATCTGTCTCATAAGCACACCCCCAAAGCAAAATACTAACTCAAAATACTAATTCAAAGTGTATATATGTATATACATATATATACATATATACATATGTATATATGTATATATATATGTATATGTATATATGTGTATATATATATATATATATATATATATATATATATATATATATATATATATGTATATGTATGTATGTATATACTTCTCAGAGCCAGAAGGCATCGCAAGCCTCTTGACTCAGTGCCTAATTGAAAATTAGCAAAAGATGTGAAAGCATGCAAGCCTCACCTAAGCAAGCTTCCCTTAATGGGCTCCACCTGAGACCTATTAATTGGTGGGGAAGACCTTAAATCCCATTAATATTACACAAAGGAAACCTAGAGTTCTTTAAAGTTAATCCTTCGATTTATATCTGTCTTGGGAGTGTCAAGTATACATTTATACCTTGACCTGAAGAAGTCAGTGTATATCCTTTAAATTTCCCCAACATCATCAAGAAAATAACATAGAAAAAAATGGAGGCCAATATACTATATTAAATAGTGTTTCAGATAATTTATTACTGGTTCTACTTGTTTTCTAATTAGAGACCTCGATGAAAAAATATCGATGAAATGGCATGTGCTTATATTTCACCTCTGTACAACACAATGGATCATCACAATAACCGACATTTGCTATATCAGGCATTTTGCTAAGGACTTTACAATTATCATCTCCTTTCACCCTCACAACAACCCTGGAAGGCATGTATTATTATTATCATCCACATTTATGATGTGGTAACTGAGGAAAATGTTGAGTAACTTTTCTAAGGTCAAATAGCTACTAAATGTTGGAGATCAGATTGGATCTCAGGTCTTCCCAACTCTAGGCCTAGCACTTTATCCTTTGTACCATCTTACTTTTTGATTTAGAAGATCAATCAATCAATCAATAAGCATTTATTAATAGTAATCCCACTAACTATCTTTTATGTAGGGATTCGAAGGTTTGCCAAGCTTTTTACTAATTTTATCCTTACAACCACACTAGGAAAGTAGGTACTATTATTATTTATTTTTATAGCCGGAGACACTAAGGCACATAGAGGTTGTGTCTTGTCCAGAGTCAAACAGTTAGTGAGTGTCTGGGGCTGGTGGTGAACTCAGGCCTTCCAAACTCCAGGTATAAGGTTTTTTCCTCAGCACCACCACCTACCTATTTATTAAGCACTTACACTGTCAATCCAAGGAAGGAAGGAAGGAAGGAAGGAACGAAGGAACGAAGGAATGAAGGAACGAAGGAATGAAGAGAGGGAGGGAGTAAGGGAGGGAGGGAGGAAGAGAAAGACAGAAAGAAGAAAGGAGGAAGGAAAGGAAGAGAAGGAAAGAAAGAAGGAAAGAAAAAAGGAAAGAAGGAATAATTAAAGGAAGGAAGAAAAGAAGAAAGAAACAAAGAAGGAAAGAGAGGAAGAAAGAATGGAAGGAAGGAAGAGAGAGACAGAGAGACAGAGAGAGACAGAGAGACAGAGAATAGCCACTGCTTTCAAGGGCATTCATTTGACTGGGATGGAAATATCATGTACAAGGGCAAGTAAAAACAAAGGTATCAGAGAAGGAAAGAGGAAATAAAGGATCTGCAAAATGTAGTACTGAGCTTGAATCTGTGGCAAAGGATCCTCCTACCCTCCTTTGTCACTCTTCTCATACATTGTTTCTACATTATTGATTCCTATCCCAAAGACTTACTTTTATCGCCAGATAGATATGGACTTACTTTCAAATTTCCCTAACCTACCTAGATACTTCCATTCTTATTTGAATCATACTTAACTTGTATATGTGTCTTATATACACTAAGCTCTTAGAGGTCAGGGGATCAGTCTTTTTTATCTTAATGTACTCAGAGCCTGGAATAATGTTTTGTATAAATGGATGCTTAATAAATATCTGTCATGCTCAATGTATTCAGTTTTTAAAATGGGATGTTATGACCAAAGTAGTCCTCTTCCTCTATTCAACAACCTTGGGAATTCCTTATTTTCGCACATTATCTATGAGGTGTTCCTAACACAGACATTCTATCCTTTGGCTATGATAAGTAGACTTATTTTTTGTTAGTTTCTACTTTATAGATCTAAGATGTATTGTGTTGTACTGTGTCAATTCCAGTCTTATGAAAGCTTTACATTGATTGTGGAAATCCATCACCAACTGAGACACCACATTTCCAAGAGTTTATTTTATTTAGATGTATGAGAGGGGGACCTTCAAAGAGCTTCTAACAAAAAGGAGTTCCCCCTTTAAAACTGGACTAATGCCTTGGGAGTCTACTCTCTTTTTGAACATTTTCCTATGATAGTAAAAGAGTCATTCCCTTGAAATATCCATGTATAGCACTTTGCTGAAAGATTCCCTTTTAAAAGCATTCACTTCAGAGCTATAAATCCTTTTTTGTAAAATATTTTTGGGGATGAAAACATTTCTTTTGTTGAAGTTCCCCTAATTATAAGAGTGTTTGAAGGTAGTACTATATACACTTGGATTTATATAATCTTCTTTTAATGTTCCCCTGGTACTTGCTGCATTTTTTCCTTGGAGACTATGAAAGTATTAGAAGGAGATTTGAAACTTCTTTGATTAGATTAAGAGAAACTTTGTTACTAGACCCTCTGATTAGGAAGTTAGTGGAAACTCACCTAATCAACTTTGTCTCTCTGTCCCAAGACTATAATCAACATTACCCAGTCACCTTGTCTCCTGCCTTGCTTCCACATATTTGTAAGTCCTCTCTTCCAGCCTTTTTCATCCTTGATACAATCAGTGCAACCATTGCTACTGCTAAAAGACTGACCATCTACTGTCCTATGGCTACCCTCAAAATCTTTGACTCTGAAGTCTAAAACCTCCCTTCTCTTACCACCATTCTCCTGTATGTGTTATATCCCTTATTAGAATATAAATTCCTACAGGGCCAGGACTCTCTCAATTTTGCACGTATATCACATTTACATTATGGAAGATACTCCATCTCTGACTAAGGATTTTCACTAATTCCTCCCCCTAACTACAATTCTTACCATCCTCATCTCTACCTCCTGGTTTTCCCTGGCTTTCTTCAAATTTCTATACTTTCTGTAAGAAGTCTATCTATCTAGTCCACTTAATGCTAATGCTTTCCCTCTGAGATGATCTATAATTGAACTTGTAAATATATATTTGTACATAGTTTTTGCCTCTTGTTTCCCCCCATTAGATCGTAAGAAACGAGTTCAGGGACTGTTTTTACCTTTCTTTATATCCCCAGATCTTAGTCTGGTGTCTGGCATTCAGTCACTAATTAATTCTTGTGAACAAGTGCTTTTTATGACTTCCTCATCCTGTTCTAACCTAAATAGTGAGTTTCAGTCTTGAACTATCTACACTGAACCTTGCTTAAGTTTTGTCTTGGAAGGATAAAATAACTAGGTTCTAACTAATCGGGGAAACAGTTCCAGAATCAGAGCTTGGCTGCAGGTCTAGTCATGCAAGTGAAGTTGATCAATTCCCAGGCAAACTAACAGGGCAAATAGGGATTCTCCGACTCAGCCAAGTCAAAGTTCCTCAACATGATTATCAGGCAGTTAGGAGAAGAGCCGGTTGGGTTCCAATCTGTCTCAAGCCTGTCTTTTATGGGCAGTTATGATTCTATTACTGTTACCCTGGTGCTTTTTTTCAGCTAAGTACTATTAGAAAATAAGATACAACAAAAAAAGATTCTAGTTTTCTTAAGAATGTCTTCACATAGAGTTGTGGTATTTTTATTGTACTTGTTTATTTGGGAGTTTCCCTTATAACTGATTTTGTGGTTATTGCATTAAAAGTGCTGCGTTTTCCTGCTCCACCAGCAAGTAAGTAAGTACCTATCTCCAGGTCTTTCTGAAACACTACAAGAAAAAGCATTTCTCTTCAAGAGCCAATTGAATTGTATCTAGAGTCCTCTCCTTTGCAATATTTCATGGACAATGCAAACCTACAGTGGAAAAATAGCAAGGGTGACTAGACCATTTTTCATGAGTTTTTTGGCTCTTAATGAGGCTGACTTGAGGCTTTGAAAAGCATCTAGTTTTTAATGTAACCACTACAGATGGTATGAGTTGAAGAGACATTAAAATGAGTCAAGATTATTGAGAGATTATTAGAAACTTGATTTTTAATAAGATATTAATCTATCTGGGAATGTTAATAATGATACCATTCTATAAGGGAGTTAACACACTGACATTTATCAGTCTCTTAAAAGCGGAAGAAAATTTCCCTATTATTCTAAGTAGTTAAGTCCATTTAAACTAAATGTGCTATGCTCTCTCTCTCTATCTCTCTCTTCTCTCTCTCTCTTTCCGTGTGTGTGTGTGTGTGTGTGTGTGTCTTTTGACAAACTCAACTAACTCAACTAAATTCTTCCCCTTGACTAGTTTGGGGAATGAAGTCAACCAAATAATTATTTTAGGAACCCTGTTGAATTAATAATTGATTTATGGAATTGTAAAATTATGAAATGGAGGCAGACATGTTTGGTTCTTTGGGTACTCACTGGGAAAGACCACCTTTAACAGGTGGAAACTGACTGACAATCAGATTTTTATCAAACAGAAAGTGTATATGAGCAAAAGGCCCATAAAGGCAAAGACAAGCAACAAAAGAGGTATAAAGGCAGGAGACATGTGGACAGGCAATAATATGGTAAAGGAAGCAGGCATTGTGGGGAAGGGGATGGAGAGGTGGATAAGAAGAGAATTTCATACAAGTACCTATGGGAGCACTAGGCAGGATGGACCTGAAGGAAATGAAAGAGTGTTACAAGGGTGGGTAGAAGGATTTTGAGGCCCTCTTTTTAATAGAGTTTTTAGGGAAAAAAGACCAAATCCTATGTGTGCCACCTTGGGATTAATTAATTAACATATCTAAATTATTGATAAAATAGTAACATCTCAAAGTTATCAGTATCTTTTTGATGTTCTGCTGATCTGGAACTGTGAAGGTCTGAATTTTGTGTGGAATTTACATATCACAGGACCAGAAACCTTGACAGTACCTCAGTGGTTCCCCTGGATTCAGCACATATTACTAGAATGTGAATTTTGTTTCATATATGATACAATTTGTAAATTATGTTCCTTTGATCTTGGGGATGACTTATAGTCCCTGCCAGGTTTCTTTATAATCTTATGAAACTACTTACTATATTGACTAGAAATGGGGTAAGAGTCACAGGGACCAGAACCAGAACAATTTTAACATACCTGTATTTTACTTTCTGGCCTAGTCTTGCCACTGCATAAAAAATTCACAGGATGACAGAAGTTCAGTAAGAAGATATAAAAAATTTAAATAAAAATGAGAATCTCCAAACATTTCTATCTCTTGATTTTCTAGTAATAAATGAGAAAAGTTCATTTATTTTTCTCTAAAAGTTAAAGACAACAAAAATAATTGCCATGTTAATAATCTGCCTGCACAGTCATCACTTCTTCAGGGGTTGTGACTATGTAAGAATTTAGTCTTGTGACTATGTCAGAATTATTCAGACTTTCTATGTTTAGAATTTCTTAACAATGTCACACCACAAAGTTTAAAATTTGTCTATAATGTGTTTGTACAAATTGCTCCTGTTGTGATGGTCAATTAAAAAGACTAATATTTTTGGACATCTTTGAATGTCCTTTACTAAATAGCAATCCTTTAAAATACAACTTGACTTACAGAGTATTCATGAGTCCATGGAGTTCTTAACTTGGAAGCTCAGGAATATATAATGTAAATGCCTTCTTTAGAATTGGATTGATGATCTTTTTATCCAATGGGGGATAAACAGACCCCTCTTCACCTTTTCAAAAGGGCAAGCTTGTCAAGTTCAAAGTAGTCAATATTCTGCAGAATATCCATTTAATATAGGGACATGGACCAAACGAGTATTCTGCAGTACAGGTGCTAAAATACATGCCTTTGACAAAGACAAATAGAAGTGGGTTGTACTTACTGATCAAGGACAAAGGGACACCCGGTCTCTGATGTATAAGAAACTGAAGGATGCATGAGGAACTTAGATTTCTCACGAATTCACTTAATGATGTGAGCAGAGACTTAATTCTTTGAAGTTACTGATTTAAGGAGTTGAAGAGCAAAGAAAACCTTTTGCTTGATCCCCTCCTTGTTATTAAGGGGAGCAGAGAAGATGAAATACTTTCTATTTTTATCAATTGATGTATTTTGAGGTCAGTATTTTTTTTCCTGCTCATCTATATTCTGCCCTCTGCCCTCTATCAAAGTTCTCCCTCACAAGCTACTTATTAGAATAATAATTAGCATGCTGACACACCTTTCTTGCCCTTAGCACAATCAACTCTTTCCTGTTTGAAACAACTTGGTCATTTCAACTGGACTACAGTGATATTTTATTTGAGTTGAAATGTTCTTCAAACTGCCAGTTCAAAACTCTGTGAATTTACCCGGTGGGAAATGTTCACAGAACTAAATTTAGGGCAGTTTTCACTTGAAATCAAGAAAATTAGATTTCCATTCTTTTCCCCAAATACTTCCTTTGCTCTGATAGGGTAACAGAAAACAGAAGATACCCCTATCACAGTCCCTCATTAACTCTAGCCTAGACTGTTGTAATAGCCTCAGAATTGGGCCCCCTGCCATCAGTCTCTCCTCTAGGGTTTCAATCCTCTAAATAGTTGCCAAAATGATATACCTAAAGCACAGGTCAAAGCATGCCTCTTCCCTTCTCAAAAAGCTTCAGTGACTCCTGATCACCTCAAGAGTAAGATCCAAATTCTGCTCATTGGCATTAAAAGGCCTTCACAACCCAATTCTGACTTAACATTTGAAGTGATTTTACATTACTATTGCTATAGCTCTTGTCCTCAGTTTTCCACCCACACTGCCCTACTTTTTGTTCTTCCACACTGAAGGCTTTATTTTCCATTTCCTTGCTTTTGCTCAGCCTGTCACCCAAGTTAAGAATGCTCTTTCTTTACCTCTACCATTCTGATCTTCCCTGATAGGTGTTAATATCCTTCCCTACACTTTTTTACTTTTTTGCAGCCACCATTCTGAGGTCCCTTCCCCAACTTCATTTTTTCTTTTACTAAGAGATTGGATTTCCAGGGAATAGCAAAATATAATCCTAAGGATGTGGGTTACTAGTACTGCTACTCACAAGTTGTGTACTTCACAATAGTGTTCATCATGTAGATTTAATTAGGTTTCAGAAAAAAAAAAAGGTTTTACTGAGATTCTATAGAATTAATAATTAGTACATATGTTCCCCACAAATGGCCGGGGGACATTCTTTACAACAAATGCATGGGAAATACGAACTTAAAATTAAGGTACAGCAGTAATGAGATATACATGGGGCAAATGACCAGCTCAAAATTCCTTGGACTCTATGTCCTAGAAGCCTTTTCTACAGTCTTTTGCTGGTACTCTTTTCTCAGGACTGTCTTTCTGCCTTTTTTTACCCTTTGTGAGTCACTCTGCTTTCAAGTAAATATACTGTATCCTACTGGTCTAGTTTTTTCTTTTTTCTTTTTCCTGATTTCACCTGGACACATTATTCTGTTACTGGTTTAGTTTTAGATACCATGGTTAGTGGAGTAATAAAATAAGTTCTAGTAAGTTAATCATTTCCACTAGATGGAATAAAGTAAATATTCTTTCTCATGAAGGCCTAGCAAATAATTCTACTTGTGCCTTTCTATTAAATATGTCCATTTTTAATAAATTATCTAATTAAACAAATAAATATTGCGAGAAAGATAAAGGTACCTGCATGAAGTCCTCTTTTGATGACTCATTGTGGTTTGGAGGGGACCTTGACTTATTGAAAATTATGTCCTAAATTACAAGGTCTGTTAAAGTTCGAACATACTGGCAATAAACCGAGTGTTTTCTGATTAGACTACTTTTACATAGACACTTATCACCAGCAGAGTAGTCATTTTTTAGTGAATGCTTTAGTCAAAGAAACCAAGGAAACAAAGAAAAATACAAAATGATCTTCAGTTAATTTATGTTTTTAACTATGGCAGAGTGAAGGAAATGGTAGAACATAGTGAAAAGAATTAAACAGTTTTAAGGATACAGATAACATTAACTTCAAATATGATCCCATTACTTGTGCCCAGTGAGCTGTCATGTAACTGGCAGAATTAGCTCTTATTGGTTTTGATATGTTATTACTCTTTTTATTTTTCCTATTTTTTCTTGAAACTTTATTTTAGATTCAAGCATCAGAATACAAATACAAAAGGAAGAAAACAAACAAAAAAATATCATAAACTTAAATGTTGGAACTTAAATAAAAAGCTAGAAAGGGGGAAAAAAGCATGTCATGTGCATAGCTGACTATAAGAGAATATTCAAAATATGTAGCAATACATTTTCATTTCAAGAAAGCCTATATGATAAATAATACTCATTGTGTTGACAGCTGTCCATCTTTTCTTTGATTCCTTGTGAATTTTCTTTTGTTCTCTGCTGCACAAATTTTTACTTTATTCTTTTTTTCTCTCCCCCAATTTCCACCCCCCAGAAGGCACAATAAAGTTTAGATATGTTTCACTACAGCTATAGATATATACATACACATATACATATATACATACAAATGTAGACATATACTTTCCCAAACCTATTTTACTCCTGATCTTTGTTTTAAGTATATGCATAACTCTTGTTTCCTACCCCTCCTGCCTGCTCAACTTTACTTCTATCCACTACCTTGCCCTCCTATGACTTGCTTACCCCCTTCCAAGAATTTCTCCCTTATCCTGCCATTCCCAGAAATCTAAACACCCTTCTATACCCCTACTTACCTATTCCCTCAACCTCCCCTCTAAAGATCCCTCCCTTGTCCTCGTCACCTTCTGTATGCCCCTATTGTTTTGTTTCTTCTGAATTTAGAAGACTTCTATTCTCTTTTAAATATATATCTATATCATCTATCTATCTATCTATCTATCTATCTATCTATCTATCTATCTATCTATTGTTCCATCCTACACCCATTGCCAATGAAACAGGTTACCAGAACTACCAGTCTTCCTCCCCCATCTAATTCCTATGTATTAATTCCTCTTCTTGTACCCCATTTGTATAAAATAATTACTCCATGCAGCTCTTTCTAGATGGTTTTACTTTTTAAATTCATATCATACTCAGGTTGTCTCCAATCTTTCTTATGAACTACCTAATTATTAATAAGATTCTTAAAAGTAAATTTTACATTTTACATATATAAAAGGTAAACAGTATGTCCTTGTGAATCCCTTATAATCAATGCTTGTCATGTACCTAATATTCATATTGATTCTTATATGTCAAATCATCTATTATGTTCAGGATTTTTTTTAACAAAGTCCTGAAAATCTGAGAGTTTATCAAATGTCCATTTTCTTTTTCATTGAAATAATAGTTAACTTTGCAGGATATGATATTTTTGGCCAGAGCCCCTCTTCAATGTGTTATGTTCTAAGACCTGCAGTTCTTTAATGTCTCTGCAGCTAGGTCTTGTTTAATTTTAATTGTGGCACCATCATACTTAAATTGTTTTAATATTGATGCTTTTGCTATTTTTTCCTTGAGCTGGGGATTTCAGAACTTGACTGTGATTTTCCTATGGGTTTTCCTCATAGGATCTCTTTTAAGTGGTGTTTGATGGATTTTTTTTTTTCTATTTTTACTTTCCCCACTTGTTCTACTGCTTCTGTACAATTTTCTTTAATTATTTCTTGTATTATTGTATCGATTCTTTTTTTTTTATCATAGCTGTCAGTCCAATTATTTTTATATTTTCTCTTCTTGATCTATTCCCCAAATATGTTATTTTTCTTATGTTTCACTTTCTCTTCTTTTTTTTAATTATTCTTATTTTGTTTAATCATTTCTTGGTGTCTCATAATTTCATGAGTTTCACTTTGCCCATTTCTAATTTTCAAGGTGTCATTTTCTTCCTAAAGATTCTGAATCTCCTCTTCTAATTAGTTGACTTTATTTTCATACCCTTCTTGTTTTTCTTTAATTATTCTTATTTTATTTTTTAGTTTTTCCTCCATCCCTGCCATTTGATTTTTAAAGTCTTTTTAAACGTCTTCTATTAATTCTTTTGGGACAGGTGACCATTTGATGTCATTCTTTAGGGGTTTCTTTACTTCAATATCCTCTTCTGAAGATGAAAAGATTTAATTTGTTTAATTTTAAAAGAAAAGTTGTCTATTGCTATTGCATTACCTTCATTAAAAAAGTACTCCTCTCTCCTAAACAGAAAACAGTCTGTTTTTTGCATAATAATATTTTTTAACTTTAACAGTTTTCTTTAAAATGTTTACCATAATCTGTTGTTCCTTCTGCCCTAACCCCCTACCCTAGAAAGCAAGCAATTATGTAAAACAAGTATGCATCATCACTAGTCCTTTAGGATTTTCTTGAATCATTGTATTGTTGAGAATAGCTGTGATTCTTAGCTCTTCATCAGACAATTTTGCTGTTACTGTGTACAGTGTTCTCCTGGTTCTGTTCACTTCACTATACATCAGTTCATATAAGTCTAGGTTTTTTCTGAAATCATCCTACTTGTCATTTTTTATAGCACAATAATATTGCATAACAAACATATATGACAGTTTGTTTAACCATTCCACTATTGATGGGCATTCCTTTGATTTCAAATTCTTAGCCACCATAAAATGAATTGCTATAAATATTTTTGTAGAAATAGGACCTTCCTCCCCCCCTTTTTATGCCTTTAGGAAATGAAGCATGTAGTGGTATTGTGGGATCAAAGGGTGTGCACAGTTTTATAGTCCTTTGGATGTAGTTCCAAATTGCTCTTCAGAATGGTTGAATAAGTGCCAACCTCCACCAACAGTGCATTAAGGTTCCAATGTTTCCATGTCTTCTCTAATATTTCTCATGTTCTTTTTTTTTTTTTTTGTCATACTAGTCAATTTGATAGGGATGAGGCAGTACCTCACAGTGGTTTAAAATTTGCATTTCTCTAATCAATAGTGATTTAGAGAATTTTTAATAGTACTATAGATAGCTTTGATTTCTTTCTCTGAAAACTGCCTGTTCAGATTGCTTGACCATCTATCAATTGGGGAATGTCTTGCATTCTTACAAATTTGCCTCAGTTTTCTGTATTTAAGAAGGGTGACCTTTATCAGAGATGCGCATTGCATTTCCCCCATTTTCTGCTTTCCTTATAATTTTGCTTGTATTGATTTTGTTTGTGCAAAACCTTTTTCATTTTATATAAGTAAAATTATTGTTTTTAATTTAATGCTCTTTATATCTTCTTTGGTCTTAAATTCTTCCCGTACCCATAAATCTGAGAGATAAACTATCCTATGCTATCTTAATTTTCTTATGATATCATCCTTTATGTGTAAATCATATACCCATTTTGACCTTCTATAGGTTTATCATGTGAGATATTAGTCTATAGCTAGTTTCTGCCATACTGTTTCCCAATTTTTCCAGCAGTTTTTGTCAAATAATGAGTTTTTTTTCCAAAACCTTGGATTTGGAGGTTTATCATATACTAGATTACTATAGTCATTTAATATAGTATACTTTGTACGTAATTTATTCTACTGATCCACCATCCTGTTTCTTAGCCAGTAACAGATTGTTTTGAAAATCATCACTTTATAATACAGTTTGAGATCTGGTATCACATTTTTTTTTTATTGAATCCCTTGATATCTTTGACCTTTTCTTCTTCCAGATGAATTTTCTTACTTTTTCTAGCTCTACACAATTTTTAAAATAGTTTCATTGGTATGGCATTGAATAAATTGATTGATTTGGGTAGAATTATCATTTTCAATATATTGATTCTGCCTACACATGAGTAAATAATATTTTTCCATTTATTTAGATCTGAATTTCTGTGAAAATGGTTTTAAATTTGTTCATGTAGTTTCTGAATTTGTCTTGATAGGTAGACTTCCAAATATTTTTTATGGTCTACAATTATTTTAAATGGAATTTCAATTTCTATCTCTTGCTCCTGGATCTTGTTGGTAATGTGAAGAAATGCTGATGATTTGTGTGGGTTCACTTTGTCTCCTGAAACTTTGTTAAAGTTGTTAATAATTTCAGTCGATTTTAGCTGATTTTCTAGGATTTTCTAAGCATAACTATCTCATCTGCAAAGAATGATAGTTTTATTTCCTCATTTCCTATTCTTATTCCTTTATTTTTCTTTTTTCTAGTTGCTATAGCTATTATTTCTAGTACAATATTAAATAATAGAGGTGAAAATGAGCATCCCTGTTTCACCACTGATTGTACTGGGAAGTCTTCTAGCTTGCCCCCATTGCAGATAATGTGTGTTGAGAGTTTTAAATAAAAATTACTTGTCATTTTAAGGAAATCTACAATTATTCCTATGCTCTTTAGTGTTTTAATGGGAATGGGTGCTGTATTTTGTCAAAGGCATTTTCTATATCTATTGAGATAATCATATGATTTCTGTTGGCTTTGTTACTGATATGGTCAATTATGCAGATAGTTTTCCTAATATTGACAAAGCCTACATGCCTTGTTTAAATCTCACCTGACCATAGTATATGATCCCTGTGATACATGGCTGTAATCTCTTTGGTAATATTTTATTTAAATGTTTTACATATATAATCATTAGGAAAATTAGCTTATACTATTATTTTATAAAATTAATTTCACCCACTTAAATGTAAAAATAATTGTTAACATTCATTTATAAAACTTTGAGTTCCAAATTCTCTCCCTTGTTACCTCCCCATCCTCATCTCCCCATTGAGAAGGTGAACAGTTCAATATAGGTAATACATGTGTAGTCATGCAAAACATACCTATAATAGTCATGTTATGAAGGAAAACATATATAAAAAACTTAAGAAAAATAAAGTTTAAAAAAAGCACACTTCAAGTTGTATTCAGAAACAATCAGTTCTTTCTCTGGGGATGGATAGCATTTTTTATCAAAAATCCTTCAGAGTTGTCTTGGATCCTTGTATTGCTGAGAATGGCTAAGTCTTTCACAGAAATATTCTTTCATCTTACAATATTGTTTTTACTTTGCACACAGTGCATTTCACTTTGCATCAATCCATGCAAAGATTTCTAGGTTTCTCTGAGAGCACCCTGTTCATCATTTCTTATAGTGCAATAGTATTCCTTTATGGTATCCCATTACATTCATCTACCACAACTTGTTGAGCCATTCCCCAATTGATGGGTATCCCCTCAGTTTCTAATTCTTTACCACCAGAAATGAGATATAATAAATATTTTTATACAGCTGGATCTTTTTCATTTTTTAAAATTTCTTTTGGGATGCAGACCTAGTAGTGGTATTGCTAAGTCAAAGGGTATGCATGATTTTACAGCCCTTTGGGCACAATTCCAAATTGCTCCAAATTGAATCAGTTCACAACTCTACCAACAGGGCATTAATGTCTTTTTTCCCCCCACATACCTTGTAACATTTTTCACTTAGATTTTTAAAAAATTAATTATTTTTTAGTTTTCAATATCCATATCCACAAAATTTTGAGTTACATTTTTTCCCTGCCTTTCCCCTACCCTCCACCCCAAAATGGCAAACCTACTGAATACCCCTTCCCCCAATCTGTTCTCTCTTATATCCCCCCCCATTATCCCTGCCCCTCAACTTTCTAGTAGGGCAAAATGGCTTTCTATACCCCAGTGCCTTTATATCTTATTTCCAAGTTGCATGTAGAAAACACATTTTATTTTTAAACATTTGTTTTTAAAACTTTTGGTTCCAGATTTTTTTTCCTTCTTCCCTGTTCACCAGCCCCGGTGGGAAGATAAGCAATTCAATACATGTTGTATATGTGTAGTTGCCCAAATCATTTCCATAGTAGTTATACTGTGAAAGATTAACTGTATTTCCCTCCATCCTCTCCTGCCCCCCACTTATTCTATTTTCTCCTTTGACCCTATGCTTTTTCAAAAATGTTTGCTTCTAACTACCCTCTCCTCCAATCTGCCCTCCCTTCTATCATCCCCTCTCTCATCCCCTACCCTTCTCTTTTCCTGTAGGGTAAGATAGCCAATTGAGTGTCTATGTTATTCCCTCCTGAAGCCAAATTCAATCAAAGTAATGTTGTCCCATTCTCCTTCACCTTCCTGCTCTTCCCCTCCATTGTAACAGTTTTCTCTTTCCTCTTTTATATGAAATAATTTACTCTAATTTGTCTCCCCCTTTCTCCTTCTCCCAATAAATTCCTCTCTCACCTCTTAATTTTATTTTTTAGATATCATCCCTTCATATTCAACTCATCCTGTGCCCTCTGTCTCTTGTCATGAACATACATATGCCCAGATGCACATATATATTTATGTACACATACACCCTCCTATACATAAATATATATGTATGTATACATATATACATATATATTCCCTTCAACTATCCTCATACTGAGAAAAGTCTTATGAGTTACAATTATCATTTTTCCATGTGGGAATGTAAATAGTTCAACTTTAATAAATCCTTTATGATTTCTTTTTCCTGTTTACCTTCTCATGCTTCTCTTGCTTCTTGTATTTGAAAGTCAAATTTTCTGTTCAGCTCTGATTTTCTCATCAAGAATGCTTGAAAATCCTCTATTTCGTTAAATGACTATATTTTCCCCTGAAGCATTATACTCAATTTTGCTAGGTAGGTGATTCTTGCTTTTAGTCCTAGCTCCTTTGACCTCTGGAATGTCATATGCAAAGCCCTTCAATCCCTTAATGTAGAAGCTGCTAGGTCTTGTGTTATCCTGATTGTGTTTCCACAATACTCAAATTATTCCTTCTTGACTGCTTGCAGTAGTTTCTCCTTGACCTGGGAACACTGGAATTTGGTTATAATATTCCTAGGAGTTTACTTTTTGGTCTCTTTTTAAAGAGGTGATCAGTAAATTCTTTCAATTTCTATTTTGCCCTCTGGTTCTAGAATATCAGGGCAATTTTGCTTAATAATTTCCTGCAAGATGGTGTCTAGGTTCTTTTTTGGATCATGGCTTTCAGGTAATCCAGTAATTTTTAAATTATCTCTCCTGGATCTATTTTCCAGGTCAGTGGTTTTTCCATTGATATACATCACAATGCTTTCTATTTTTTCATTTGTTTGGATCTGTTTTATAGTATCTTGATTTCTCATAAAGTCATTAGCTTTTAATTGCTCCAATCTAATTTTGAAGGAGTTATTCTCTTCCGTGAATTTTTGAAATTCTTTTTCCATCTGGCAAATTCAGCTTTTTAAGGCATTCTTCTCCACATTGTATTTTTTGCCATTTGAGTTACTCTATTTTTTAAGGTGTTATTTTCTTTAGTTCATTTTTGCGTCTTTTTTAGCAGTCTGTTAAAAATCTTTTCATTATTTTCTTGCATCATTCTCATTTCTTTCCTCAATTTTTCCTCCACTTCTCTTCATTGATTTTCAAAATCCTTCTTGAGCTCCTCTATGGCCTATAACTAGTTGATATTTTTCTTGCAGGCTTTTGATGCAGTAGTTCTGAATCTGCTGTCTTCCTCCCACTCCATGCCTTGATGCTTTTTTTCCCCTAAAAAGGATTCTATCGTCTGTTTGTACTTCCTGGCTTACTCATATTGCCAGCCAATTACTTGACATTTGAGCTGTTTCCCACAGTAGAACTCTGCTTCCAGAATGGAGAGAGCTTTGTACCAAATCTCTGTGGTTTTTGCAGCTGCTGGAGGTATTAGGAGGGTGCCATCTCCACAGCCCCCACAAGTTCTGGCTCACTGGTCACACATCCCAGGACCACCACTGCAGATGATGATCCAGATCCAAGCAGGTTAAAGGAAGAGTGATTACCCTCTGAATGGTTGCTTGGTCCCCCTACAAACTGCAGGCCAGGAGCTCCTGAGGCATCCATAAAGAATGGCCACCACACCTCTGCCACTTCTCCTCCCAGGGGCAGGAGCCAGACCACACTCTTCAGTCCAGCCCTGTTCCAACAGAGTTCCACACTGACCTTTTACTTTGGTGTTTATGGGTTGAGAAGTCTGGAAGCTGCCACAGCTGCTGGTTATTCACTCTCTTGAAGTCTGCTCTGTCCGTAGCTTCTTGGGACCAGCCTGGGGCTGAACCGCATAGCATAGCTCCTGCAGGACTGCGCTTGGTTTCCAGTGCACTGTGATAGACCTTTCCTCTTGGCTTGCCAGGCTGTCTTCAGCGAGAGATTTGTTTCTCTGTCATTTTGTGGGTTCTATAGCTTTAGAATTTGTTTATAGTCATTTTTTTTACAGGTATTGGAATTATTTGGAGCCGGAACCCACTCCAAGTTTGTGCTTCTGCTCTGCCCCCCTTCGATTTTCTCTCACTTACATCTTCTTTCATATTAGCCAATCTAATAGGTATAAGGTATTATCTCAAAATCGTTTTGATTCGAATTTCTATAGCCAATAGTGAATTAAATATTTTGCTTTGTTTTGCTTTGTTTTCCCCCCATATCACTGCACATATGTCACTTGAAAACTGATTGTATCTTTTGATAAGTTATCAGTTATGGAATAGCTTTTTTTTTTTAAATAAATGTGGCTCCATTGGTTATATGTTTTAGAAATTAGGCCTTTTTTAAAGAAGCTTGTTTCAAATTTTTTCACAGTTACTAGTGCTAACTGTATTTCCCTCTGTTCTCTCACTTCTCACCATTTGTTCTTTTTGCTGTTTTCTTTTACCCTGTCCTTCTTCAAAAGTGTTTTCCTTCTGACCCCCTTCACGATTTCCCTATCACCACTTTGTTATTTTTTCTCCTTCCCCTACTACTTTCCTGCAGTATAAGATAAATTTCTATACCCAATTGGATGTGTGTGTTACTCCCTCATTGAGACAATTTTGATGAGAGTAAAGTTCACTCATTCCCCCTCAATTCCTTCTTCTTCCTCCGCCCCCACTGTAAAAGCTTTTTCTTGCCTCTTTTATGTGAGATAATCTACCTCATTCTATCTCTCCCTTTCTCTTTCTTCCAATACTTTACTCTCTCACCCCTTAATTTTATTTTTGGGTAGCATCACTTCATATTTAACTCAAACCTATTCCCTCTGTCTATATATACTCCTTCTAACTATACTAATAATGAGAAAAGTCTTATGATTTAAAAATATCATCCTCCTATGTAGGAATGCAAATGGTTTAACCTTATAAAGTCCCATATGATTTCCCTGTCGTCTCTGACCTTCCTATGCTTCCCTTGAGTTTTGTATGTGAAAGTCAAATTTTCTATTCAGCTCGGGTCTTTTTTTTATCAAGAATGCTTGAAAGTCCTCTATCACATTGAAAATCCATTTTTCTTCCTAAAGGATAATACTCAGTTTCACTAGGTAGATGGTTATATGCCTTCCAATATGCCATATTCCAAATCTGCCAGTTTTTTAATGTGAAAGCTGCTGAATTCTGCGTAATGCTGACTGTAGCTCTACAACATTTGGTTTCTTTTTTTCTGTTTGCAATATTTTCTCCTTGATTTGTGAGCTTTGTAATTTGACTATGATGTTTCTAGAAGTTTTCATTTTGGGATTTTGTTCAAAATTTTTGATTCAATATTCATTAGGGAAATTGGTCTATAATCTTTCTCTGTTTTAGCTCTTCCAAGTTTAGGTAGCAACATCATATTTGTGTCATAAAAGCAGTTAGGTATGACTCCTTCTTTGCCTATTTTTCCAAATTGGTTAGCTTGTTCTTTAATTGTTCTTTAAATATTTGATAGAACTCACTCATGAACCCATCTAGCCATGGAGATTTTTTTCTAGGGAATTAATTAATGGTTTGTTCAATTTATTTTTCTAAAATGTTGCTACTATGGTGATAGGGAGCTTCAAGGAATAAACTTAGAAGAGGAAAATAGTGTCAAAATGGCTCATTATGAAGCCTCAAAGAAAAATGCAGTTTGGTCTCAGGCCCCAAAAGAAACACTGGAAAAAACTTAAAAGGATTTTACAAAGTATTTTAGAGAAATAGAAGAAAAAAAATGGGGAAAAAAATGAAAAGAATAAAAAAAAAATCAACAACATGGGAAAAATATTTTAAAAAATGCTGAAGAAAATAACTCCCTCCCAAATGGTTATTGACCAATTGAAAAAAGGATGTACACACACTCACTGAAGAAAAGAACTCCTTAAAAATTGGAATTGAGCAAGGGGTGACTAATAAATCTATGAAACATCATAATACAATGAAAGAAACTAAAAAAGTAAAAAAAAAAAACATAAAATACCTGGGAAAATAGATCTAGAAGGGATAATATAAAAATTATTGGACTACCTGAAAGCTATGATGTAAAAAAAAAAAAAGCCTTGATATTTTTCAAGAAATTTCTTGAAGCAAATGACTCTTTTGGATGCCAAGGTGGTAGAGTAACCACTAAATCACTGTAACTCCCTTAAATTTATTTGCAATCAACTGTAAAATATATGCCCTGGAATGAGTCCTGGAACAGTGGGGCCAGAGGAAAAACTTGGTGGAGTTGTATTTTGATCCTGAAGACTTGGAGAATTGGAAAGAAAGGACCATCTCACTCAGGAAATAGAATGCCTAAATAACAAACTTATATGAAATTGCTTGCCTTCTTGATAAGGGAGGAGAGGATGGAAAGAGATAATTTATAATTCAAAATTTTCAAAAGGAATTCTAATTGTTTTACATGTAATTGGGGAAAATAAAATACTAAATGAATAAATAAAGAAAATAACCAGGAAAGTATGTCAGTCTGGGGAACAACTTTATTATCTTTTAGGGAAAAAAAAATACTAGCTCAATATATGTTAGGAGTGGGGCTGAAGGGCACAAGCCTGCTAAATAGTGTTCATATCACAGATACTCAGGGAAATATCTTTCCTTATTGTACTAAAGCATAGAAATACCAGAAAGTTCCAAAGTAGGGAATCTAGAACAACCGCATCGGAAATTACTGAAGCTCTGAAGCTATTGATAGCAAATATCTTAAATAAGCACCCTTAAGTGTAGTTAAAGATCTGGCAATAAGCAAGTGACAGAATGACTGGTATTAAGGTTCTTAATATTACACATAGTTTCTAGGACTTGACCTTTCTCTTATTAATGGTAAATCCATAATTAGAATAGTATTTCCATTTTCCATTGCATAGACTGACACTAGAAGAACAAACTGTCACACCTGACTCATGTCCCATTTCTAATAACTCCAATAGCTTTGGGTATACTTCTTCAAGCAAAATCTGGCTCATTCTTTAGGCTGAAGTACTTTTCTGTTTTCTGTACATAAACAGTCATATATTGAGCAGGGAAAAAATCATCATTTGGTTTTCCCCAGGCTGGTGAGGTCCCCTTTTTTGACTGCAAAGCAAGTTTTCCATCTGTAACACCATGCACAAGCAGATTCCCAAAGGAATGCTACTGTGAACAGCCTTTAAGGTTCACATTACACAGTATAGTGAACACTCCATTTATTCCATTACAAATCAAGGCAAACATTCACAACAAATCATAATATAATATTCACAACATTACATTGTATCACAGAAAATCACAATATAGCATTCATAACAGCTTAACATTAGAATGCACACAGTTTTCACTACAGTAGCCACAATATTTAGAACAAAAACCAAAAGAATAATCATCTGGTTTTCCTAAGGCAGAAACCCTCCTTACTTAATCATTCAGTCAATTTATAGTATTATAATCAATACTTAATCATTCAATCAATTTACAATAATCAATCTTCCACTCACAGGGCAAATCATTAACTTAATCAATCACTCATCTAGCAATCAGTCACTAAGTATAATCAATCACAAGGTACAATCATTAGAAAATTATACCAACCCTCCACCCCTTGGTGTCCAGCAAACCTCAATTTCATCCAAGAGGAAGACTTTTCTTCATCTTGAACCTGGGTGGTCTCTTGGATTCCCTGGATCCCATTCCATGGTCCTAGTTCCTACCTGAATCTACCAAATAGGTACCTGGATTCAGAAGCAGACAGCTCCCAGGTCCTCATCCAATCCTCTAGGCAGTCCCTGGCACAAAGAAGTTCACAGGGTCCAGCACATCTCAAACCCTTTACCACTTCTGTTGCCGGGAACTCAAGGATCAACCAGGCCACAAACCAACAAAGGCTTATCCCAGTCATGCTTCTGTCCTCCAGCAGTTCAGCTGGCCCTAGGACCCAGGAGAAATCTCAGCCTTGTTGGAGGCCTTCCAGGCAAGCCCTCTTAGCCTCCCAGAAGGCCTTCACCAGATTCTCTCTCTGAAGAAAACTCCAACTCTGTTCTTCAGTCCAGCAGCCCAGCTCCCAGATGCTGGGACAATCCTGCTTTCTCCAACAGGAGCCATCAGGAGGAAGATTCCCAATTCTGTGTCTTTGTCTCTAGAACTCTTCTTATATACACACACTGGCCTCCTGTCTTAGCCAATCTCCTCCTGTCACATCAGGAACAGGGGAGTACATTACCTCTCAACAGGGGACAGAGCTCACACCTTCCATATTTGGCACTAAGTTACTAAGTGCTAAGCATCTGCTAAATTGATTGCTGTTACAACATCCTAGGCCTTTGCAGACAATAAGACCATGCTGCAAGTTGATACATAAGCTAAATGTGAACTTTCCCCGTTAGGCCTATGAAGGTAACCATACCTTGGTAGATACTATATTATCAAATGTCACCCCCAATATTTTAATGAAATGCCTAAAAAATTCAACCAGTTGCAGCAGTCTCTTCCCTATATGTGTCCAACTTTTCATATACTGCCTCTGTTCATTCATGCTCTGTACTTGCATGAGTGACTGACTACAGATGACAAATTAGTTGATTTTAAAGATACCTAAAGTTCTTCATTACATTTCTAAAATGAAACATTTATCTGACACAATGATATGGAGTCCCCATCAATGAGTGTTAATAACCTCATTTTCCAGTTTGTTTAATGCCAATTTCAATAAACAATTAATGATCATACATGTATTTTAGGAAAATCACTTTAACGTCCATGTACATCAGACATATCAAACTTGCAACTTGCAAACTTCCGAAGTTAAGTTGAACTAGAGTAAAATGTGATTGGCCAATAATTAAGAAAATAAAAATACAAGATTGAAAGCCATCTTGGGGAGGGAGGAGGGATGAGAGGGAGAAAATTAAAAACTTATGGAAGTTAATATTGAAAACTAAAAATAAATAACTTAATTTTAAGAAATAAAAATACAGTAAAACATAAATGATCTTGTTTGTTTAAGTCAACATGCAATATGTAGGTATAAGTTTCTATCTGAGTTGTAGACCACTGATGTCAATGATTTGTTAGTGAGGGGAGAGACTTTAGTTAGGGAAATCAATCAGGACACAATAGCAATAGTCTAGGTAAGACATAGTAAGAGCTAGGGTATTAGTCGAATGAGAAAAGGGAAGAGTACAAATTTGAAATGTTCTATGAAAACAGAAGTAAGACTTGGCAAATGAATCCACATCCTGAGGGAAAAGGAAGACTTGAAGTTCCTTTATGATAGAATAGTTTACATCTCCATATCTGATCCCCTATGATGAGTTCATTTGTACCATTGACAATAATTTGAAATTCAATACTTACTAGCTCTGCATAAGTGATGAACCTTTTTCATTAATGTTCATTGATCCAATATACTATTGACAATGATTTATGATTATCCACAACAGAATGACAGTAAAACTTAGAAAATTCATATTTATCCAAATAATATTTAGAGAAAACTGTGAACATTAAAACTAAAATTATGTGGGCATATGTGGGGGGGTGAGGTGGGTGAATGGTGACATGTATGTGTATCATAATGTAAAATGGCATTTTTCAAGTTAGCCTATGATTAGAAATCTGGACTGGATTCAGGCATCCCTAGCTTTTCTGTTTAAAGTGATATTTTTTCAGATAGCTTCAAGTACTGATGCATTAATTTATCTTATAGCTTTTCACTACAATTAATTTAGGAGTTGAAACATTGTCCAGTATTAGTTTCTCCTGAGAAGGAAAGTCAGCTGAAATTTGGTTTAAAAATCAATTGTCTAATTACCCAAATCAGACACAAATAAATTCCAATTTGGATATGTAGTCATCTGAGCCTTTTTATGCTGGGATTTTGTTAAATTTTCACCCCTTCCAATTCACTGAAGTACTGATCATTTATCAATGAAAGAAGAGCCAAAAAGGAAAAAGTATGAATAAAGGAAATGGTCACCTGGGTGACTCATTGGAGAGTGATGGGCCTAGAGCCAGAAAGACCGATATTACCGAGTTCAAGTATGTCCTCAGACATTTACTGTCTCACATATTTACATGTGTGACCTCTAGCAAGTCAGTTTCTTCATCCTTAAAATGAGCTGGAGAAGGAAATGGCAAATCACTCCAGTATCTTTGTCAAGAAAGCCCCAAATAAGGTCATGAAATGTTAGGTGTGATTGACAATGACCAAACAATGACAAAAACACTTGGGTGAGTAGGGTTGGGGGAGAAAGATTGTGTCTAAGTCTGGAGAATGAGGCCCTTTCCTAAATTCCAGTCCAGAAGTTCCAACTAAGTAAGTCTACAAATTTCACACTGGCACTCAATATTGTTATCAGTTACAAGACAGCCTTTATTTTATCTAAATAAAATGCATATATGATACAAAAGATTCATAGGAGCCCTAGAAAAGATTCAAAAATACATAAAGCACACAAATAACTCATTCATCTAATCCTGGAATTTCAAACACATTTCAGGGGCTGCTATATAGTAAGTCCTTTTTCTATGAACCTTCATTTTCTGAGGAATTAACTCATTCCAATAAGTGGGGTTGGCAAAGTCAAAATCTCTCACTTTCCACCACTATCATGATTTCAGTCCTTTAACTGAAGAGTGAAATAAGGCAGTCTCTAACCTTTTTTTTAGTTTATAAGAAACATATGTATACATAATCTTGGGAACTCTCCAAAATGGAATTATCAACAAGGCCACAAGTAAAGGTGGATACTTAAGATGTTTCATCTTAGCCTGTATGTGAACAAATGACTACCATGTGATTCTTCAGTAGCTCTAATAATGTCTCAGTGGCTTAGAACGTATTTCTTCTCAAGAACTTTAATCTCTGATCAGTCTGCAGAAAAGGAAATAGAGATCTTAAGAACTAATAAACATAAACCACCTGGGTAAATATAATAATCATAATTATGTATAATTTATATGTAGATATATTATACATTATGTAGAATACATACTATATTTTATAATATAAATATAATAACCATTATTTATGTAAACTTTAAAGTTTACAAAGTGCTACATACATTACCTCATTTGAACTTAACAAAAACCTGTGAAATGGGCACTATTATTCACCTTTTACAAATAGGGAAACTGAGGCAAAAAGTTTTGTGATGTGGTCAGGGGAAAAAATAATGATTAAGTGTCTGAGACAGGTTTCAAGTTCAAGAATACCTCACAACAAGTCCTGTGTTCTCTCTACATGTCCCTAAAGCTTACCATGTGTTTCTATGTCAATTTGCCACTCCTGCTCTAGAAGAGTCAAAGGACAACTTCTACCCGCAACATGCTAGAATAAAGGAGGTCTCTGCTACTCTGCTGAAATCTGGTCTAGAGGTCCAAAAGAGAGGGAGAGCACGAGTCCATCTTCACATATGCTTAGTTATCAGTCATCTTAGAGGCACTCACAGATAACCAGGGCCAAACAGAAGAGTTCCCTATATCTTGTCAAGAAGATGTTTGTATTTATACCCCTTTTCGTGCGATGTGTATTACAGATAGTTCCATACAAAGGTAATCTCATTGAGAAGATTAGTGAACTCATTAAACT
>CM053586.1:125742449-125773370 GCA_028646515.1 Pseudochirops corinnae
AGAGCCCCTTTCCCCCAGATTTGAATAATTTTAGAGTGATTCTTCCTTTTCAAGAAAATGAATTCTGGAATATTCTTGACTATTGGTAAAATGTAAAACTTTGCAATCTTAGAATATTCATTCTCTAGACCAGGTATGAAGGCAGAACTTGTCTCATAGGACCCATTCTATACATTTCTTTATAGTTTTTTTTTTTGGGGGGGGGGGGCATTTGACTTGACTTTTGTCTATATAGAGGCTTGTGTGTTTTTTTTCCATGACCCAGAGAAAAATGACCTTTTCTCTCATTTCTAACAGGTAGCTCACTAAAAACAAATCATGTGCTTAAAACTTCTAGCCACTAAGATCATGTTCTTGTTTCATTTGTTTTGTTTTGATTTTTGGTTCTTTCATTCTAGCAATATTCCCAAGGATTTCTTAATTCTGTAGTTAATTCTGTTTTTACCATATCCAATCCCTAAAATGATTCTTCAGTCCCTTTCTCTGGGTTTACAAATCTATAATGCTATTTCCCTGGAGGTTTTTCTCCTGTGTTCTTTCTCTTGTCTTCTCATCAGGGCCATCTGAGGACCCTCCTTATGAGTTTTCTCAGAGGAATTTTCAACAGCCTGTGTCTTTGGGGACTCAGTCAAAAGAAGAATTCTCCCTTGAGGTTTTCTCAGCTCTATTTTCTTTCAGCATCCCAGTCTTTCTTCCTTACCTTTTCTGTTTCTAAAATAAGTGAGCAATAACAACCAAGATCACTTCTAACTTCAACACTACTGATACTTTTTCCCTTTTTGAAAATTGATATCTTTATGTTCTTCCTGTGTTTCTGTTGTTTACTTGGAGCAACTGATAGTTCCTTTCAGATGTCTATCTCACAACCCCTGCCCTTAACTTCAGAGTTAAATCATGCCCTTTTTCATCTTGTTTTAAAGTTTTATTTTCTTTCTCACAATAGTTTTCTGGTCTCTCTAGCACATCTAACTCCTGACCCCATTCCGCATTTTTTTTTTTCATTTTCTACTTCCTTTAGTTAGCTGTGCATATAGATAAATACGTATAGATGTAGATAGAGACAGAGGTAGATATATCCTTACATATGTATGTACACATGCATATGTGTACACATGTATGTATATGCACACATATTTATATACATATATGCATACACACATGCATGCATATGTATGTGTTTGTGTATACATCAAACTATCATTTGTTTAACCCACAACACTTCACCTTGTTCACAAGGAGACAGTGAAGTAAAATGTAGATAAGCTATATTTGCAATATTCCTTTAATCTACTATGTTATTAACCCTGTAAAAAAAAAAAAAAGGAAATGCACTTTTCTTGTTGTTACTTGTACTATTGAATTTGACAGATTTTTGTGATCATTTTTGAGATACACACTAGGAAATGATTTCATAATGCATTCTAGAATTTTGCCAGCAAAAAATTTAATTCCTGGATTGATAGTTTAGAGAAATCATTCTCTTCCTTTTTAAATCAGGAAAATATTTCCCTTTCTCCAGTCTTATGACACCGCTTTCATTCTCTATGTACTTTAGAAAACCCTGATAGTTGCTGACCAATTATATTTGTCAGTTTTATCAGGACACTAAGATGTGCTTCTGTGAGCCTAGTCACTTCAATTCATCAAGGACACCTAGTCACTTCAATTCATCAAGGACGCCTCTGTTACCATCTTCTTTTCCCCTATTTATCTTGTATTAACATTGTTTAATTTTTTTTGTTCTGTCTTTTCTGATGTTAAGATAAATTCTCTTGTTAGAGAAAACAGACAAAACATAATTAATACCCGTGTCTTCTCTATATGTTCATCATTACAATGAATTCAATCACCTTTTGTAGAAGTACTGTCCTTCATCATCTCTTATTCCCCAATTTAATAAAATGTTGTCATTTCAAAAAAATTATTTATTTAGGTACTGCCCTTAGTTTTCTTCAAGAAACTCAGCTCATTTTGAGAATCAGTGCTTCTGACATCATTTTCATAAACTATGGTATTCATTCATATTCAAATTTCAGAAAAGCAGGATGGTGTCAATGAACAAAACAATCACTGGAATTAGAGTCAGGAAAACCAGGTTTCAATTATTCTTCTAATAATTGTTATCTTTGTGAGCCTTGCTAAGATAATCAAACCCTGTAAAATTCTGTTTCCTTGTATACAAAAGGGAGCTTATAGGGGGCAGCTAGGTGGTGCAGTGAATAGAGCACCAGCCCTAGATTCAGGAGGACCTGAGTTCAAATCCAACCTCAGACACTTAACACTTACTGTATGACCTTGGGCAAGTCACTTAACCCCAATTGCCCTGCCTTCCCCCCTCCAAAAAATCAAAAAAAAAAAAAAAATGGAGCTCATAGTCCTATCTCACAGACTTCTTTTTTGAGACTCAACTGAGATCACGTATTCAAAGTGACATGCAAACATGATTGCACTATATAAAACAAGCCATTCTCATTCCCCATTATTTATTCTTGCTTCTAGCTATTACATCTCCTTCCCAACTTCCACAATTTTTTTTTTTTTGCTTGTAGTCAAAATCAATATCCAGCCATTGGTTGGGGGATATGTCAATTAAAAGGAATCTATGTCCTCCCTCCTTTTGGACTCCTCCATACTTTCTGTGAGCAAACAAACCCTTTTTAGCTTACCCTGGGGCATGCTTTCTTCCTTAGTTAAAACCAATAATTTGATTTTCATTTAGGGTATGATTAGGCCTTAAGAGCAATAAGGGGAATGAAACTGCCTGAGACACCTGCCTCTAACGGGATTTCTACTGTTTTTATTCACTCAGCTATTTTGCATCACTGAAATCTGGTTAATCATGGGTCAGGCACTTCCTAGGTGACTT
This sequence comes from Pseudochirops corinnae, assembly GCA_028646515.1. Taxonomy (NCBI): domain Eukaryota; kingdom Metazoa; phylum Chordata; class Mammalia; order Diprotodontia; family Pseudocheiridae; genus Pseudochirops; species Pseudochirops corinnae. Next base: position 125,745,316 of record CM053586.1, read on the forward strand.
TTCCAGATTCATGCACTTTGTTACCCACTTCAGAGATTTATATTGCATCACAATAATTTATATCATTAACGTCATTTGACGCAAGCCCCCAGCTAAGATAGATTCCTGGTGCCTTAAATATACTGTCCAAATTTCCTCTTCATATCTATAAAGGATGAATCATTTTGTGTCTTCTTTATGTCTACCTTCTCATTTACAAATAATGATGCACATAGTCAAGATAAATTAGGATCAATCTTTTATCTAGATATCTTTGTTAGTAAGTAAAACAAGAAACAACTTAAAAGGACAGTAAACTTTGGATTAGACATTTGACTTCTTGAACAGAATAGGGAAAGTAGGAAACTCAGGTGAAAATCCATCACCAATTTGACATATATAGTGATTAAGACTTAGCTGCTCAGTTTTCCTTAGTGAGTAAAGGTGCCAGGAGGCATTGTGAAGCCTAGTTACACTCAACAAAAACCATGGTTGGCTTTTGATGTTCAGTCTTTTTCTAGTTTCTATATTCTTTCATTAGAGCCCTAATAAGAAGAGGTAATGTTGATATGTAGCTAATTGAAGTCTGAGGAAGCTAGGTAGTTCAGTGGATAGAGTGTGGGAACTAGAGTCAAGAAGGCTGGAGTTCAAATGTGGCCAAAGATACTTACTAGCTATGTTACCCTAGGCAAGTCAGTTAACCTTGTTTGCTTCATCTGTAAAATGAGTTGGAGATAGGAATGGCAAACCACTCCTGTATCTGTGCCAAGAAATGCCCAAATGGGGTCACAATGAGTCAGACACTATTAAAACAACTGAATAACAAATGAAGTCTGGTCTCCCAGAGAGCAATCAGTTTCCAGTCATCAACCCAGCCATCATTGTCTCCTCATATTCACCTGCTACACTCCCTTGACTGCTTCTTAAACCAAAGATGAAATGGGAAGCACAACACTCACTGTTCCTACTGTCCCAACAATTCTCAATTCAAATCAGCACAACCTATTTCTCTTCTCCCAACTTATCTTTCTACCCCCATGTAGTCTCTGCTGAAAGTCTGTCAGTTTCTACCATGAAAGGAGAAAACAGTGCTGTCTAATTGGAACTTCATTCCCCAAAACTCATGCCACTAGATTCAGAGAAACTTCTTTTACTCTTCATAGGAATCAATCTCTGAAAACTACCACATTTATTTATTCTACATTGAGCAATGAATTTCCTGTATATTCATATCAGTAATATGTTCATAATTTACATAAGAATGCAAATTGAATCTAGAAAACAATCAAGAAGATTACAAGACTGAATGTTGTGTCATATGTAGCTTAACTAAAAGGTCTAAGTAAGATTAGCCAGGAAAAGAGAAGTTTCAAGGGAAATGGAATCTTTTTATATGTACTTGAGGGGATGCTATTTAGAACAAAATTTAAAATTGTCTTTCTTTGATCAAGAGTTCAGGCAATGTTTCATAATATATGTTTTCATTTCCTCCTGACTGAAAGTTAGATTTAGTCTTGATATGAGAAAAACATTTTTATAGAAATCAGAATTCCCCCAAAGTGGAATGAACTGGATGACCATGTGTCTGAGATATTGTAGAGGAGATTCCAGTTCTGGTATAGGTAGGACTAGAGAATCTCAGAAGTCCAATTTTGTTTGAAATTCTATAAGTCTACTTCACCATGGAAGGGCTTCTCATTAAGAGGCCTTGATAACTAAGGGTCTTACTATTTGTAGTAGAGGAGACTACTATTCAGTTATAGTTGTGATGTAGAGATATTTTTAAAGGGCTTTAGGTAGTCAGATATTTCATGGTCCAATATGAATATATCTATATTACAAGATGTTTTAATTATTCAAATGATTTTGTATATTAACACTAAAATTCAAACATTTTCTCCCCTCCCTCATTCATTTTCTTCAACTAGTCAGCATCATCCAAGATACAGAACTTAAGCCATTGGTAAGAAGAACAAAGTACAATTACGCTTGCCCAATAAAATTTTTCTGAAGATATTTTTCTACTGCTTAGTGTAGTTACTGAGTTTGTTGCATATTTCTTTCTCCTCCACAAATACAATTACTGTGGAACAAATTAAAGTCAACTCTTCTTATTGAAAGATCAATATGTCTGTCCACATCATAAATATAAACTTTCATAAGTGAAATAGTTTGCAATATAAATCTTTTTATTTCTTCTTCTCCAGATCAGATCAGATATAGGAGGGCTCAACTATTTTCCTTGAAAGTTGTCTTTCACTTCAAAATATTATGAAAGTGCAAACCCAAAGAAACAAGAGTTTTTGGTTATCATTTTATGTCATCCTTATAAGTTCGCCTCTCCTCTCTAACATCCTCCTTTATGGCATGGAGGTGATCTTTGATTCTCAAAGACTGCTCTAGTAGAGCAAAAGCTCTGGCATAGTTTCTAAGCTGGAAAAAAGACTTGAGTATTCATCCTGTGATGGAACATATACCTCAAATATGTACTCATGATCTCAAATTGTGGGGGTTCAAAATTAGAAAATGTGCCATTAGATGAAGGATTTATTTGGCCATGGCAATTCATAAGTGCCATCTACTAGGATACATGGCTTCAATGGTGGTTTCAACGGTATAAGTTTCCACGATGAATCAACATTGAGAAAATCACATATCCTTAGCAAAACAAAACATCATCACTGGTTTCTATATGATGTCAGATTTTAAGATTATGAAAGAAAAGAATTATTTAAGATTATTATTTATAAATATCTGGGTGTTTGAGGTCATGTAACTATGATGAACTTGTCAAACTTTGACACAGGATAAAGTAGACCATATAATTTTTTTTTTAAATTAGTTTCTTCTGTTGGAAAGTAATTGAAAAGTAGAAAAATTCAGGTAGCTTGTAACATGCTCTAATTTCATTATACATATATAAATTTCCTATAAAGAATTGAAAAAAATCACATAAGATGCCAAGTGATTAAGAGAAGAAAGGATAATTTTTACCTAATTCATAATATTTTTAAAATGTGAAAATGATAACTATAAATGAATATAAACTGATGCTGAGTGAGGAAAGCAGAACCAGGAGAACTTTGCACAATTATAGACACATCATATTTGTGATGACTAACTTTGATAGACTGAGCCCCTCTCAGCAATACAAGGTTATAAGACAGCTTGAAAAGACTCATGATGGAAAGGGATATCCACATCCAGGAAAGAGAACTACAGAGTCTGAATGAATATTGAAGCAAATTACTTGCTCTCTCTCATGTTTTTTTTTTTGTTGTTGTTGTTCCTTCTTGTTCTCTCAATTGGTTATAATTTTTCTTTACAACTTGACTAATGTTTAATGCAAAGGTATTGTAGAACCTATATTGGATTGCCTGCTGCCATGTGGGGGGGGGGGGGAGGAAAGGAAGGGAGAGAAAATTTGGAACTTAAGGGACTGTGGAATTGAATATCATAAACTAAAATTAAATAAATTAAAAATAATGACAAAATGCTGTAGTCTAAATCACTATTGATTAGAGAAATGCAAATTAAGATAAATTTGAGGTAAGTTTTCATGACTATCAGATTGATTTATATAACAGAAAACAACAATGCTAAATGTTGGAGAAGATGTGGGAAAATCGGAACACTAATCCATTGTTGGTGGAGTTGTGAACTGATCCAATCATTCTGGAAAACAATTTGGAACTATGTCAAAGAGGGCAATCAAATTATATATACTCCTCAGTTTAGCAATATCATGAGTAGGTCTCTATCCCAAAAAGATCTTAAAACAAGGGAAAAGAACCCTTGTGTACAAAAATATTTATAGAATCTCTTTTTGTGGTGGCCAAGAATTGGAAATTGAGGGGATGCCCATCAGTTGAGGAATGGTTGAACAAATTGTGGCTATGAATGTAATGGAATACTATGCTATAAGAAATGATGAGCTGGTAGATTTCAGAAAAACCTTTAAAGACTTACATGAACTGATGTTGAGTGAAGTGAGCAGAACCAGAAGAACATTGTACAAAGCAATGGTAACATTGTATAATGATATACTATGATATACTTAATTCTTCTCGGCAATACAATGATCCAAGATGATCCCAAAATACTCATGATGGAAAATGCTAACCACTTCAGCGGGGGGGGGGAATTATGGAGTCCAAATGCTGATGGAATCATACTATTTTCACTTTTTTTTTGCTTTTTGTTTTCTTTCTCATGGTTTTTCCCTTTGGTTATGATTTTTTTTTACAACATGATGAATGTGGATATGTATTTAACATAACTGCACATGTATAACATCATATTTCTTGCTGTTCTGGGGAGGGTGAAGGAAAGGAAAGGAGGAAGAAAAAAATTTAACTGAAAATTTTAAAAAATGTTGAAAACAATTTTTATATGTAATTAGGAAAAATACTATTAGAGAAAACACATTTAAAAGATAATACAATATGTCAAGCACAGATATGACTAGGATCTTCTGGGGAAATATAAAATAGTAAGGTTCCTCAGTGAATTCCATCTCCAAATAAAGCATGATTCATTGTGAATATCTCTGTTTCTGATTAATAAAATAACAGCCCATGGAACACACCTGGAATGGTTCTTCCTGTTTCTTGTTGACCACAGAGAACCTGTGTCATGTGGCAATCTAGTATGACAGGATTTGGCATTTTTGCATGACATGGAAGACCCTGAGTAGTCCCTTATTTTTCTCTCTACCTGGAATCAGCAACAAAAAGGGAGGTACTTGTGCCAGGTAAGAGAGAAGATAATTTCTTGCTCAGATTCTTACTTCAACTGTCTAATATGGCAATTAGTATACTCTACTTCTATACACCAACACAAAGAAGATGAGGGCACTGGCTTTCCTTCTTTCCTCAAACTCATAGATGTTCTCACATTGGGCATATACTTTAAAAGGCTAACTTTTGTCTGGAATCCTGACTACCTTTTTTGTGTTTCCTTTCCTAAACTGGTAATCCAATAGTATTCCCACTGTGGATATACCTAGGTTGGGAGGTAAATTTGTGAGCTGGAGGGATTCGGAAGTCCTGGATCCAATGAGAGGAACTGACTAGAGCAAGAGAAACTTCTATATGAGAAAAGTAAACCACTGAGGAGAGATGTCAGTGCCTGGCCTGGCCTGCCTGAAGATCTGAACATTAAAAAGGAAATATAGACCTAATGTAAAACATAAAAAGCCCTAATTAGAAATTTTGCTAAAAAAAAAATGCTTCATATTTAAATGTTTTCTTAATCATTAACCTCCTGTTTAGACATAATAATACTTAGCTTATTTACTTTATGTCCTGCTTCAATAAATACTTCTGACTGTCTTTTGGGTTTTAGCATTTCTTTTTTTGTGTACAGGAAATACTTGTACCACACTTGATTCATATTGTACAATGACTGCCTTTCTACTTCTTTCCCTCTGTGTAAACAGTACACTTGAGCCTAAACCTAATCTATAAATCATCCATGGGATAATGGTGTTTGGATTTAATAAGCCAAAGAGTGTGAAATAATGTAGCCTAATCTCTCTTATTAGAGGTCAGGTTAATGTCTCTAGAGTCCCAAGACTCGATTCAACCATGTTACTGGAACTGGAGTAAAGGAACCCTTTAGGGAAAAGAAGTGGGTTCAATAACACCACCCCCAATGGGTTGCCATCCACAGCAATTCCCTCCAAATCTAGAAAAGGAAATGGTCAAATTACAAACACTGAGTCAAATAACTATAAACACTTACCAAATATAAACAGGAAAGCCCTGCCAATAAATAAACATCTGCCTAAATCTCTGGTGATTTAGCTATGGAAATAAGGCAACGGCCACTGATATGCTCATTTATTGCTACTTCTTCAGAGACTTTCATATTTTCAGTAGATACTATTAATACATTCTGCATGTGTGACTAGGAACAATCAGTGCTGGGAGATACCTTTCAACAACCCAGAACAGTTTAATATTATCAAGGTTACAGCTGTACGTGTTCATAAATAATTCATTTAAAATGCATTTTTTAATTAAAAAAATAGGTCATATGATTCATTTTTCAGTCCTCTGGGTAACCAGTACATCATTGGGGAATGATTCATTAATACCTTCCCTATATTCTGCAGCCAGCTTTGCCATATTTGTTCATAAATGAACCAAGCAATACTGTCAGTGCCTTACAGGTTTTCATTGCAAAATTCACAGAGGCACCTTTGAATAGCACCTCCATAGATTTAAAAACAATATGGGCTCATCATGTTCCAATCCACAGATTCCAGCCATGTGGTGCTTGGAAACCATTGCACATTTATCAGGCTAAACTGGAGTTGAGACTTGGCATCCAGGTAACTAGGACATCATATTTTACTTATATATAACATTACTAGGAACTGTGCAGTCACACAATGAAATACCAAACAGTTGGGGAAATCTGTGATTATACACATCTATTTCTCTGTCTTAGGTCTTCTGGGAATGTGAGACAAGAATAGAGTAGCAGTTGCAAATTTGTTTTCAGGGACATTGGTAAGCAGATATGCAAGTGGCATTTCTTTTTGGACACCTAGATTTAATAGCCCACTCATGAAGCTTTTCCCTTGGTTTGAAGCTTTGAAAGGAGAGAATAAAGAGAACAGAATAACTACATTTTATGTATTAGATTTGGGCGGGGGGGGAAAGTTACTTTGATCAACAACTTACTGAAAGATTACATCAAAGTACTGTGACCTTGGAAGAAAACACATCAAAGCAATTAGCTCAGTTATCAACATCACCAAGGCCACTGGTTAAATTCACAAATAAGTCAATCAATCAAGAAACATATATTAAAATCTATTAATTGTCATGCACTGCACTAATTGCGGAGGAAACCAATAGGAAGAATGGAACAATCTTTAATTTTCAGGAACTTCTAATGAAGAGACTTCAGAGATTGAAAAAGAATAAAGCCATATTCTGCATCCATGGGCTGTCCTCATTTATTAACATAACAAATGGTCTAAAGGGTATCTGGGAGAAAAAGGGAAAATTAAGAACTCAGTGTAGCCAACTACTATTGGGCTGAGAATGAAGATAAATACAATTTATTCCATATACCAACTATCTCTAGAAAAGATCCAAATTCTAATCATGTTCTCACAAGAACTGGCAAAAAAATGTACAAAAATGCCCCTCCCACCCAGTTCTGGAATTATAAAGCATGCCTGCAATCTAATAACCCCAGATCTTTTAAAATAAAAGGCATCTGAGTAATCATTTGGTAGGAGAAGCTGGACTATGAGTCAGGAGTATCTGAGTTCAAATCAAGTCTCAGATGCTTAATGTCTCTGTGCATGTGGACAGCAAGTCACCTAAACTCTATCAGTCTGTTTTCTCATTTATAAAATGTGGATAGTAATAGCACCTATCCCAAAGAGTTGTTGTAAGTTATCAAATGAGATAGCATAGGGAATCCTCTTTTCAAATTTAAAGCATTATATAAACAACTTATTGTTGTTATTAAAAAGGAATTCATGTTCAATCCTTCATCCTGTTACTGCAACCACCAACCAAGCCAGTTTTGAACTTTTAGAACCTCTAATTCCAGACTAACAAAGTGTCTAAATTCATTTCCAAACTATGTCCTCTACAAAAAGACTACATAAGACTTGAGTAATCCTCCTAATTGCTTTTCTGATTGAGTTTTTCTCTTTTATATCACAACCTTATTATCCTTCCTATTTTTTATCTTCCAGTCCTACTGGTCTACTTGATGATGCTTATACATAATAATCCATCTCCTAACAGATAGTAAATTTCTTGAGAGCAGAGACTTTTTTTTTAACCTTTCTTTGTATGCTCAGTACTTAGACCAATGCTGGGCATGGAAAGAAATACAAGCAGATTTCCAAAAGAATGCTACTGTGAACAGCTTTTAAGATTTGGATTACACAGTATAGTGAACACTCCATTTATTCCATTACACAGTATAGTGAACACTCCATTTATTCCATTACAAATCAAGGCAAACATTCATAATATATCACAGTATAGTGTTCACAACATTACAAGGTTCAGTACAATATTCACAACAGCTTAACATTATAATGCCCAGACAGTTTTCATTACAGTGGCCACAATATTTAGAACAAAGCATTCAATCAATTCATAATATAGTAATCAATACTTAATCATTCAATCAATTCACAATACAATAATCAAACTTCCACTCATGGGGCAACCATTAACTTAATCATTCAATCAATTCATAATACAATAATCATCTTCCACTCATGGGGCAATCATACATCAACTCAATCAGTCACTAAATATAATAATTAGAAAACCACACAAACCCTCCACCCCTCAGGGTCCAGCAAACCTCAATTTCATCCAAGGGAAGGCCTTTTCTTCATCTCGGATTCCCTGGATCCCCTTCCATGGTCCCAGCTCCCTCCTGAATCCACCAAACAGTCACCTGGATTGAGAAGCAGACAGCTCCCAGGTCCTCATCCAGTCTCCAGAGGTAGACAGCTCCCAGGTCCTTGTCTAGTCCTCAGGGCAGTCCCTGACACACACTGAAGTTCACAAGGTCCAGCACATCTCAAACTCTTCACCACTTCTGTTGCCGGGAACTCAAGGATCAGCCAGGCCACGAACAAAGTCTTATCTAGGTCATGCTTCTTCAGTCCTCCAGCAGTTCAGGTGGCCCTAAGATGCAGGAGAATCTCGGCCTTCCAGGAGGCCTTCCAGGTAAGCCCTCTCAGCCTTCTAGGTGGCCTTCACCAGATTCTGGTCTCAGGAAGACTCCATCTCAGCTCTCAGTCAGCTTCCAGATGCTGGGAGAGAAACTCTCTCTCTCCCTCTCAAGAAAACTACAATTCACTTCTTCAGTCCAGCAGCCCAGCTCCCAGATGCTGGGACAATCCTGCTTCCTCCAACAGGAGGAAAATTCCAATTCTGTCTCTCTGTCCCTGGAATTCTTTATAAACACACATTGGCTTCCTGTCTCAGTCAATCCCCTTCTGCCACAACATCAGGGGAGTTCACGTTGAAGAAGCAGAGGAACTAGAGACCAAATTGCCAACATTTTCTGGATTATGGAAGAAGCAAGAGAGTACGAGAAAAAAAGACAAGCAAACAGAAAAAAAAAATGTTGCAAAACTTCAAAGAGATGCAAGTACCAGATCATCTTACTTGTCTCCTGAGAAATCTTAGTTCAAACCTAAAGTGGGCCAACTGATTATTTTAAGATTGATAAAGGCAGACCATAATGCTGTATATTGTCACCTTATTTATTTAACTTATATGCAGAGTATATCATGTGAAATTCTAGGGTAGATGAATCAAAGGTCAGAATTAAGGACACTGGTAGAAATATAAACAATCTCAGAAATGCAGATGATACTACTCTAATAGTAGAAAGTCAAGAGGAATTTAAAAGTCTCCTGATGAGGGTGAAAGCTTGCTTGCAGCTTAACATCGAAAATCTAAAATCATGGCAAACAGTCCCACTACTTCTTGGCATAGAGAAGTAGAAGAAATCAAAACAATGTCAGATTTTATAATTGTGGACTCAAAGATCTTTTCAGAGGTTAATGATAATATATATTGTGGTTCTAGAGAAAAATTTTGAGAGTTTGAACATCAAGGAGATCAAGTAAGTAAATTCCTACAGAAATTTATTCAAACTATTCACTAAAAGTTCAAATACTAAAGTTGAAGCTTAAACACTTTGCCCACATAATGAGAAGACAGGACTCATCAAAAAAGACCTTGATGTTGGGAAAGATTGAAAGTGAAAGAAGAAGGGGAAAACAGAGGATGTGATAAATGGATAGTGTTGTGGAAGCAATGACCATAAGTTTGGACAGACTTCAGGAGATAGTGAAGGAAAGAAGGCCCTGGTGTGTTACGGTTCATAGAATCATGAAGAACTGGACATGACTGAATAACTGAACGCAAATGATGATGTAAATTAATGTCAGTTATATACAAACATACATAGAAAAAATAACTTTTTTGAAATTACTTATTTGAAAAGTCCAGAAGATTCATAATGAAAAATGCTATCCACATCCAGAAAAAAGAACTGATGGAGTCTGAATATAGACAAAGCATCCTATTTTCACTTTATTTTTTCATGTTTTTCTTTCATTCTACTTCTTTATATGAAAAAATATCTTTAAAAACTGCCTTTACATACAATAGGAAAAAATAAAATACAATTTAAAATGAAATTACTTATCTGAGTCTTTCAAAGTGATCCATTGCTTTCCTGTTGTCATTAGAAGAGGGAAATAAGAGAAAAAGAAATGTTTATTAAATGAAAAACAAAAGACAGTAACTTAAAAATTAGTTTCAATCATGTATCTAATGGGCTAAATTGAAATGCTTGTTTTTTCTTTTAGAATTAGCTAGCTGTCATTTTATTTAAATGTAATATTCATTTCCAAATATATTCCTTCCCTCCCTCTGCAACACCTAGAGGAAATAAGGTGAAAAAAAAGGAAGGAAGGAAAGAAGGAAGGAAGGAAGGAAGAAAGGAAGGAAGGAAAGAATGAAAGGACGGAAGGAAGGAAGGAAAAGAAGTAAAGCATACATTAGTGTTCTATATCCATATTCTTCCATCTCTTCTAAGAAGCAAAGGAAGTTCATTTTATCTCTCTTCTGTGTGGCCAAGCTTGGTGTATATACTTGTCTTATACCAATCACTTTTCCTATTTGGCTAGTGGTTGTTTTTATGCTTTTTAATTTACCTTGCAATAATCAATGTGCATATTATTCTCCTTGCTTTTCACTTTGAATCAGTTCTTATAGGTCTTCCCATTCTTTGCTTTCTTAATATTCATCAGTTCTAACAGTACAATAATATTCTATTACATTCATGTTCCACAGTTTAAAAAAATCTGTCTAAATAACTGGCATCTAAATGTTTCCAAGCTTTTTAAAAATTCAGTCTACTTAATGACAATGATAGAAACAACAACAATCATACCAACAACAAATAACTTAATTCACATCAGAGTGCAGTAATTGGTATACATCATCTTGCCTATGGTAACCAATAAGCCACAATCATTAAAGAAGAAATAAAGTTTCTGAATCAGGCTAACTATAGAAGTCTCTGCTTGCTGAATATTCTATTTTCTAGTGTGCAGGTCCATGACAGTTTGCTGGTCCAAGGAATACATGTCCAGAACCTTCCCTAAGGTATAGAAAATGAGAGTGATTGCCCCTGACCTCAATTTACTGAGGCCTGGACTGCTCTTGGAACCAGTTATACAGTAACTTGGTTGAGATGAAAAGGCACCAATGTCAGTGCAATAAAATACATTTGACAAATAAAATTGGCATTCAGCACATAAAACTTTCTACCCTTTATCATCACAAAGGAAACAAGGTCAGTCACCTTCTACAACTAAAACCACAGTCTTCCAATGTCTCTCCCTTGCTCCCTTTACCATTAATTCTGCTGTTCATTTTAACTTGATTTCACCAAATAAAAATTATGAGAGAGGAAGCTTGTGGAATAAAATGAAAAGAGCACTAGCTTTAAAGTCAGAAGTCAAAGGTTCAAAATCTGTCATTCAATGTTTCCTATAAGTGCAATGTTATTTAAACTCCCCAGAAATCAGTTTGCTCATCCTTAAAATGAGGAAGAAGAACTAGATAATCCCTGACATTCTTTTTAACTGTAAATCTATGATTTTTTGATTACATAGGGCAATGCATTACCTATGATTACATTTAGAATTTGACTTCATAGGCTGGTACACCAGGATAGGCATTTCTAAAGGGGCTAAATGATTTTGATTCATCTTTGTCATTTTATTCATTCTTGAATATTTTATAGGAAATATAATGTGCCTGTTGGCCTTTCAATAACTTTACAGAAAAAAAAATATTTTTATTATTTTATTAAATTATTAAATCTTGTAAAATTTTATGATTTAAAATTATATTATTAAATTATTAAATCTTATAAAATTTTAGAACTGCAAGAATAAGACTGTTTACTCCAAGACCTTCATTATTTTTCCACCAGGAAATAGACCAAGAAGAATTAGTAGGCTTGCCAAATAATCCAGCATAAGTTCAGAAACCAGAAATACCGATTTGTACTACATCATGTTTTGTCTTCTGTAGCAGATATAATTTGGAATTTGGAATCAGGAAGTCCTGATTCCAGGTAGAATGAAGTCCTGCCTTTGATGTTGTACTAGCTCTATGATTCTGGGAAAGTCACATGATCTTTCCTACTTCAAAATCCTCCTCTATAAAGTGGCAGGGTTAGGGAGAGAGGACAACACTGATGTGAGAGAATTTTGGGGGGAGATCAAATTAGATGAAAAATATGTAAGGTGTTTTGCAAATCCTGAAGCACTTTATAAAAGTTATGTATTATTAATATTGACTAACCAAACTCATTATATTTTCAAATTCTCTGATATAAACTTAAAAGAATACAGAAGTCAACACAACACAGAAGTCAACATAACTTATTTTGTCAGCCAAAAAGAAGATATTTAGATTCTTAAGTTGCTCAAAAAATGTAATTTGGGTCTTAAAATGTAGTACACTGTGGAGATTTCAAACTGTTTTTTGAAACAGTTTGACAATCACTTATGTATTTTAGAACATGGTTGAATCCTGTTCTTACACAATGTTCTACACCACTTAGCGGGGGTTAATAGCATTTATGTAAACTTAACCTATACAAAATATTAGCTATAAGATGCTAACTGCTCATTCAAGGACTCTGTATTTATCTGCTATAAAATTATTTCCATCAAAGACATGGTAATCAGGACATAAGGTGATAATACATTAATCACAAACACAAAAGAAATATGCTTCAGTGGTTTATCACTGTATATGTGCAGAAGACATAGACCAAATCCATTTAAAAGGAGGCTAATCCCACCAAAAAAATACTCAGAAATGAAATTGGAAATTATAAGTTCTTGTTTTGATAGAAGGTTGATACATTTGCAACTCCTCTCTTATTATTCTCCCTCACGTCATCTTCCACAAATTTTGTGATCCCCTGTGACAGTCTTAAAGAAAGAAAATACTTACTCAGAGACGGAAAAGCAATTAAAGAGTGGAAGGCAGGAACTATATACAACAAGCAAATGAATGCAAGACACACTAATAAAATATTATCAAACAAAAATCAGATGTGCAAGAGTGGAGCAAACCAAAAGAAAAGACAGAAATATTTGCTTATGATTTGTGCATTTGTCAACAAATCACATCAAGACAGTATAATGTTTCTTTGTAATACCCAACATGGAACGTTTAATTTGAGATCTTGGAACAAAAATGAGAGAAATTTTTGTGATCCTCAGTGGATTTTCTTTCCCTTTGTCTTTTATTATAGTCTTATTATCACATAATTCTTACATTTGAAGTTTCATAATTTTAGTAGGGTTAATTTTCATTACTTTTTTTTAAGTCACATTATAAAACATTATATATTTACTAGATTATTTCATTGAGGCATAATTTTAGGTGGAGTTAAGAAAATATGTTCAAATCCTCCCTTTGATTTTTACTAGCAAAGGCATATCTTTTCATCTCTCTTATCTTCAAACAAATCTTTATCAGATGAAAAGTTAAATGAGTGTTATAATATACGACCCATTGTTGTTGTTCAGTTGTGTCCAACTCTTTGTGACTCCATTTGGGGTTTTCTCAGCCATTTTCTTTTTCAGCTCATTTTACAGATGAGTAATTGACACAGGGTTAAATGATTTGCCCACAGTCACTGAACTAGTAAGTGTATAAAACTGGATTTGAACTCAGGAAGATAAATCTTTCTGATTCCAGTCTTGGCACTCTATACACTGAGGCACCTAGCTGCTCCCTTTATACTCATACTTATAAAATCACAGATTCTTGATACATTGAAATATTTGATACAATAAATATCCTGAATTATATATTTTTCTGCATAGAAATGTTTTGTATTATTTCCTAATGTGTTTTTAAAATGTTTTTCCATCTGTTCATTCACTTACTCCTATCAGTATGGCCATTTAATAAACAAAACATACGTCTGTAAAAATTTAAATGAGAATGCTTTTTTTCTTTTTCTCATGAGGAAACAACATAAATACCTCTTTACATAAAAGTGAACTCAAAGTCACCAGTATTTTAGATGGACACCTTGGCTTAGGTTTATGGGAGGAGTATGGACAAGAGTCACATAAGGTGTTTAATTGTGGATGGGTTGTGAGCTATACCAGTGAGGGAAATGTCCATACTGATAAGGTCAGAGTTCCACTGGTTTACTGGGGGAAAAAAAAATCTTTTCAAGAATATTCTGTTTGCCATCCCTTTTGCACAATAGGGCCACATTTAAAGCAACAGAGATAAAAACTTGGAAGAGTATGGTTTCTCATTAAATGATATTCAGCCATGAAAGTGGGGAAATGAGGAAGTAGACTTGGTCTGTGGCAAGGATAAATGAGACTCAGAAGCCAATATTTCAGTCCGCTTGGCATGGCTAGAATCAGCATAATGTTTGGTAAGTATGTGGGCCCATGGTATTCAGTCTGGCTGGGTATTTAAAAAAGGTAAAATTGCTGAAAAGAGATTTTTCATTTGGGGTTGATCTAATCAGTAAAATTCAAACACACTATGAACATTATTTCAAAATATACAATTCTAATTAAGACATTAAGTAGCAAAATGATAACTTACTGGGACCTCAACAGTGCAATTAGACTATGGGAACAAGATCACTACATATAAGGTCCTTTGACTTTTTCAGCACCTGACCTCCTTTTGATAGATTCCATGTCAAACTAACTTTGTATGAAATCACATTCTATAAAGGAACAAATGACACATTTTTGTTAATCAAATGAATGCTCAGGAATTCTGAAGAATCTCAGAATGAAAAGGAACTTCATAGGCCATTACAACACATGCAAAACTCATCACAATAAGAAACCTACAGTTTCTGAGGGAAATCCATTCCACTTTTGAAGTGTTTGAAATTCTTCCTTTACACGAAGCTTGAACCTTAACCGTTTTCAACTTTACAAAGTCAAGCATGAGCAGCTCTCCAGAGAACTGTTGCTGTGAATATCTCTAAGGTTATGATCACATAATATAGTGAACTCTCTATTTATTCAGCAGCAAACTGAAGCAAAACATTCACAGAAACCTAAGTACAGCATTCACAATGATATAACATAACAACTTATCACTAAAGTGGCCACATAGTTTTAAATAAAAGATATCATTCAGTAAGTCCTTAACTCAATCATCCTCAAGGTGCAATCCTCCTTAAGGGGTACAAAGTACAATGGTCTCCCACCCCTAGGTCACATTGTCTTAATGCCTCAGTCAAAAAGTCTTCTTTCTTCTTGACTGGAGATTAGTTTGCAATCATCCTTAACTCAAACATCCTTAAGGAGTACAAGGAACAAAGTACAAAGTTCTCCTATCCCTAGATCACAGTAAATCATGATCTTGTCAATCAGCACTAAGTACCCAAAGACTGGTCTTTTCTTCTTGGCTGGAGGTTGACTCCCAGATTCCATGGTTCCTCTTACACAGTCCCAACTTTTGCCTGAATTCAACCAACCATCACCTCAATTCACAGGTAGGAAGCTCTCAGCTCTTCGTCCAGTTACTCCTCCAGTTCCCATTCCATATTGAAGTTCACAGTGTCCAGTCCACCTCAAGTCCTTCACAGTTCCTGTTTCTTGGAAGACAAAGTTTAACAGAGCCAAAACATTTGTACACATTGGCAGCACCATCATCAATTCATTATCTGCCTGTGAAATCAACACAGACCCACAAACAAGGTCTGAGAAGTCAACAAAATCATCAGCATAGAAGTAAACACAGACCCACAAACAAGGTCCTAGAAGTCAACACAAACCATCAGCATAGTCCCAGGATCTCTGAAAAACCTCCTCCAGGACTTCTTTAAACACACAACAAGAAAATCCTCTTTCAGGGCTTCCAGTAATGTCGCAGGGCTTCTGTACAAAATATCACAAACACAAACTAAAACAGACAGAACAGAGTACTAGCCACCACAAGTGTTCTCCTCAGTTCTGCTCAGTCCCAGCTTGTGCTCCTCCTTTTATATGATCAGTTCCTTCCTGTCCTGCCCCTTCCTGTTGCATCAGCAAGTTCCTCCCACCTTCACATCACAAGGGGCTCAAACAAGGTGCTAAATACTTAAGTAGCTGAAATAAGGCACTAAGTACTTCTTTGCTTGCCATTATAAACTTTCACCCACTGGTTTCACTTCTACCCTCTAGATTCCAGCACACTAACTTCAATTCTTTCCTCCAAGCAATAGATCTTTAGACACACAAATGTTACTATCGAATTCCCCTAAATCTTCTCTTGTTCAGGTTAAAAAATTCCAATTCTTTTAACTTTTCTTGCAGAATGATTTTGTGTCCCTTTGCTACTCTGATTTTCTTCTTGTTCATGCTCTACAGCATACATATCCTTGTTAATATATGGCATCAATAATTGAACACAATACTCCTGATATGGTCTTTCACTATGGTAGATGAGTGTGATTCTCATTTCCATATTCCTAGAAGCAATGAATTTTAATACAATTTAAGTTCTTGTTATTTTCCAAACTGCTCTGTAATACTATTAACTCATGACCAGTTTTCAATACATTAACACTCTCTCACACATACAAACACTTTGATATTTTTAAATAAATATCTATCTAGTCATGTTAAGTTTAAATTTAACTCTATTCAATTTACACATTACATTTGGTCTGATTTTCTAGGCTAACAAGAACCTTCAGATTCAATCTAGCATGTATGTAATCTTCTCCATGCTGACTTATTCTATAATGTCCCAACAGCCTCTTCATCCCTGAAACTCACTCTAGCTCTAGAATTCACAAATTGAAAGTTCCCTTCAATCTTGCTGCCTTTCCCTTTTACTGGATGTCTCCTTCCGGAATATCCATGTAAGAAAACAGCTCAGGCTAACTGTGTTCCATTCTTTACCAGATTGCAACCCAGATTTTCTCTACCATGAACTCTCATCAGGTACAAACTACACTATCCTACATTATTTTATATACATATATATACAAATGCATGTATGAATATATTTATGTATACATATATGAACATATAAATATAGTAGCTAAGGAGTTTATATATACATATATACTCATATACATTTGTGTGTATGTATGTGTGTGTGTATATATATATATATATATATATATATATATAATATGTATATTTGAATGTGAATGCCTAATTTTGTTTCCTTTGTTAAACTCATGGACTTATCATTTGCAATGGTTGAACTAAATTAAGACTTTAACAATCAATAAATTTACTGTATATAGAAGGCAGTAAGGTAGAAACCAGTGAGTGGAATACTAAGACAAATAAGATACCATATCTATTTAAATGGTAATTATGGTCCAGTTGGGAACACAGAACATATATATATATAAAGACATAATCTGTGGTACAAATTAAAGATCACTGCATTTGAGAGTCATATGAGTTGAGTCTAATTCTGATATCTACACTTATGAACTCTGGACCTTTATTTCTTCATCTGCATATGAAAAGATTAGACTCTCTTATATAATTTATATAATCATATAATTTCTAATACTCCATCTAGCATTAAATTTATATTCCAACAATATCAGGAATAATATGTAACAACATATGTCAAGTTCCCTAGGAATAGAATAGACATTTGTATTATGGAAATTCAAAGGAAGAATATATTGCTTCCACATGAGAGGATCTTAGGAAGTCTTCCATGTCAAAGGTAGATACTGAACTGATATTTGACAGACTGGAAGAATATACACATACATACTTACATAATACATATATACGTATGCACATGTATATGAATGACATATACATATACATCTATGATATCTGTGTGGGTATCTTTCTAATCTTCCAAGGATGAGCTTAAGTTTGACCTTCAGCATGCAAAAGATCATCTCATCAGGAAGTATTAAAGTGATATATTCTTCTTTTGAATTTCTACAGTACATTGTGTGTATGTGTACATATACATATATATATATATACATATATACATGCATGTATTTCTGTGTGTATATACACAGGAAAAAAAAATACATTGATCAAGACAGGTTATATATCATATATGGAATGTGCAAAGCTTCCTTAGAGGACAGTAAGTAAGCCAATCTGTTTCAAATGAGTTCATTAAAGTAAGGGTATGAGGAAATAAAAAGTTTTAATATCAAGTTAGGGACAGATTGTGGACGGCCTTGAATGGCAACCTAGTGAGTTTAGTGAGATTCATCTTTTGGGTGTTGGGAAGAAGATAGGGAGATGATGATGGTGGTGATGGTGGTACTTCAAGGTTTACAAGGCAGTATATATATATATATATATATATATATATATATATACATATATATATGTATGTATGTGTGTATGTGTAAATGTGTGTATACATATATACGCATATATATATTTATATATATGAAATCTCATTTCCCCCATAACAATACTGCTGATGTATAAAGAAAGAGAGATTTACAGAAGATTTTTCTTGAAGCAGTATGAAAGCAGGATTAGAGGAGTGAACCCAGTGGTGGAATGATAAACAGTGGTATACATATTATGTAAGTTGTTATGGGGATATGAAATAAATATAAACCTTTCCCCAATGAATTTATTGATTTGGGGGGAAAGACCTTTACATGAAAAGAAATTAGAAGAGAATATAATGAGAAAAATTTAATCTGTGAATTTCTGAGTTACAAGGAATATCAGAGACCAAAATATATCCAGAGAAGCACTAGCCTCTATTCCATGATGGAATGACAATATTATATATTTTTAAAGACCTCCATTGTGTGGGAATTCCCTGAAAGCTCTAATTGTTTTTGACAGTTTGTCTTTTCATTAAACCCAAATTGTTCCCTTTTGTCTTCTACCCCTTGTTCTTACTTCTGCCTTCTGTGGACAAACAGTAGAAGAGTAGAAGTCTTTTAAAGCCCCTCAACCAAGGTAATAATTCAAATGTGTTACAGTTATAACATTCCCTTGGGACATCTCTTCCCCAGGTTGAACAGTTGTATTTTCTTCAACCAATCTTCATATGGCAAAAAATCTGAAGTCTTATAACAAACTGTTTGCTTTAAGCTATAAAGATTTAAATTATGCTGTATCTGATACAGAGGGTTTGAGAGTTTAGTTATTTGTTCTGTATGTATCTGTATATGCATTTATATGTACATGTATGTATATGTTTGTTGTATATATGTATGTATGTATGTGTACATATGTGTGTTTAATTTCAGGCTTTATGGACTCTTTTTACATGGACCAAAATACCAAACAATGTTATCTTGCTAGTTAATAAAAGGGGGTTCATTACATCCAGACCTTTAAAAACAAATAAACAAGCAGAAACAAAAAAACAAACAAAAGGCATAGGCAGAATGGAACAAGAAGAAGCTAGACAACAATTTACACCATATTAACAGTGATTTTCTGACCTGATAGTTTAAGGACCAGGTGTGTTATCCCTCACTTGGGATTATACAATTACTCCTGCTGGCTTGAAGGGGAGTAAACTCATCTCTCTGCCAATTTTAGGAACTCAAGCTCTCCTACTCCGTCTCATATAACCACTTAACAGTCTGATTAGTACTATTGATTTCAAAAGCATAGCAACAACAGATTTATAAACACTGCCCTCACTACCTAACGAGCAACCCATTCACTGGGGAAATGAGGGCATTAAGTTTAAAATTCAGCAGAATTTCTACATAGGTTTATTCCCATCAATTTCCAAGTCAAATCCCTTCCAATGTCTTCTCTCCACTTTCAATCCTTGCACCCTGGTTTCTCAGGCCTTCCTTGTTTGTTTCACTTCAACATATGGTCTAGAATACATTGATTCTCATGGGTTGAGTTCTCAGGTCTGGGAAAAAAAGGAAAGGAAAAGGAAAAAAAAGAAAAAGAAAGAAAAAATCTAAACTGGTTCTCAGACAGGGGGATAGGAATGGAGCCTTAAACCCCTTCCTCTTGCTTCATGGGAGCCACCCAGCATTCTTTTCCATACTACCCAAATGTGGAGATTCTCCTTTTGTTTTGGTCTATCATGTTTCTTTCTATTTGTCCACAGGGCTCTAGTTTGCCTGATGGGCTGCAAGAGTGTTCAAGAGGAACCTCCTCATTTCTGACTGTCATGTACCAGAATGTGTAGCAATAACTTTAATTCCCAACCTGATCCAGCTACATGGGTGTGTTGAAATTTGTACTTCTGACTTACTCTGTTAGCAGGACTGAAAGGGATGTTAAAGGTGCAAAGGATTCTGAGCAGTCTGGTTAGCTTTACAGAAGGTACAAATCTTTAAGGATCCCATTTGCATTTCATCATATAGGAAAATATCAACATTAATAATGATAATATGTAGAAGGGATCAGAATCTGGGATGCTTTAGTATAAGGAACTCACATAGCATATAGAGGACAAAGGGTATGAAATAGGAGGATGAAATTCAGGCAGTCAAGTTTCTGGTACTGTTCATCAAAACTTGACTCTCTATTTGCCCCTTAAATGAAGAATGATAGAGTTTTCATCTATAACTTTTAAAAAATGATGGTAGGTTGAAGTGTCCAATGACGGGATTCTAGAAGTATCATGTGTGTCCATGAACCATGTTCAATAGGAGGATTGAGAAAGACTGAAAATAGAGCAGGTGTGGCTAAGAGTTAATCATGAAGGATTTTTCATATTAGGATGTTTTGGACATGGTATTTTATTCATGTAAAAGTCAAGATCTTCAACTCAGTAACAGCACAAAGCAATAAAATAATCAAAAATTACTATTATGAGACTCAATAGGCTATCCACCATTTTGATTAAGCAGACTCAACCTATCTCAAAACTTGCTCAAGACAACAGCTATAGGAATGCATGTATAAAAATCAGTTTCCCTTTGTCAATGAGGAGAGAGTACCAGTATTTACATTAGAATAATTTCTCCTACCATCAGATTGTTATTAATATGTACTTCTTCCTTACATAAATGACTAGTTTGAGAATAAGGGAGAGAGATAAAGAGAGACAGACAGAGAGAGAGAGAGAGAGAGAGAGTCAGTCAGTCATTGGGCTCCTTTCATGCCACCATCCCATCAATTAAGAACTCCTAGGATTCCTAGGAAGTGTCTCTCCTGGGTGTTTAGATTAGGCAATTTTGATATATTGAATAAATGTTAATTGTTGAAACACTTTGTCATTCTTTCTGAATTTTCTATTTTTCTAGTAGTTCTTGGACCTCTTCTGACCACTTCAGGTCCGAAGCTCCCATGTTCTTGATAGGTCCACCTGATCATATTGGAACTGTGGGAAGACTGAAGAACACCTAGACTTATATTGAAAATCAAGAATAACAAACAAAAAAGAAGCAACTGAAATGCTTTTGCTCTCTATCCTTTTTTGAGACAGTTGGAAATTTTGTTACGATTGATCTTTTTAAACAAATAGAATAATAATTTTTTTTCTTTTATTTTACCTTCTTTTATATAGTTGCATTCAAAGTGTATACAATTTTGGTTCTGCCAGCTTTACTCCATACCACTTCATACACATCTTTTCATATTTCCTTGAATATTTCTTAATTTTTTTTAACATGGGCCAGTATTTCTAAGTAGGTAAAGTTTCAAAAATATTCTGTTCTTAATTCTATCTACACACAGAGCTTATCATTCCCATGTGTTTCCCATTGTAGTAAGAGGCTAAGAAAACACTGAGGAAGAAGTTATACAAAGACATAAAGTTTTTGGATTATCATAAATAAGATATATGGATTTCTTTTTTGTTATCTTTTTGGATTCAGGATGGGAGAGGCACAAGTGTATATTGCAAAGACTGGAAGTGTTTCTTTTTTGCTTTTGTAAAATAATCGCTAACTCTAAATTATCAGCCATGAGCAGTGGGTTCCAAAAAACCACTGTAGAAATTAAAATCTTGCTACTTCCTAAATTGTAGCTCTTATATTAATCATGTAGAGGCAGCATCACATAGTATAAATAGGATTGACATGTATTCAGGAAAGTGAGTGGTATGCTTCTGCCACTAACTAGCTTTGTGACCCTGCATAAGTTATTGGGCCTCACTTGAACAGTAAGGATAGAAATAATTTTCCTATCTATTTCTTGAAGTTGATGCTAGGATTTAATGAGAAAGTGGTTTGTAAACTCTAGATTATCGTACAAATACAAGATAGAATCATATAATTTTAGAATCAGAATGGACTTCAGAGGTACAATATATGATTCTGTGAACATGGAAAATCCTAGAGTAGAAACTCTGCAAAACAATGTTTTTTATCAACTTGTCTATAACTGAAGGTCCCAAGACAGTTGCCAGGTACATGGGGAAGTTTAGTGATTAACTGAGGCTCACAAAAATTTCTTTCACATAATTATTCTCTTTTTTCTTTCAAATTTATTTGAAACAATATTTCTATGTCAGGAATATATCCAACAAACTCTATGGTAAATATTATCTTTGTTTTGTAGCTTGAAGATCATTCTCCCCTCTAATACATAGACTAGTGTGCTCAATTCTCCATCTGAATAAGTGACTTCAAGTCCCAGAGAAACAACTTAAAAATGAGGTCTTGCTGATTCCTTAAGATCATAGATCTAGAGCTGGAAGGTACATTAGAAACACCTAACTCCTCTAGTATTCTTTTTTGGTGTTTTGTTTGTTTGTTTGTTTTGCGGGGTTTTTTTTTGTTTTTTTGTTTTTTTGTTTTGCTTTTTGGAGGGGAAAAGGTAGGGCAATTGGGGTTAAGTGACTTGCACAAGGTTACATGGCTAGTAAGTGTTAAGTATCTGAGGTTGGGTCCTCCTCACTCCAGGGCTGGTGCTCTATTCACTGTGCCATCTAGCTGTCCCACTCCCCTAGCATTCTTATATGTTAATGACCTCCATGTACTTACTTTATTATCCACTGAATCTGACCTTGTATGTATTCCTCCTTGCTGTCTCTCTAACTCTGAGAGTGGGAGTAAGGGAAGTCATAAATTGAAAAACTTCCATTTGAAGAAGCTCAGTTCAGCCAGCTTTTAATTTCATACTTTCCTTAAGTATTTAGAACTCCAAATCTCCATTCAAGTATGTAGCTCAGCATAGACATCTCTTTTTTTCACAACTTCCTTCAGTATTCTTACTTCTCCATCACGCCCCATGTTCATAACTGGGAAAACATTATCATCCTGCAAGATCCCATCCCATACCAAGAATCCTTAGAACACCTCATCACCACCTTCTGCCCTTCTCTTTGGAGGAAGGTCCATGAACTACAAAACCTCCATTTAAAGACAGAATTTAGCTTAGACATCTCCTTATTTTCACCTGGCTATCTTACTCTGGTATAGGGAGTATGCAGGGAGGATTAGCAACTATGGTATGAAGGCTTGCCTAACTCTTTTCAAAGCTGCTCATCTACCTTTGATGCCCTTCAACTCTCACCTATGGTTCCAAGAAACTATAGCATTCACAAAGGTCATACCCCAATAAAATCATCTTGGCAGATTGACTAAACCAGGTTAAGGGTCCCTTAAAGCCAAGGGTAAGTTAGGGAGATGTTTACCCCAAGTATGTGAAGAATTCCCTTTCCTTCCAACAGTCATGAAGGTATCTGAGGCAGGTGCTGTGGAGTTCTCAGAGCTTGGTCAGATATCAAAGGCGCCAAGGTCATCCAATGAACCCTGGGCCACCTCTGGTCATCTTAACTTTGCTTTTCCCCTGGACTTTGAAAACTCAGGATGAGAAAGTGAGACTGATGACTTTGTGTAACTCTGCCTCACTTAAATCCAATTCATGAGCAAGTCAAGATATTACTCTGTGATGTCATTGTTCCTCTTTGAAAAGGAAGAAAGAACAACAAAAACAACCATGGGATTTCTTCACTTCACATATGTTCTAATACCCAGCACTTTCTCTTCTCCCACTTTTGTCTGTTGTCTTTCTCCTTATGTTGCAAGATCCATGGAAGCAGGATTTCTCTCTCTTTTTTGTATTCCCAGTGCTTAGCACAGTGACTGGCATATAAAAGGTGCTTAAAAATGTTTATTGAATGACTGACAACAAGACATTTCATCTCCCAGCTCCATGAATTTTCACTGACTTTTTCTTGGAATAATGTCACTCTGCATCCCTGCCTCCTGTATTACTTGGCAATCTTTGAGTATCAGTTAAAATTTCCTATTATACAAGGATCCTTTAAAAGTTCATCTCAATATTAGTTCTTTTCCTCTAAGATCATATCCAATTTATCCTATTGTATTTGTATGTTGTTGCTTGCAATTGTGTCCCCAATAGATTGTGAACTCCTTGAGGGCAAGGACTGATTGGCCTTTCTTTGTCTTCAAGGTATTCATCACAAAGCCTGGCACATACTAGGTTCTAAATAATTGCTTATTGGTATGACATCAATAGTCACATAGTCCAATCATGGAATACCCACTTCAAGGAATTCTCCCTATAATATACTTCACAAGACATTGTCTAGACTTTTCTTGAAGACTTCCAAGGAGAGATTCATCACTTCTCAAAGCAGTGCATTTTTCTCTTGGAAAACAAAGTCCCACTCTCTATTTTTCTTTTCCTTTTTTACATGTGAGAGAATAGAGGACTAGAGAGAATGAGTCACTTCTCCAAAACCATGAACTTAGTAAGTGTTGGAAGTGGGAATCAAATGAAGTTCTTCCTTATTCCAAAGTCAGGGTTCTAAAGTCTATGCCATACAGCTTCTTCTAACATTCAGATTCCACTCACACCAGCCTACTGTCTCTCCTTAATATACATCATTAATACAAACAAATCCCAGTACTCTAGGTACAGATAAAAGCAACCTATACTTATTTGATAACTTAATTTTTTCCTTCTTTAATAGTCAGAAAACTAATAGTTTCCATCTTTATGTTATTTAGTTCCCCTCTATAAAGAAAAGAAATAGTTACATGTACAAGATAAAATCAATATCACTAGTAGTTATTATGCAAACAACAGAACTTCAATTGTGAAAACGGCATGTGTCCTGAGATGTCTCATGGGAAGATAGAAGGCAAAGTGAACTCTTTAACTACTATTGAAAGTAACGCTGCCCCAGTGATCCCATTTTTGCCAGTCTTACTTGTCAGTTTGGAGTAGGCTCTGTGGAGGGAGGCTCTATTGGGAGAGATATCACTCAGGCTGTAGCTTTTGTATTACCTGCTATCCAGCATAGATCAGGTTATCCCCTACCTGTTTGACAGTGCATAGAAACCCACTCCCCCTCCTTATCTACAATGTCATTTCCTTATAATGAGTTAATTGGGAAAGACCTGAGACACAATGACTCATCTGCTTTTGGTGACTTGTAGCTGTTCAAATTGTCTTTGTCTCATTAAGAAAGTGATCAATATCAGAGTTAAGATGGCAGAAAGGAAGCAGTAGCTTTTCAAAGCTCCTCCAAGAATTCTGTTGCTAAAAGCTAAAAAGTGAATTTGAACAGATTTAAGAATGACAGAATCCATTGGGAGACAGAGCATGGCAGATTCCCAGCACAGGAAAGTGCCTACTCAGGTCTGGGCAGGGAGAACACAGAACACACAGGGGCTGCACCAGTGCAGATCTGAGAGCAGAGTATGGCAGACTGAGAAGAAGCTCCAGCCAGCCAGCACTCACCCACACCCATTTGCAGCCATCTCACCACACGACAGAGGATTGTCAGAGCTGGGTAAGAGAAAAAAGCAGGGCCTGCAGCAGGAGCAGTATCTTTACCTGAGGCTACCAGCCATCAGCCTGGATGTTTAAAAATTACATACCCAAACTTCCAGAAGGCAAGATGGAGGAATAAAACTTAGATGCTCTGATCCTCCCTCGCTGACCCAGAAAAGTCTGGAGTTAAATGCCCCACCCAGAGTAAAATCCTGAAATAGTGAAAACAGGCTCAGGCTTGGGTGTCACTGAGGAAGGGGGAAGTTAGGCAGTGCAGAGTCTAAGCCCAGGAGGGTGGAGATAGCAAACACTAACTACACAACCCCAAGTGTGCATTAGCACCACCTATGGGGAATCAGCTGAGAGCAGCCCTGCCCTGTGGCCGGCCTCTTGATACTGAGCCTGCAGAAGCTGTAGCCCAGAGACACAGAGGTAGAAACCTGAAGGAGCCAGACCCACCCCGCCCCCATAGGTTACTCTGTGAGCCTCAGGGTAACTCAGGGGAAACAATGAGATTCTGGGCCTTGGCCTCAGTCTAGTCACTCAGAGCTACAGCTCATGAAGTGAACAACGAAACCCCTACCACCCAGCCTGAGAAGCTCAATACTTCTGCACCCCAGAAGCAGATATTCACTCTAAAAATCCAGGACACTGATAATCACAATGTGGAAGAAGGAAACTACAAAGGCTAGGACCATCAACTCTTTTAATAGTGAGCAAGAACAACCAAGTTCAGAAGGCAACACAGACTCTATACTCACACTGGAGATCACAGAAGGAAATGTGAATTGGTGTCAAGCTCAAAAATCATTCTTGGAGGACCTCAAGAGGGATTTTAAAAATGAAATTAGAGAGGTAGGAAATAAATTTAAATCTACAGTGACCAAATTGGAAAAAAATCTCACTGAAGAAAACAAATCTTTAAAAAGTAAAATTGGAAAACTAGGACGGGAGTTCCAAAATCTAACTGGAGAAAATACGCCCCTAAAAATGAAAACTGAATATATAGAAAAGGAGCTTCAACAACTGATTGAGGAAAGTAATTCGCTAAAAATCAGAATCAGTCAACTTGAAGCTAAGGACTCTATGATGCAGCAAGAGTCAGTCAAACAAAACATAAAGAACGAAAAATTAGAAGAAAGTGCAAAATATCTCACTGGAAAAACAACTGACCTGGAAAACAGATCTAGGAGAGATAAAATAAGAATTATCAGCCTACCAGAAAGCCATGATGAAAAAAGCAGCCTTGAAAGCATCCTCCAAGAGATTGTCAAAGAAAACTGTCCTGAGGTGCTAGAATTAGAAGCTAAAATAGTTATTGAAAGAATTCACTGATCTCCTTCTGAAAAAGATCCCGAACTGAAAACTCCAAGAAATAAAGTAGCCAAATTCCAGAGGTACAAGGTCAAGGAGAAAATACTGAAAACAGCCAAAAAGAAACAATTCATATATTGTGGAACTACAGTCAGGAGTACACAGGACTTAGCAGCTGCTACATTAAAAGATTGGAGGGATTGGAATTTGATATTTCATAAAGCAAAAGAGCTAGGACTGCAACCAAGGATCAACTACCCGGCAAGACTGAGCATAATCTTTCAGGCAAGAAGATAGTCATTTAATGAAATAAAGGACTTCCTGACTTTCCTTATGAAAAAGCCAGAGCTTAATGGAAAATTCAATCTCCACTTACAAGACCCAAGAAAGACATAAAAAGGTAAACAACGAAAACATACACTCATACATGCACATACACACACAGATGCTCATACATGCACATAACTTGGGACTCAATAAGAGCAAACTTGTTTACATCCCTATATGAGAAGCAGATACCTATCAATATTGAAATTTGTATAAGTATTGTGACATTTAAATGACATGAAAAGAGGGTGTGGGTATAAGTGAACTAATCTGAAGATTTCTTTTTAAAAAAACCCTGTTAAGGAAGAAAAGGAAAGGTAGAGGCAGAAAATGGCAAATTATGCCACAAGAAGAGGGATTAAAACATACTAAAGTGGAGGAGAGTGAAGGAAGGAGATGAGTATCATGTGATCATTACTCTCATTGGTTCTGATTTAAAGAGGGATCAATACAAACAGTTAAGTTTAGATTCTAATATGAAAAGACACAAAAACTCATAACAATATGGGGAAAAGAGGGAGGGAGAGGAGCAATGTATGAAATTTACTAGCACTGGTTTGGGTTCAAGGAGAGAAAAATATACTCTGTTAAGAATAAAAATCTCGGGGGTGGAGCCAAGATGGCGGCGTAGCAGCAGCAATATATCGCAGCTCTCACATAGCCACCCCAAAACACCCATGGAATAGGACTCGGGACCAACCTAGAACTTCAAATC
>CM053586.1:125773870-125798332 GCA_028646515.1 Pseudochirops corinnae
GGCGTTCTCTTGCTCCACCCCTTCCTGCTACATCAGCAAGCTCAAGGGGTGTGGAAGATCTTCAAATCCTAGTATCGTTACAGAACCTCACAGGAAAATTTTGATTTCAAAGGATCTTCTATTAGTACCATTTATATCACTTTAACCACCTTATCATAGGGATTTTACCTCTATATGAACATGTTCTGATTCCATATCTTTAAAATTTGGTCCCAGATTCCTTTGTTTCCCCTACCATCTGTTAGGTGATACTGATTAACTGCAATATCAGACTTCATCAGTAGCTGCTCACTTTGAACATTGCAGTCTGAATGTAAGGTTAAACAGAAAGGCATTGCAGATATTTTAAGGACCTTAAATAGTCATACTTCTCCTCCTCTGGTGACTCATAATGTTATAGAGATATCTTTTGATGCCACTCATGCACAAGTTCTGCCATGTGCTGCAAAGGTAGAAGGGTATCTAATATAGTTAGAGTAACAAATCTTGTTTATATCTGAAGAGGGGCCTGATTGCACATTCAGAGTCATCTCAAGATGGCTGGGTATTAAGAAAAAAATTTTTATTAACTATGGAGAACAGCTCTTCTCATTTAAACCTGTCATATCATTAATATGTGGAAAATTCTGATTTGGAATCTCCTTTTGCTAATGTACTAGTTTAATTGAAGATCATGAAAAAATTGAAAATATAAATCATTCCTCAGTATTGTATAGCTTTCTTTGTTTTCATGGTGAGGGTGAGGAAAGTATATTCCAAACAAATCTTAATTTATTTAATTTTAAAAGAGAACTTCATTTTTTAAAATAATAATGTATTTTGACTCAATATTTTTATAGATTAGGAAATTGAAGAACAGAGAGGAGAAGTAACTTGTTTAAGATCACACAGCTATTTAGTGGCAAGGTAGTTATTTCCTACTCTAATGTTCCTTCTATTATTGTAGTAACTCTATAAATTTTGTGAACTTTAAAAATAGTGTATATAGATATCCTCAAAAAAAGATAATAGTGGGCAGCTTGGTGGCTCAGTGGGCAGAGCACTAGCCCTGGAGTCAGAAGGAGCTGAGTTCAAATACGGTCTCTTATGCTTCCTAGTTGGGTGACCCCAGAAAAGTGAATTAAGCTGATTGCCTGATTAACTACAAATAAAGAAGGATAATAGGTATCTGCCATAAAATATTTCAAGCTCACAGAACTGAGAATAATGGAATTGAAGAACTCTCACTCTCTCTGTCTCTCTGTCTCTTGTCTCTTTGAGTCTCTCTCTCTCTGTTGGCATATGTTTGTGTATATTTACTACAAATAAGTTTTTTCTCTGTGTTACTAATAATTTCATATTTTCTTAATATAATTTTCATCCCTCATCATTAAGTTAGCTAAAACTTTATTGATATGTTTAGTATTTTCAAAAACTAACCTTTTTTAAAAAACATTTCCTATTTTGTCTTTATTTTGGACAACTTCAGACCTCTTTAGCAAAAAACTCTGTATTTTTTTCCTAACACACCTTGATGCCTCTCCCGCATTTCATACTTTCATATATACATATTCAGCTTCAGAATTAATCTAGAAATGAATCTTTAAAAATGGCTCCTCAATCCAAGATGGGCACTTCATGACAAATATCCTTAAAAATTCTGTTTTTACATTGAAATTCACGTGAAATAAGGCTCTCTGTTTCACACTTGTTGAATTTCATCTCATGTTCAGAGTAATGGTTAGAATGTAGGCCATATTTCTATCTGGACGTGTTTTATTTCACATACTATAATGAACAAAGGCCACAATGGAAAAAAAAAATTCCTATAGGATATTTTGTTCTTAGAGATTTCCCTGCGGACTACTTGAAATTCATTTATTTTACATATTTTCTTTCACACAAACTGTATCTCCTAAATGCCTTGAAGGCTCAGTAATATAGATACAGAGCATGAGGCACAAAGAGAATCTGAGAGGCATAGGTGATGAAAAATAGACACATATTCAGTTGACATTTGAAATGGGATAGAGAGTCAATGAGGCAGAGAGATTCCAAAAGGAGCTTCCAGATAGAGTGGAAGAAGGTTTTACACTGACAGTGGCAAGATTATGTCAAGGGCCTGAGAGAAAGTGAGTGCCCTGTGTCAAGGGGGAGTTAGCTGCAAGGCCTGAAGAGAAGAATGATGTGCTGTCATATGCCCAGTCAAGTGCATGAAATATTTTATTTTTAAAATAAAATTTTACTGATAGCCTTTGTTTTTATGTCATCTATGTTTTCCTAATGCATTCCTCTCTATCACTCACAAAAAGTATCTCTTGTAACAGCAGTGAAAGACAGAGACACAGAGAGACACAGAAAGAGAGACAGAGACAAAGACAGACAGAGAGACAGAGAGACAGAGACACAGAGAGCACTCTAGAAAAATAAGCACAACATCAAAAATAGTCAAACTTTATCTACAGTGTTCCACCCCCAGAATCTTCCACCTTTGTAAACAAGTAAGAGAGATTATTTCATACAATCTTTGTTAGGGCCAAGTTGGTTATTGTTACCCATAACAGTAAATGTCAGTTGTTTTGGTGGGGTTTTGCTTTTCATTTATACTTTTGAAGACATGTGTATTGTTTTTCTGGTTGTCTTTCTTCATCTTGCATCAATTCGTATGTTTGTTCCTATGCTTCCCTGTTTTTATTGTAGTAATCATTTCTTATAATTTCTTATATGTCCTGGGATCTAGGCTTCAATGTCAATTTCTACATGTTTCCACACTATTCTATGTTTCTTTCTAGCTATGCTCCTCCTTTCCCTCACAACAACAATTTGCATTCCAAACCTAGAAGTTTTTACCTTTTTTATTTTTTTGATATGTAAGGTTACTTTGTTGGGCTCCAGGCCTCTATACAACTTTCCTGTTATCCTCACACCATGGCTGCATTTGTGTTCACATCCCTCTCCCCTTTTAATACTCCATTATGTGTTCTGTTCCTTTATTAGAATAAAGATCCTTATATTTGTATCCTCAGTTTTTTAGCACAGTACCTGGTTGTGTTGAACATATCTTAGTATGTTTAATATATGGTTTCTCTCTCTCTCTCTCTCTTTGTCTCTCTCTCTGTCTCTCTCTCTGTCTCTCTGTGTCTCTCTGTGTCTCTCTGTGTCTCTCTCCTTGTCTTTGTCTCTCTCTCCTTTTCCTCCTCCTCCTCTTTCTCTTCTTCCTCCCCCTCCTTTTTGTATCCTACTGCATGTATTCATGTAAGAACTTTTGTCTAGCTGTTCTCTAAATGACTGGCATTTTATTTGCATCTCTTTGTTACTACAAAAACTGCATGTATGTATGAATACATGTGTATATATATATATATATAATACATTTATATATTAATTATATATATATATATATAATTTTATGTATAATAATGCACACATACATACATAAACTTTTCTCATTTACCTTCTTAGGGTATATTTCTAGTAGGGGAACCTCTAGTCAAGGAGAAATAGACATTTTAGTAACTTCCCATTGATTGTTATTAATGTCAAAATGGTTGCACTAATTAAAAACTTCATCACCAATGTGCCATTGTGTTCTTTTTTCAATGATCTCTCCAGTATATGACTTTTACCATATTTGCCTTTTGACTATATGTAAGAATTTACAGAATTTTATTTACATTTCTCTAAATATTAGTGCATACTTTCATAAGGTGAAAATTCTCCTTATGACAATTGTTCATTTTCTTTCAGCACTTAACTATTAGGAAATGGATTTTGTTCTCAAATATTCCTTTTAGTTAGTTTTTTTTTTTTATCTTGGCTATCAGACTAATTTTAGGGATATCTGATTTAAGCTATATGTGATATTTTTTATAAGCATGAAAATCTAAAATTAAACTTTGTACCATTTATTTGAAGAATGTGGAAGATAATCATTGGTGATAGCTAGCGTGATGGCTATGGTTTTTGAGATACGTAGTGAAGAGTTCAGATAAGAGGTCTCTTGGTCCACAAGTAAAATGGTGTTTATTATTTTCTATCCAATATCTTTGGCAGTGAAAATACTTTCTTCACACAACTTAAGATACTCAGAGAAAGTTCACTGAACAATAAAAAGTATTGCTAAATTAGAGTTGAATTTGGATATGAGACACCTAGAGAAAGATGAAAGTTTCAGGCCAACAATCATTTATGTAATAATCAATCATTGTAATCATATTTATAGTTTTTACATAAGACTTTTAGATTTGCAAAGTACTTTACAAACATCACTTCATTTGATTCTGATAACATATCTGGGAGGTGTATGCTATCATTAACCACATTTGACAGGTGAGTAAACTGAGTCAGACTGTGATTAAGTGACTTTTTTAGTGTTGCACAACTAATAAATGTCTGAGGCTGCAGTTTAACTCAGGTTCTCCTGAATAGAGTACTAGTCCACCATCTCTTACACTAACTGTCTCTATATGTTAATCTTCTGTATTCAATATATTAAAGAAGCCACTAATATTCAAAACTCTTAGAATGACAGTTATTCCCAGATAGATACTTAACATATGCAAACAGGTTTGCCTCTTCCATATTGGATTACTTAATAGCATTGTGCATTGAAGTTCCTTGAATTATTTTAGTCAAAATCATCAATACGCACCTAATAGATGTCAGACTTGGTGAATAAGTTCAATCAGTCTGCCAAATGAAATTTTAGTTTACCTAGAGGGAGGATGTAGTGGGACAAGAGAAGAAAATTTAGGAACAATTCTTGGGGAACACCTACAGGTAGGGGAAAACAAAAAAGATTAGAACTGAGGGAAAAAAAAATATTGGTTTTGGCAATTAGATCTTTGGAGTGGTTTCCTGTTAGAGTTTATGTTGAAAATCTCTATGTCTCAACAAAGAATTGAAGAATGAGTGAGAGGAGAAGAAGAGACATCAAGTATGGAAAACTTTTTCAAGAAGTTTACCTAAGGAAGGAGAAGAGAGGCAAAGAATGATAGCTTGAGGGGATGGTAGTAACTAGGAAAGATTTATCATTCATTCATTTCCTTGTTTTTAAATGTCATGAAGAAACTGGCATTTTCTAAGGGAATAGGGAGGGAAACAATTAAGATAAGATATTGAACTTTGAGGTAGAGACAGTGATTAAGTACCCAATCTTTCAGAGAAGGCAGAAATGGATTGTACCAAGTAAACATGGAGAGTTATTGTTCTTGGTCACTCCACAGGCAGTGGAGGGAGGTGGGAGGAAAGATTGGGATATGATGTTAAGGCATTATTTCACGTATAGAATGGCAGAAGAGGCAATTCATCTAATGGGATGATTCTTTTTTCGGTAAAAGATGAGGTAATCAGCTGAACACAAGAACAGAGGAAGGTATGGGGTAGAAAGATTTGAGGAAAAGGTTTGAAGTAACTTCTCTGGACATTGGGGTAGGGAAAAATAAAAACTGCTTGAGATCATCTACTAGTCTCTCCTACTTCATACTAGACTTTTACATATAACTGGTCATTCTCCTTGCCAAAGCAAAACCTCTATATATGCACTTAATTCTAACACTCTTCTATCATTTCCATTGCATTGCTTCAGTTAGTGCCCAATTGAGATGGGATAATATGAATTCATAAGGCACCCAATTAGCATAATTATGAAATGTTAAGTTCCTCCAACTTCATCATACTGGAGGAACCAAAAGATTGGAATCCTAGGCTGAGGTTTTTCAAGAAAAATCAGCCAAAGAATGAAGCAGCAAGAGTTTCAAGAGCAGAAAAAGTCCCCCATATTCTCATATATGTGTTGGACTTTGTAACTTAACTTATTCTCATTCTTATCAAGAATTAATGTACTATCATGCTCAGAGCTTCAAAGAATCACATCCCCTTTCTTCATTTACCCATCCTAGTCCAGATAACGAAAAGTTTTTTTTTTTCTTTAGTGCAGTGAAACACTACGTTTCCCACCTGGAGTAATTTTTCTGCTCCTTCTTTGATCATTATTTTTCCTTATTTTCCCCCTGGTGAGAGAATGTTTCCCTCATCAGACTGGATTGTCAGCCTTCCTGCTGGGTCTACCTTAATGGGATGAGTAATACCAGATGAACTGTTCACCAGGTTCACTTTAAAGGTCTCTGCTACTTCCTCACCATGTTTTATCATTCTTGAATGCCTTTCCTTTTGTTCATTTTTTAAGGCAGCTTTCCTTAATTAATTCTTGAAATCCCCAGACAAGTATAGTCCTTCCTTCACCTATTCCTGTGCCGCTGTCTAACTCAAAGAATTTAACCCCAGGGCCTTCTCTATCACATCAGTTAGGATATTTTCAACATGTTAATATGACTCAGTATCTCCAACTTTTACTGACAAGTCTTCAGCACATGTCTTTTGCTCTGTTGTACTCTATCATTCATCCCCTAAGCCCAATGGATTTTTAAACTCTTTATTAAGATCTTCAACATTCCAGGCTTTCACATTTTAGTAATTTATTCATGTTCCAGTGCTGAAAGATTCAAGTTTAAACTATAAATCAACATCTAGCTCTTGATAACTTATGGAATATTGTAGTATTTTCCATATGGAATAATATGTTCTTCCCACTTTGAACATATCTTACATAATAAATATTGCAAAAAATATATATTTTGTTATACAGATCTTTCCCCAACTCTATCCCATTATTATTACTTGGTAAATTATATCTCACAAAAACTATGGACTACTATGGCAAAAACCAGTAGGATCTCATGAGAAAGTACTCCTCCAGTTTACTAGGTTAAATATTTTATGGCAGAATACATTACGATGGTGGCATAATGGTGTTATAGTTCACCAAAAAAAAAGAAGTTTCAATTGTAGGGTGTCATGTAAAGCTTGCAGAACTCTCTGTTCATTTTTAACTTCATTATATTCTCTATTACCTCCATTTCTATATCTTTCTCTCACTTTCCATAAGAATTTTGACACTACCAAGAGTAGTCCTGATTCTATAGCCTAGAGATTTTATCTCTACATCTTCCCTTACATCTCCCTTTTCAAGGTGTTGGTCAATATAGATTTTCTTCTTGAAATTATTTCATATGCATAACAAATACATATATTTCTGTGTGTATGAAATATATACACATATTATACACACATAAATATAAATAAAAATTACATACACATATGTGTATATGTGCGTATATATGTGTGTAAAATCAAGATCTTTGAAGATTTGATTTCTTTATTATGGGGAACTTCCAGTAAGGCACCCTCCTTTTTAAATGTAGATTAGAATAAATTCCACAACATAATTTTAGAGAACCTTTTGAAGTACTGAAATATTAAATAACTTTATGAAGTTCATTCTGACAGCATATTTTAGTCTGGTCTTCAACATTGGTCTCCCCGGCTCTCATTCAACTATCCCATATCGTTGCTCCTTTATTTTTTTTTTAATATAACTTGCATTTATATATCTATGTACAAATTGCACCACCCCCCTCAATAGAATGCAAACTCTTTGAGGAAAGGGACTAATTAATTAGACCTCAGCAACTATAAGAGTGATTTTCACAGAAGAGAAACTATTGAGATATTTGTTGAATTAAACTAAATTGAAGTATTTATTATGATGATGCTAAGTGTTTAACAATAATGTTGGAGGTATACTATGATATCTACAAATTCCTTCTTAGGAACATTTCTTTTTTAAATTACAAATCAAAGGTCTTCTGCCAATCTCTTTTTCTGAAAAGAATAGAACCACTCTCCCATATAGACTTTTTGCTTTCCCTTGAAGGTAAACAAACATAGTCTCCATCTCTCTTTTTTTTAAAACTACTTCCCTTGCAAAAAGCTTGTCCATCCTTCTGTTTATTTGTATTTCATCTACAATTCCTGTGGACGCACAACATAATTGTATGATTCTTCAAGCACGTTTCCTCCCCAATATATCATTGTTAATAAGAAGATTTATGTGAGTATATGTGTCTCTCCTTGTGTACATTCAGATAAATTTCTTAATGGATGGTTATTGCATTACTTTTTTGGTATATAGGATTAAATTTTTTCTGTTTCCATTTGTTTCTTGTAACAAATACTTGTTACTTTCATAGAATTGTCATGTGCTGTGATGAAGTAGTGTTTTGGGGAAGGGCTTTGAAATCCTAGAGAGAAAAGTACTATGCAAATACAAAAAAATCATAAAGTTGAGGGGCAATAAGACAGACATGTAGGCCAGAGGTAATATTGGCAACAGTGAGAAGGCTGTATTTCTTGCAGCTGTTCTGAAGAAGGTTGTGAGACAAAACTGAGCCAGGTGGATGGAAAAGGGATTTAATGTTATTGGAGGAGGACATAAGAGTGCCAGCAACTTTGGAAAATGATACACAAATAGATTTGACAGCCTGGAGAGCATTTCCAGGAGTGTATCTGATGAGATATCCAGATTGTCAACTGGACATTCACCATGACTTTTTTTTCAAGTGCCAGTCTCTTGCCATGAATGACCATAGAAAACAAAGAAAGAGCTAGATTTTTAACATTAAAAACTATAAGAAATGTTAACATAAATATGTCAATAGCAAAGATTAAAAGTATGAACATAAAATGAGAAGATGATCAGAAAGGCCAATAAAGAAGATTTAAATTGGATCAACATGTATTAGGGAGAAATGAGATGAAAGCAACTGTCCTTACCAAAGAGAGTCACATTTATACACTTTGCACATTTCTTAGAGATGTTTAGTCTTTTAAATATTCTACTATTAAAACAGGTAACCCAAATTGCTAACCTAATTTTGTGTGCACCTGTTTTGCATTAGTATTGTTATTAATAATGATATATTAAGCACCAACAACACTCCAGATGCCACATAAATATATTGTTTCTGGCCAGGAGGTGTAGATGGGACATAAACAAACTGAGGAACAGGCAAAGTTTTCTCAGGAGAGATGGAACGGGAAGAATATGGTGGCTGTATGTGTTTACTGGAAGCGAGGTCTCAATAAGAGAGTAGAGGCACTCTTTAAAGCCAGGTGGAAAAGGGAGAACTTGTGTTTGTCAGGTAAAAGAGGGCCAAAAGGAGAAATGTAAATATAAATTACAATGTAGCACTCAGCTAGTTCTGGGTATGTAGGAAAGTTTCAATAAATAGGTAGTTGATAATAGAAGCTCAGGATAGGGAAACATTTGGGCTTTTAGAAGGAACTGTGGCAGAGAGGTTGGAGAAGTCTGCAATATTAAAGTAACTTATGAATTAGGCATGGAGAGAGCTTTAAGTGTAGAAATGGAGACTTTGCACTTAAGCATGGAAACTGGGTGATTTTACATGCAAATAGACTATTCCTGATAACATATAAGCTAAATCATTTTGCATGCACAGCTAAATTCATTCTGAGGAAACTGTTATGTAATTTTTTTAAAAGAAGAAAAAGAAGAATGAAGGTGCTGTAAACCCTCATTTCTTACCCATCCATGACTGCCCCAAACATGAACATATGCAAATTTTGACAGAAAGCTTAAGAATACAATTTTGAGAAATGGTACCAAAACACTAAATTGCCATAAATTATTTAATTAAAATTTTCTACTAATATTTTCTCCTTTTTAAGAAAAGACAGTTGTGTAAAATTTCTTGAATTAAAACAAAAGACATGTGCCCTTTATTAGCCTACAGTTTAATAAACAAATGAACACTGATGACACTTTCTGGTTCTCATTACATAGAAACCATATGGCTAAATAGCTTTTTCTCAAAGGCTCAAGTTCAGGGTGTTAGAAAATGATCAGACAACAGTAGGACAATATAACTGTATACTAGTCTAGACTTTCCTCCCTCCTTTCTGTTTTACCTTAAAAATTATGGGAAAACTGTACAACAACCCTGTTTTCTTTTGACTAGACAGTCATCCATCTGAGTGCAGAAAGATATGAAAGGAGTGAAAGAAATGGGAAAACAAAGATTGTGTGCCCAGAGAAGTGAAAACAAATAAACACAGCAAAGAAATAAGAAATGGATTAAAATACATGGAAAGAGAAACGAAGACAAATGGATCAAACCCGAATAGGTAGAGGTAGACATGGGGAGAAGCAGGAGGAGAGAAATGAAGGAAAAAAACAGCCAGAGAAATACAGAAATGAAGAGAAGCAAAGTATTGTTGTTCAGTTGTGTCTGACTTCTTTGCAAAGATACTGGAGTAGTTTAGCATTTCCTTCTCCAGTCCATTTTACAGATGAGAGAACTGAGGCAAACAGGGTTACATGACTTGCCCAGGGTCATACAGCTAGGAACTGTGTGAGGTCATATTTGAATTGTGCACCTGCATGTTGAGTCTTCCTGACTTGGGATCTGGGGCTCCATCCACCACAAGTCACCTCCATGCCTCTACCAGATGAGAACAGAGAAAACAAAGCAAAAGGGCTACCAGTGGTTCTCAATCTTCCTAATGCCAGGACCCTTTAATACTCCTATGTGGGCGGACTCACCTGGAGACAGAGGAGCGGTGTCTCGGTTCCTAATACCATGGGAAATATGTTTTCCGATGGTCTTAGGCGGCCCCTGTGAAAGGGTCATTCGACCCCCAAAGGGGTTGCTACCCACAGGTTGAGAACCACTGGCCGCCTTAAACACATCTGGTTTGCAGAGTTTGAGTCCTAGAACATATAGGTTTAGAAAAGGGGGACCTTAGAGGCTATCTAGAGAACTTTAACATAGATACCTCTGATTGTCTCATCCTTTTATTTTACAGAGGGGGAAACTGAGTCCTAGGGAGGTTAGGGGGCTTGCCCAGGGTCGCCAAGGCAGAAAGGGGAAGCGCTGCCCACAGCATGTTGCCCACCTCACCCCACTACAGGCTGGTCCCTTATTCTCCCCGGGCCTCGATTCCTCCAGCTGGGAGGGGCGTGTGGCCATGGCCATCGCCCAACCACCCCGGAAAACCTAAGATGCCGAGTAAACGGGAGGGCTGCTTCGTGAGTCCCCTGTGGAATGGCAGAGGAAGTGGCCAGGGGCCACCTGCCCTTGTCCCTGAATGCCGGCCTAGGCCTGCCCGACCTCCCTCTGGCCCGGTGGGACGCGGTGGCGGGACCCACAACCGGCTAGAGAAGTGGGTTGGGCATTGGCAATTAGGGAAACACCTGTCCTTACTTTCTGCGCGCCACTGGGCCGTAGAAATAAATCCTCCCTGAGCTCTTTCATTGGTTCTTCTCCCTTTCTTCCCCCCTTCCCCCACCTGCAGGTGCCGCGATTCCAACCAATCACTAGTGAGCTGAGGCGAGCTGGCTCCAGGTGCAGCGCAGGAGTCCGATTTCCCTGGCTGGGAGATTTAGGGGAATGACGTGTTAGACTGGGTGGGGGGGGGGGGTGTTAGACTTGGGGTGGGAAGTGAGAAGCTTACACTTGCACTTCCCAAAATGGAGCCAGAGTGCCCCGCCCTGCGGAAATGAAAAGGATGAATGGGGTGGAAATCCACTCCACAGAAAGGAAAAAGCTAAGGCGTCTTGGCCTCTCTCTCTCTCCACCCCCTATCCGGTGGATGAGAACTGGAGCGTAGGCCAAGGAGACTTTTCCTATGGAGATGGAAGGTTGTAGGGATTTGCCGGACTCCCTCCCACTGTTAAGCAGGCCTAGGCCCCACTCCGCCTGCCTGGAGGCTGGGCCCCGCTCCCTCCCTGCGCGCCCATTTAAAGTCGCTGGCCCTAGTCGTTGGTTCCTCAGGACTCGCATTAACCCCCTCTGAGACTCACACCTTGTAGAGAGACCGCTAGGTAGCCCACCCAGCCCACCGGACGGCAGACACTCCCGCAGGCCTCGGGCCCCCGCCGGCCTCGGGCCCCCGCCGTCTGCTCGTGTTTTCCTCTACCGTCTTGGTGACAGTCCCCTTACGGAATGTGATCCAGGCTACTTTCTGTCCTCCCCCTACTCCATTCCTTCCCGTTCTTTCCCCAGGCAGAGCGGGGTCGCTGGAGACAGGTGAGAAGGGGGCCTCTCAGACACGTGAATCCAGATCAAAGCTTCTGTCCCGCTGGACGTCCTTACCGCCCCCCCACCCCCACCCCGGCTGAGGCTATGCCTCCCTCTCCTTCCCACCCAGGCCCATCTCCCTGGGTTTCTGACTCAGTTGGGTGTCAGAACTGATCTCGGAGAAGTCCCCCACCCCAGCTTCCTGGGGCAAGCCCATGCTTCCCCGTCCCCTCTCCTGCCCCTTTAGGTCTGGCCTGGCCTGGGCCGGCTCCTGGGCTCCCGCTCCCCCGAGAATGACGTTCTAGGTGGTGTCTGTCAACGATTCTCCACCCAGCCCAAAGCGGGCTTGTTGTCTGATGTTCCCTCGAGAAGCAGCAGCTTCAGAGTTTTCCAAATGTTTGCCCTAAGTCGCTGGGTAGTCTGCTGGCCGCCCCTCGCCCAGACTTTACCTGGCAAGTGGTCTGCCGTGGTGAGGTAAGTGAGGAACCGAGGGCTCTGGGGCCCTCGCTTGTAAAGGCCATTTCTCCCTACACCAACGGTCTTCACTTGAGGAAAAGATTTCTAATGTCATTAGGACGAGAAGGCACAGAGGCCATAAGTTGTTGCCTGCTGATCTCAACCGCCCCCTCCAGCTGCCCGAACCGCCAGGCCCTGAGGCATACAAAATGTTAGCAGGAAAGGGGGACCCCTGAGTTAATTCCCAGGTTTCTTCTTTTCTGCCTACGCCATTTTTGTTCTGCCGTGGTTAGGCCCCTGTAAAGCATTATGAGCTCCCCCCCTGGCCCCATGAGGACACGGGGCAAAAAAGGAGGTAAAAATCGTGTCTCAGGCTGCTCTGAAGCCCTGTAGACAAGAGGTGAATAAAATGTAGGTGGTGTTAGATTTGTCTTGTCTAAAACCTACAGGGTTCAGGGTGATACCTAATTGGCTTCTGGATAAGGCCTGGGATTGTGAGTGCTTGCAAAGGTGAAATGTTTCTCTCTTCCATTAAAGAACCCACCCTCCTCACTTCTTCCCCTTCCCCCAGAAAAATATCCCAGGAAATTCTGTAAAGAAAATTTTTACCCATCTACCTGGCATTTGATATGATTCAACTTGGGCCACAATTACTTGTAGTTTACTTTCATTAATTCATGTCAATAAGGTACAAGGGGGTTTATAAAATATACAAGGCATTTCTGACTTTCTAAAAATTCATACTTGGTTTTTTCTTTCCTCTTCTGCTGTAGGGCACATAGTATGATCATTAGGTGTTCAGTTTCCCAACAACTTTCTATGGAAAAGCAAGGGAAGTGGGCCATGGTTGCCATGAGCAACTTTGAAGAACTGGACACCTTTAGAGAAGCTTGATCAAGGTGCCATCATCGTAAGACCCTCCAGATCAGGGTAATGTCATCTGGGATCTGATGGTGTTTCAAATTATTGGCAGTCTTAAATGGAAAAACCTTTGTTGTGAAGATAGATAAATATGAAAATAATACGGTGATTCCTCAGGATCATTGCAAAATCCTGCCTCTAGGTTTAAAAAAATAAATTGTTCAAGGACAGGATAGGGAAGAGCATAGCCAGACTTCATACTGCTACAATTTCACACATTTGCTAGCATACATGGTCATACTCATCTCATTGTTTTGGGCACTTCCGTTCTCTCTGGTTCAAAAAGCCCTGTGTCATTCAATGGTGTGGTTTTTTTTTTTCCTAAGGGCTTATAATATCTT
Organism: Pseudochirops corinnae; assembly: GCA_028646515.1. Classification (NCBI taxonomy): domain Eukaryota; kingdom Metazoa; phylum Chordata; class Mammalia; order Diprotodontia; family Pseudocheiridae; genus Pseudochirops; species Pseudochirops corinnae. The sequence continues at coordinate 125,787,507 of CM053586.1, forward strand.
GAGTTAATTTATCCTGAAGCAGGGACCTTGCTCTATTCTTTATGAGCAGCTTTATGCCAGTTTTTCATTTCACTGCTCTTTGTTTCCCTGCTCCCCCCCAGTACAGTGCAGGGGTTTGGTTTCTGCAAAAGAGCCAATTCATTTTTAATTGTTGCCCAACCACCAGTCAAAAACAATAATCTAGGGAGCAGAAAGGATTCCTAATTCACCTACTTGAATTTACAGAGCTATCATTTGTTAGCTTTTGTCGGGATAGAAGTATAGTAAATGCTTTCATGGACATCATCTAAGGAAGTTTTTGTAGATGGGGAAATTGATGTTGAAATGTTGTCACTTCTTCCCAAACCATATGGCTAGTGAGTTCTCAGCACCAGGATTAGTCTTGACTATGCTTTCCATTGTGAAGATCAGTACTTCTCACCCATCTCAAAGAAGGCATGAAGGGGCAATGAGAGAGTATAAGGAATAAAGTACTTCTTGTAAAACATTCTTGTTTTATAAGTTGTTCCCTTATCTTGAGTGGAGCTTTAGATACCCCTGGGAGCCATGGATGTTAAAGACCAGGATGGGCCATACTCCAAGGACACAGTTGAATTGTACAGGCAGTTCAGAGAAGGGAGAGATTATTGTGGCCTAGGGTAGGGATTGGTCTGAGGCCACCTTAAAGCTTTTATGTAATAGGTATGTATGTTTCTTGTCTCTCTTCCTTTTGGATTGTGAGTTCAAGGGAACCATATTTCAGGTAAACTTTGTATCTCCCTTGCTACCTAATTTAACAAATATTTTGCGTATAGTCAATGTTTAATAAAGTATGTGTTGAATTTTAGTAGTATAGTAGATCACTAGCTGGACTTTGAGAGTATTGAGATAAAACTGATTATGGGTCAATTCCAAGTCCCATAACTTAAAAAAAAAAAAATTGTAACAGTGTGAGATTGGGAGTTGTAGTTGCATAGGTCATGGGATGGGAGAAACTTAGGAAATTTTCTAGTGGGAAGGTCAGGACTTAAATTTATTTTCTACATCTGGCCCTCACTAATATAAGATGAAGAGGAGCTAAAGGAAGAAGCCATATATGACAGAACACTGACTGGGGCTCAGGGGCTCAGGGTTGGATACATACTAATACATCAAAATTGTGCTTTAGTTGTTGGAAATGGTGGTCTTAGGGTTAATTAGTTTGCTTAATGATTGATTTTTAGTAATCCTCAGGCCCCATTCAATTCCCAGAGCTTGGTTCCCTTTTCCCTGCCTCATCAACACCACTGTTATCTTGTAGGATCTTTAAATGTCAGAAGTAGTATGGATTTGTTTTTATTAATGAGGAAAAACTAGAGCTGGAGAGAGGAAGTAATTTGTGGAAGATAATAAATCTATCTTCTTTCCTCACCTACCTCATCCTGTACTAGTAAGAATCATTAGTTATAGAAAATACAAATCCTAATCCTATATTTAACTTCAAGACTTTCCTGATTTTCCCCATTACCTCTCCTGACGAGACTTCTTAATAAAAAAGACTGAGTAGAATGTGAGTGTGCTACCAGACTTTGTGACCAGGGGAAGGTCACTTAATCTAGTGGTTCTCAACCTGTGGGTTGTGACCCCTTTGGGGGTCAAACCACCCTTTCACAGGGGTCGCCTAAGACCATTGGAAAACACATATTTCTGATGGTCTTAGGAAACAAGACACTACTCCTCTATCTGTCTCCAGGCAGGTCTGCCCACATACAGATACACCCACATACGAGTACCCGGTGTGATGACACATTGCGCCAACCGCATCACATATACCCCATACAAATACAGGTGTATATGACAGGGTTTGCGCCATGATGTACTTATGCGGACCAGTCACACATGTGTAGAGAGCAGCTGCTGTGTTGAAAGCAGCTATTCTGTTAAAAGGAGCTACTGTGTTGAAAGCAGCAGTATTGGAGGTAAAACGACACTTCATGAATTATAATTACTGGGTAAATGTAAAATCATGTATTGTAAAATCATCAACTACTGCAAAGAAAAAAATATCTGTACCATGGGAACTTAATCTGGATGCTGATGGGTCTTCTTATATTCAGCTGTGGTTGATGTGAATACTGCCCCCTTGTGATAGTAACAGGTATGTAAAAAAAAAAAAACAATACAGAGAATGGTAAATCATATTAAACTTTAATCCACTGTATTGACTGAACTGTGCCATGTATCATCTTTTGTATTATTAAAGCTATTGTTATATATTATTTTCATTAGCAAACCATCCCATGACAATGGATCATGTAGAGAATGTTAAGGAAAGAAAATATAGTGAGGATATTTTACAGTATGGTTTTACCTCAATAATTACAGCAAGAATTGAGAAACTGCAGTGTGAAGTTCTATCAGCTGAATCTATGAAGCTGAACAAACTAAAACGCCATTTTGATAGCAAGCATCCAAGCTTTGTTGGCAAGGATACCAACTATTTTAGGAGCAAAGCTGATGGACTCAAGAAAGCCAGATTTGACACTGGTGGCAAGTTTCACAAACAAAACGTAGCAGCTATTGAAGCTTCTTATTTGGTGGCACTCAGAATCACCAGAGCTATGAAACCTCACACCATTGCTGAGGATTTACTGTTGCCAGTGGCCAAAGACATTGTTTGAGTTATGATTGGAGATGAATTTGTTACGAAATTGAGTGCAATTTCCTTATCTAACAACACTGTCTGCAGATGAATAGATGACATGTCTGCTGATATTCTTCATCAGGTAATCCAGGAAATTAAATCTGCTCCACTTCCAATATTTAGTATCCAGCTTGATGAATCTACAGACATTGCAAACTGTTCACAGTTACTGGTTTACGTGAGGTATATTAATGAAGGCGATTTTAAAGATGAGTTTCTTTTTTTGCAAACCTCTTGAAACCATAACTACTGCATGTGATGTTTTTGACACAGTTGATTCATTTCTGAAAGAGCATAAGATCTCTTGGGAAAAGGTTTGTGGTGTTTGCACAGATGGTGCTCCAGCTATGCTAGGATGTTGATCTGGATTTCAAGGTTTGGTACTGAACGAGTTACCAAAAGTCATCGGAACTCACTATATAATTCATGGGCAAATATTAGCAATGAAGATGCTGCCACAAGAGTTACAAGAAGTAATGAAAAGTGTCATAAGTTCTGTCAATTTTGTAAAAGCAAGCACTTTAAACAGTTGACTGTTTTCGCAACTGTGCAACAAGTGGGATGCGCCAAACAATGCTCTGCTATTTCACACTGAAGTGAGATGGTTGTCAAGAGGAAAAGTTTTAAAATGTGCTTTTGAGCTTTGTGCTGAACTCAAAATGTTTTTTTAATTAAAAAGCAAGACCGCAGTTTGAAGCACTTTTCAGTGATAAAAGTGAACTACAGAAAATAGCTTGCTTGGTTGACATCTTTGCCATCTTGAATAAGTTAAATTTATCACTGCAAGGAACAAATGCAACATGCCTCGATTTGTCTGGAAAGATCTGATCATTCCAAATGAAACTTCAGCTTTGGCAAAAAAAAAAAAATGGATGAAAATAAAATTTACATGTTGCCTACCTTAACTGCTTTCTTTGAGGAACATGACATTGAACCAGACAAAAGGATTGCAATGATAATTTCTGTGAAAGAACACTTGCGCATGCTTGCAGACAAAATTTCATAGTACTTTCCAAATGTACCTGACACCCTATTTGCACTTGCCAGAAGCCCATTCACAGTCAAAGTTGAAGATGTTCTTGAGACAGCACAAGAGGAATTCATTGAACTTATTAACAGCGATGCAGCGAGAACTGATTTCTCTACAATGCCAGTTAAAAACTTCTGGATCAAGTGTTTGCAGTCATATCCCGTTCTGTCTGAGACTGTGTTGCGCCATCTTCCATTTCCAACAACAAATCTTTGTGAAACAGGGTTTTCCAGCTTGTTGGTTATCAAGTCTAACTATAGAAGTAGACTTGTTGTGGAAGATGATCTTTGTTGTACTCTTGCAAAAACTGCCTGGAGAATTTCTGATCTGGTGAGAAAGAAGAAATCTCAACCTTCGCACTGACATTGGCTTTTTACGCATACTGTCGCAAAATGTAACAATGTAGTTTATTGTTGTTATATTAAGACTATTACCCATGCTACACCATGCTTCAAGACAAAATTTCATTTATTTGTAATTAGAAATAAATATTTCACAATATATAATTACATATTTTTTTGTGATTAATCACTCTGCTTTAATTATGTTCAATTTGTAACAATGAAAATACATCCTGCATATCAGATTCATAACAGTAGCAAAATTACAGTTATGAAGTAGCAACGAAAATAATTTTATGGTTGGGGGTCACCACAACATGAGTAACTGTATTAAAGGGTTGCGGCACTAGGAAGGTTGAGAACCACTGCTCTATGCCATAAAGCACAGGCCACACTATCTGCCTTCAAAATGGCATGTATTTTATTTGCCATGACTCCATCAGTATCTACATCCCATTGTTTCAGTTAAATATACATTCTTTTAAAAGTCTTTAAAGCTTAGTGTTAAAGTGCCACAAGGACATAAAGACAGATAAAAGAGATCTGAAAGGTATAATGGGTTACCCTGATTAATTCTCTCTGCCAGTGTAAAATGACCTCTTACAATTAATTTATATTTAGAATATGTAGTGAAGTATGTGCATGTCTGCATGTGTGCATGTATACATGTACAGACACTGCACTAAGACTTTTGATCAGTAGTTTCAGTTGTGTCTGATTTTTTTTTTTTGTGACACCATTTAGGGATTTCTAGGCAAAGGTACTGAAGTGGTTGACCATTTCCTTCACCATTCATTTTGCGGATGAGGAACTGAGGCAAAAACGGTTAAATGACTAGCCTGGGGTTCTATAGGTAGTATCTGAGGCCTGAGTTGAGCTCAAGGTTTTCTTGAGTCTTCCTGACTTCAGGATCACCATTCTATGCACTATCACACATACATATACACATGCACATATATACACATTTATACATGTGTGCATATATACACACATATAAGTATGTATATGGATATATGTATATGCACACATATGCACAAATTTGTGTATATGTATTTATGCTTATATATGTGCATGTATATGCATACCTATATGTATACAAATACCCAAATGCAATAGTTTTTTTCTTGCAGAATCCTGCAAAAGATGAAATGTTCAAATTGTCTTATGCGATGTCAAAAGAAGTAGGGTTGAAGTGAAACACATCAAGTTGAACTTGGATTACCCACTCAATTATTTATGAGTCTCTTTTTCTTTAGATGAAAAGGCTGGAACAGATATTTATCTCTAAGATCCTTTTTTCCTGCCATATTATATGGATTTATGTTCTAAGGTTCAATGGAAATGTTTAGCCCCATATCCAGGTCACTTTTTCTCATAGAATGTGCCCAATAAGTAATCCTTTAAAGTAAGGCTTAGTCTTTGTCAGTGCCACTCCCTTACTCAGGAATATTGTTAATCTCAAGTGGCTTTACCAATTTTAGAAACAAAGCAAGAGAGCACGAATTTTCCTTTATTAATGTTCTTTGTACTTACCCCTAAGCAAATTTATCAGTTTTTTTAGCTTTCTAGTCAAGATAGAAAAGATGGAATTGGATATAAAGAAGGAGAAAGTTGCAATATTTCCTCTGTATTTGTAGTGGTCAGTCATGACTTTTAGATGTACAATGGCTAGTACCATTGGTAGTTTAGGAGTAAAATTTTCATAGCAGAAAAGGACATTTGTGCTCTCCACAGAAGTGTAATGCAGAAACTGTTTAAATAGGCCTATCTTAATGAGATGATCAATTTCGCTTGTCACTAACTTTACATTGCTGGACAGATTTATTCTCTTATAAGATACGGTGCTTGTGATTCCTGGATGGGGTGACTTTAGTTTGAATTCCCTGCTTCTTTTATTCTTTCACTGTCAAGTGGATCATTAGAGCTTCAACACTTAATTATCTTTTCACAGGAGTTGCATCTTATTTAACTTAATCATTTAAGCTGCTAATGTGTCTTTCTTTATATTTCATTTGCCATTATACAAAAGAAACTTATTTTGTTCACTTGACTTTTGTTTTACACATGAAAATGTGTAAAAGAAAAGTTGATTTGCGAGCATCCTTGCTTGAATCTTCAAATCAAAATTGTACTAAGTAAATCAGCAGTTAGAGTTTCTCATATTCTTTGGACTAGGTGGTGGGTCGCCACAATTTCTTATAACTTGTCATGCAATTAACTGAATCATTAAAATGGAAATAGTCCATTGTGACAAACTAAAATGAGTAAAAACCTGCCTAAGGGACCATGCTCTTTTAAAATACACACACACACACACACACACACACACACACACACACACACACACACACATTGTACTTCTATCTCTTCTAACTTTAGTGATGGATAATGTGACAAAAATATTCTGATTAAATTCTAACTTTGGAATACTTAATGAATTAGTAAAAGCATTAGAGGTGCCACTTACATTCACCTGTCATGGTAGAATAGGGACTATAATGCTGATCTTTTTGCCCTTTTTATTCACCTTCATGAAACCAAATTGTTTCAAAGGGAATCAACTCTCAGAATGATAAGGGATGGCAGGAAGGTGGAAACTTACGAGAGCTAGCTTAGTTCATGGAGTTGTTGATTTTTTACTTTTATACTTTGATCAAATGCAGGATCATTAGGAATCCTCTCCTTTTCAAAGTATTGTACCTGCCCCCATCATCATTTATCACCATATGGTATTTTTTTTTAACCTAAAGGGAAACAAAAATACTTTTAGAATCAGTGATTCCTTTCTAAGGAAAAAGTAAGAAATACATGAAAATATAATTTCTGGAAAGTTGCTTTCATGAAAATTTTCTATCCACACATATAGGCTAGTATGCTTTCCCAGCACATTTAAATAATGATGGCCTAGAGAGTTGGAGCCAAGATGGTAGAGTAAAGGCAGGGACTCACCTGAGATCTCCGGCAAACCCTTCCAAACACCATAAGAAAGAGACTAAACAAAAACCCAGAAAAAGAAAAAAAGGAAGTATGTTTCCAGCCTAAAACAACTTGGAAGGTCAGGAGAAATGATCTTTTGCACCAGGGGGAAAATGGAGCACTGTCCAGCAAAGGTTGTACCAGCACAGCTGCAGCCTCAGCAAACCAGGATCAGGCCTTGGCAGGTAATTGAATCAGCAGCAGCAGAAGCCATAGCATCTGCTTCCAGAACTCTTGGTCTACAAACAGTAAGTCTGTGGAACAACTGGTCAGAAGTAGATTGCAGGGGTTATTTTACTAGCATTGAGACAGGTCTCTGTTGCTTTGCCTATGCACATGCCTGGGTCACAGTCCTGAGTGGCAGTCCCACAGCATGGAAGAGCACTAGCACAATAGCATACTTACTGCAGCAGTAGAGAGGGGACCATCTTCACAGTTCCATGGTAGAAAAGAGTACTTCTGGTCACTCATAGACTGGAGCATAGACCCGGAGAGTAGTAAACAAGTGTCCTTAGATCATACTACCTTAGAAGAACTGAATACTTACAGGTTCCTAGAAGTATGTCTGAAACCACATGCATAAAACCCCTGAAGCTTGGGACAGTGTGTTCTCAACCCTAGAAAGAGAACCTTACTTTAACAAGCAGTTAAAAGTCAACTAACATACTGGGAAGATAAGCAAACAATAGAAACAAACTATGGCTTTGAAAAATTACTCTGGTGACAAGGAATATTAAAATATTACACTCAGAAGAAGATAACAAACTCAAGGCTCCTACATTCAAAGCTTCCAAGAAAACAAAGTATGAATTGATCTCAGGCCAGGGAAAAGCTCAAAAAGGATTTTGAAAATCAAGTAAGAGAGGTAGAGTAAAAATTGGGAAGAGAAATGAGAGTGATGCAAGAAAATAATGAAAAACTAATCAACAGTTTGGTAAATGAGACACATATACACAATACTGAAGGAAAAAAACACTTTAAAAAGCAAACTGGGTCAAATGGTCTAAAAAGCAAATGAGGAGAAAAATGATTTAAAAATAGAATTGCCTAAATGGAAAAGGAGGCCCAAAAGCTCATTGATGAAAATAATTACTTAAAAATTAGAATGGAGCAAATGGAAACTAATGAATATGAGAAATCAAGAAACAATAAAACAAAACCAAAGGAATGAAAAAAAAATAGAAGATGATGTGAAATATTTCATTGAAAAAACAACCGACCTGAAAAATAGATCCAGGAAGCATATTTTTTAAAAAATATTGGATTTCCTGAAAGCCATGTTTAAAAAAAAGAGCCTAGGTATGTTCTTTTAAGAAATTATCAAGGGAACTTGCCCGGATAGTCTATATCCAGAGGGTAAAAGAGAAAATGAAAGACTCCAATCATCAACCCTTGAAAGAGATCCTAAAATGAAAACTCCCAGGAATATCATAGCTAAATTTCAGAGTTCCCAGGACAAGGAAAAAATATTGCAAGTAGCCAGAAGAAATAATTCAATTATGGTGGAACCACAGTCAGAGTAATACAAGATTTAGCAGCTTCTACATTAAAAGATTGGAAGCTTTGGAATATGATGATCTGCAAATAAAAAAAAAAAGGTAGTTACACACAAGAATCCTATCCAGCAAAAATGAGTATAATCCTTCTGGTAGGAAATGGATGTTCAATGAGATGGAAGACTGTCAAGCATTCTTGATGAAAAGACAAGAGCTGTATAAAAATTTGACTTGGAAATACAAGACTCAAAAGAAGCATAAAAAAGTAAACAGGAAACAGAGTAAAAATTAATGTTAAAAAAGTTTATACGTAACTGTGAAATAAACAATATAGTAAAAGCTTTGGAAAAAAAATTTCTAAGATACCATATCAACTATCAGATAGGTTAACATGATGAAACAGGAAAATGATAAATGTGAAGAAGATGTGGGAAAATTGTAATGCTAATGCTTTGTTAGTAGAGTTGTGAACAGATCCAACCATTCTGCAGAGCAATTTGGGACTATGCCCAAAGGGCTATAAAACTGTGCATATCATTTGATAATACTTCTAGGCCTATATCCCAAAGAGATCACAAAAAGGGGGAAAGGAACAGCACATACAAAAAAAAATATTTATAGCCATTCTTTTTGTGGTGGCAAATAATTGGCAATTGAGAGCATCCTCCATGGCTTAGGGAATGGCTGAATGAGTTATATAAGAATGTAATGGAATACTGTTGTTACATAAGAAATGATGAGCAGATGGATTTCAGAAAAATCTGTAAAATACTTACATGAACTGGTGCTCAGTTAAATAACAAAACCCGGAGAACAGTGTACATGGTAACAACAACATTATGCAATGTTCAACTTTGATAGACTTAGCTCCTTTCAGCAGTGCAGTGATCTAAGACAATTCCAAAAGACTCATGATGGAAAATGTTATGTATATAAAGAAAAAAGAACTATGGAGTCTGAATGCAGATTGAAGAACACTATTTGTACACAGCCACATCAGATACCCAAAAAATATGACTCTAAACAAATTCTAGGGATCTAAAATGCATATAGATATATTTCCTGCTGAAGACAGCTCAGCTCAAAGCAACCATTTCAACTCTGAGAGCAGAAACCAGAAAAAAATGGCAGTTTTTGCCCTGGGGGTGGCTGGACGAGCTGAGCCCTGCCGCGGCTGGAGCTTCAGGAGAGTAGATCTGCAACACCTGTGGCAGTATCCAGAATTACCCAGCCATAAGAAAAAAGGACTCGGGTTAGTGGAACTTGGCTAAAAACCAGTGAAGAAAAACGGGTCCAACCAAGGCCAAGACACCTCCAGGGCAAAGAAGCGGAAAGCAGAGGTTCTGCCCCCACCTCCACATTGCCACTTCAATGGTCCTGGCCTGCAGACAGCAGGGGGGGACAAGTGATTGTTCAGAGGCCAAGTGCTCTCATGTTGAGAGGTCTGGATCCGGATTGTAGTCTTGGGTGGTGGTCCTGAGGTTTTGTTTTTTTTTTTTTTCAATGAGCCAGAGCTGGGGAGGGACCCAGTAGCCTCCTAAAAGGCCCGGCAGCTGGGAAAACTCCAGTGATTTGGGACAGAGCTGTTCCCTTTGGAAGCAGAGTTCCACAGAACTAAAAAACAAAAACAAAAACAAAAACATTGAATGGCGACCATGAATAAGCATAGGAAGCAAAGTAAGAACAGCAACCAAACCCAAGATTCCTTCTTTGGGGAAAAGAAGGAACAAAGCAGGGAAAGGGAGGAAGACAACGCAGTCAGAACTCCAACCCCAAAAGCTTCCAAGAAACATGAAGATTGCCAAAAACCTAGAGATCAGCTTAAGAAAGATTTTGAAAACTAAATGAGAGAAGTGGAAGAAGAATTGGGAAGAGAAATAAGAATGATGCAAAAAAATCATTAAAAGAGAGTCAACAACCTGAATGAAGAAATTAACACCTTAAAAAATAGATTAACTCAAATGACAAAAGAGGCCCAAAAAGCCAATGAGGAGAAGAATGCCTTAAAAAGTCGACTTTGCCAGATGGAAAAAGAATCTCAAAAGCATTCTGAAGAGAATAACTCATTCAAAATTAGAGTGGAGCAAATGGAAGCAAATGACTTTATCAGAAATCAAGATACTATCAAACAGATCCAAAGAAATGAAAAAAATAGAAGGCAATGTGAAATATCTCCTTGAAAAAAACCACTGACCTGGAAAACAGATCCAGGAGAGACAATCTAAAATATATTGGACTACCTGAAAGCCATGATCAAAAAAAGAACTTAGAAAGCATCCTTCAAGAAATTCTCAAGGAAAATTGCCCTGATATTTTAGAAC
>CM053586.1:125814555-125838319 GCA_028646515.1 Pseudochirops corinnae
TTGTTATAGGTTGGTAATTCTGGAAACTGTCACAACTGCTGGTGATTCATACTCCAGCCAGGGCTTGTTCTGGTGGCCCTAGGGATCCAGCTGAGGGTTCATGTGGTGCTGGTCTGGGCTCCCAGTACACTGCAATGAACCCTTTCCCATTTGCCTGCCAAGCTGCCTTCAGTGGGAGATGTGTTTCTCTGTCACTTTGTTATCTCTTAAGTGACAAATGTAATGAGTTTTTTCACTCTATCTTCATACTTCTTGACTTCTTTCTATCATTTGCCATTTTTAATTATCTTTCTCCTCTGAATAGCCTTTCCAGACTTGGTTTTCATGACAATGATCTCTCCTAGTTTTCCTCCTATCTGTCTGACTACTCTTCAGTTTCCTTTGATGGTTCTTTACTCTTGTTATCTCTCCTTGTTGGTGTCCCCATGAAGATTCTGTTCTGGGTTTCTCCTTGGTTTTACTCTATATTAATTTCTCTTTGTGAACTCATCAACTCCTATTGGTTCAATAATAATATCTATTGTCAAATTATGTCCCAGGTCTGTGGATTTAGCATCTATACATCTCTCCTAACCTCCAGTATGACATCTCCAAATATTTTTAAATCTCATATTGTTTATCTAGTAGACACTTCAAACTCACCATAATTTAAAATAAAATTCTTTAAAAATTCTTCCAAACCCTCCTTATTAATGTCAAAAGCAATGCCACCCTCCCAATCACCTACACCTACAAACTTAGTGACAAAAAAAAAATTTCTCACCTCAGGCAATTGATCAAACTTGTTGCCTAAACTTTTTTTTTTATCTTCACAATTTCACTCTTACATATCTCCTTTGTCTTTACTTACATAGCCACAACCCTAGTCCACGTCTGCATTATCCCATGCCTACACTTTTGCTACAGATACATAACTCATATGCCTTCCTCAACTCTCTTTCTACCCTAGTGTATGCTTCATTCAGATGCCAAGATGATTCTTGAAAATGTAAATTGGATCATGTCACCAGTCCTTACAATCCCTCCCCATACCAGTGAACTTCAGTTTCTCTTAACTCCTTTATTTGGAATCCAAAGAGCTTCAAAACCTGACCTTTGTCTACCTTTACATTATTCTTACACTTCATTCTCTTCCATACACTATATAATCCAACAATTACAGGCGACTTGCAGTTCCTCAGTAATGACACTGCATTTCCCACTATGCCTTTGAATTTGTCTTCCTATAAAGTCTGTCCCGACATCTTTATTTCTAAATTTACCTTAGTTAGTTGTATCTTTCATTGACTTAGATCTAATCCCACCTTCCTCATGATGCCTTTCCTGCTCTTCCCAGATTATGGTGCCTTCCTTTCTGAAATTACCATAGACATACATTGTATCTTCTTTTTCCTTGTTCTTTGTCTATTCTCTCCCCCATTAGAATGCAATATTCTTGAGACAGGGACTGAGTTTTCACTTTTCCCTGTATCCATAGCATTAACGACATTGTTCAGCATATAGTAATCATTTAATACATGATTGTTTATTTAACTTGGTTTCCATACACCATTTCTTTATGTCCTCTTTTCTTCTGACTTCACTTGAATTTCTATCTCTTCCCATAGACTTAAGCAACAGTATGTGAATATATGGTGTTTATTGAACAATGAAGTCATTGTTAAATGTCCTTTTATCTATGGTGACACCATAGGAAGAATAGCCTTATTTTTCTGTGACCCAATATTAAAATCTAATTTAGAAATTTCACTCACATAGAAAATTCCTCTATTTTACAAAAGTAAAACTTCATTCAACTACCATACAGGATTTCAAAGAAGATCTGAACAGAGATATATGTTGTCATGGAAATCTGGAAAGGTAATTTTTTTTTCAAATAAGTGGCTTAAGAGATAAATTCATGTAAGGTGCAAAAATGGGGAGAAACGTCTTCTAGATTATGGATCTGAGCAGATTTATAGGGCAAGAAAACAATATTGTATTTTATACTACAATTATATTTTGTATAACTTCTTTTAAAAACAATCCCTCAATTGCACAGAGTAAATATTAGAATGAATTTTAAAAATCTGTTGTAAGACATTGAGTTACTGAGGAGCCCTGTAGGCCCTGATTGCTGTTAGGAGGCTAATTATATTAAACTAGGAACTTTAAAAAATGTTCATCATTGACTTTATCTGCTAGATGCTTTAAATGTCTTATTCATGATATATGTCCTTTTGAATGCAATAAGGTTTGTTGTGATCTGATCTGAACTGTGTTTAAGACTAATGTAACTAGAAAAAAGCCAACAACAACAAGAACCACAAAAACCTTTCACCTCATCTGCATAAATTTGTAAAAGACAATTTCAGGGATATAGTGATAAGAGAATTTATTCTCTTTCATTGTCTACTTAATGTTATTTACATGACCTAATTTACTTCTTAGAGAGGGCCCCTTGGGCTGAGTCTACACAATGACAAAATATCTGGGTGAAAAGTGAATATTTTAGTCAATTTCCAGATGTTTTTATCTACTTAGTGATGAACTTCCAGATGCTGTCATGTATGTAGAACATCTGGGAAACTGAATATCTTTTTCATTTTTTTATCCAGATGTTTTGGCATCTTATAGTTGCAGCCTGTCAGAACATCAATTTTTATGAAGAGAAAAGAATACAAAATTAGCCAGAAATTGAGAAGAGCAAGAGAAAAATCCATGAATAATTTTTAGGAAAGGTCACTGACCCATTTAATCCTGAATCAGTATTTTGCTTGTGCTAATTGCATGAATTAATTCAACCAAGTGGTATGAAATTTTATTTAGATAGAATTTAGTGGCAAAAAATCTTGGATGAACTTTTTAAGGAATAATTTTTATCATGCTATACTCTTTGTTATGATTATTACAATGTACCTGCAGTGAAAGGGGATTTTCAATATAGATTACATGTACAATAAATAGACTCAATTAAAAACTGCATTTGATTTCTAGTAGAGGTTCCTTGATCTTTAATGTTATACCAGTGTGTAATCCAGCATTATATCTAGCGTATCACAGTCAATAAGCAGGCATCCTTACTGTCTCTGAATGAATGAACTTTATCTTTGTCATAGGGGATAGATATAAACAAAATAACTATTATTAATTTAATCTTAGTGTAGGGATCTTTTTTTATCATTATTTTTGACTGACTCCTCCACAACTAACTCTTGTCTCATGTTTTTTCCTGAAATTATATCTGTTTCATAGGAAGGTCAGAGACCACATTTTTTTTTAATAGTTGAATGCCCATATTTTATATGTCAGAGACAGAGACAAAGAGGCAGTCTCAGAGACAGAGAGACAGACATAGAGAGAGACCAAGAGACAGAAACACAAAGAAAAAGAGGAATGAGAGAGGCAGACTCTGTCCCTCCATTGCTTATTGCTCTTATCACCTGTGATTCAAAAAACTATACTTGTACTCCATAATGTCTGGTCTCCTACTTGTGTAAAGCACACAGCTTAAATGTTTCTACCTATGGTTTTTTTCCTTAAAAAGTTTATACAAAATGCTCTTTTATTTGCCTGGAATATCTGATCTACTTCTTTCCATTGATTCTAATCTTACCCTTCCCACAATGTCTTTACTAACCCCCATGGAGCCCTTTGCAAAAATTTTAGCCAGTTGGGTGAAAGAAAGAGACAGGATCCAATAGAAACAGAGAGAAAGAGAGAGAGAGAGATGAAGGGATAGAGGAAGAGAGAGAGAGAGAGAGAGAGAGAGAGAAAGAGAGAGAGAGAGAGAGAGAAAGAGAGAGAGAGAGAGAGAGAGAGAGAGAGAGAGAGAGAGAGAGGGACAGAGATAGAAACAGAGATACAGAGAGTAAGATCAAGTACTTCCAGTACCTTTCTCATTAGCAAATGTATGTCCCTTTATTTAATTCAGTCCAGACCAATGTGTATTCATTTAGTACCTGTTGTTATGTTCTTATCCAGGTGAGTTAGATACTTGGGAATATATAAAAGAAGCATATAGCATGATAACTGTCCTCATAAAACTTGCATTATATTTTATGGGAACAAACTTTAACATTTGGGTTGAATTTGAATACATAAAAAGAAATAGATTAGATAATTCATATAAAAAAGGAATGGGTTCAAAATCCTAGAAATAGAAACATGTAAGCTATTTTTATAAGCACTTGAGATCCAGGCAGATCTGGAGTTGAAGGCATAGTATGTAGAGTCAAAGGTGAAAATATGTATTAGGAAACTGTTATAGTCAAGATTGAAAATGATTAAAGATCTGGAGAAAAATTTTTCAGCAAGAATAAACAGAAGAATATCCTTGAGTTGTTTGATAATTTGAATGACATAGAAGAGGACAAGGCCTTAAACAGATGACATGTGGAAAAGGGACTCAAAGATGTGATTTTAGTAGAGTCCTGAGGAGATGGGGCATATTATTGGTCACCAACCAACATGTGCCATTTTGGATGGGTATGCTGCAAAATGGACAGCATGTGCCCTGGTAAAAGGTAACAAACTAGGGAGAGAAAGCACAGTATGTTGGAGTTCCCAGAATGAATTATCATTGGAAAGAGGCTGGAACATATGAAGTACCAAAGATAAATTTGTCATACTTAATTTTGCTAAGAGTTGGTCCTCCCAGACAAATTGAGAAGCTAGTATAAATAGATCAGAGTAGTATAAGAGGGTTGGCCAATACACATGTCTACAAATTCCTTGGACAAAAGTTAATTTGAATGAGGGTGGCCTTTTACAAATGAACTTGGACCTCTCTCCCTCCTCCCCCCTTGTTAAACAAAGTCTTTTAAATTTTGATGAGATATCCTGATCATTGATGTACATCAGTTTTGCTACTTTAGGACAGAAAATTTGATACAACTTCCTAAGCCATTTCACTGCTGACTATGTTAATAATAGAAATGTGAATTTTATTATAACTATTAGGTGGAACTGCTCTAGTTTGTAAAGATAAGACCATTGTCCCTTCAGGTTGCATTATAGTTCTTTCGAGAAGATTTAGAAACAAATAGTTAAGGGGAAACATATTAACAGACAAGGTCTACAAGAAATTTCAATGTAAGTTAAGTCTCTGCAAGTAAAAAGTCAAAATCCCTTTCACTTAATGTGCTGTCTAGTTTATTGAACATCTAACCTAAGGCCTCAAATTCTTCTGCATAAATCATCATGACAGCCTAAACTGTAACATATCTCCCACCACTTGACTAAGTCCAGGGAGAGGAATCAAGTCAATGGATTGTCTAGGTGACTTGTACAAAACCATTGCAGTGGATTTGGGCCATGTTGAGTAAAAGGAAGAACCACCCCCCACATGTTCACCAGATGACTAAGGATTTGCTAGAATATGTTAAAGTTCAAAGTCTCTAAAAAGCATGCTATATATTCCCAGTTTTATTAGAATCTTTGAAAGATGTGGAATGTGAGAATTTTTTTTCTTTTTGTTTTCTTCACAATAGCATGAAGTTGTTCATTTTTTGTTTAGTGTGAATTAAAAGAATAAACATTGATTATGGGAAATTTCTTTTTGGGAGAAACAGTATATTTTTTCTGTTGAAAAGTAGTAGGGGTGGCTAGGTGGCACAGTGAATAGAGCACCGGCCCTGGATATAGGAGGACCTGAGTTAAAATCTGGCCTCAGACAGTTAACACTTACTAGCTGTGTGGCCTTGGGTAAGTCATTTAAACCCAATTGCCCTGTTTTCCCCCCAAAAAAGCAAAAAAAAAAAAATTAAAAATTTTTAAAATAAAAATTATAGTGCATAAATAAAGGTCAACTAACATTATCAGAGTTTCATTGATAATAACTTCCTTGTTTATTAATAGAATGGCTTACACTTTTAATAATAGGCACAACTGGATCCAAATGCTCAGTACCATCATTAAATAAAAGACCACTACATTGGAACTTACTGTTGGCTTTCTGATATTTAATGATCTTTCTTAATAGTCTCTGTGTTTCAGTGAATAGTTGAGTATCTCCTTTCCTCATAAATGCATGCATTTTCCAGAGTAAGTCAGTGTTGATAATGCATGAGTGTGTATATGTCTCAATTGACAAGAGTATAATATAAACAGAATCTTTACTTTGTACTTGGTGGGGGAGTTAATAATTGCCTTATTCTTTAAACACAATGTAACTGATTTTATTCGAATGATTATTTTATTCACTGAATGTGAAATTGTTACAAGTTATCAAAAGCAAATATGCACAAGCCCTAATGATTTCTTAAATGAAATAGAATAGAGAAATAGTAGAAAGGGTATGCAATTGACTGAAAAATAGTTTTCAATATTATCATTCATACAATTCATGTAATACTTAAATATAATTTGTAGCCAATGGCAAATGAAAAGTTTATTTTTAAAATCTGTTAAGAAGAGACAAAGCAATTTATTTTTTAATGTACAGTCTTAATATACCAGCTCCCTTTTAGTCTTAATGCCAAATTGCCCCCTTGCCCCCAAATTATGTTAGTCTTGATCCCAGGGTTTGAGATTGCTGAGAAAATACTGAAGAATTACTGAAACCAAATAGATACACTGAAAAATGATACCCCAGAAGACAACGCAGTCCTGTCAAATAAATTAAATCATTTTCATATGCTGAGGTGATTTTTGGACATTCTTTCCAGATATTTGCATACATACTTAGGCAATAAGGGTTAGCAGATTTCTTAAGGTTAAGTGGGAATGTCAGTCCTGATGATGGGAGTCATTGCTTTGCTGAATGCAATCCTTGAGCTGAGGGAAAAGTGATACCATATTAGAGTGTCCAAGCTCTTACACTAGAATCATCTATTGATAATTGTGTGGAGACTGATTTGTCTTATTTATGGATTACACAAGAAATTCACAGAGCCATCAGGACTCAGAAAGAGCCTGAGAGGTCATGTAATCCAGCCTAATTAAACATATCAGGAAACTGAGGCCCAGGAAGTTTATGAATTACCAAAGGTCACACAAATAGTATACATAAGAGGCAGGATTGGAACTCAGATCCTCTGACTCTTGAAACAACCCTATTTACACTTATGACAAGGCCTCCCTTTTTTTTAATCTTTCTCAATCTTGCCACAAATTTCCAAATCCTATTGTAATATTTTAGCATTCTGGTCAGATAAATGATGGAAGAGGGAAGTCAGCCAAAATTGTCCATTAGATACATCTAACGGGCATAATTTTAGTAGAAGATATGGTCAGAGAGGTTTACAAAAATGGTTGCTTTTGTGCTCATGAGCAACACACACACACTATTTTTAAATCACTCAATTCAATCAATAGATATTTATTAAGCACTTCCTGTAGTTCATTCCATGAAAAGACAAAAATGACTTGCTAATAGAACTAAATTAAGTAGTCTTTTATTTAAGGGAGGTGGCAGGGCGGAGGGATTATCCAGTGTATAGACAGGTAAATAAGTCCACCATATATTTATATAGGGAATACCACCTAAACTGAATGTCAAAGGAAATTTAAGACTCTAACAGCCAGACTTGAGATTGTATTTTGATTTTTTAAAACTATTGTTCAATCAAGCCCACCTAACATTGATAATATCATGATGCATTGATGGGAATGGTCATCAAAATCAGGAAAAATTGGGCACTCAGCTAAGTGTGCTCCCTGAAACATATACATACATTCATAACATTTTTAAAGTTAGAAGTCATGTGACAACAACAATAATTACAAGCACTAACATAGTACTTTAAGGTGTGCAAATTACATTTTTATCCAATTGCTTCTTACAGCATAAACACTTTTGTCACCCCAATTTTACATAAAGAAACTGAGACTCAGAAAGGTTAAGCGTCTTGCCCAAGGTCACACAGTTAGGAGGTATCTGAGGCAGCATTTAGAATCAATCTTCCTTAATTCAAATCTAGGTCTCTAGCCATTGAGTCACCTGATTAAGACAAACAATATCATGGAAAAAATACTGACTCCAGAGTCAATAGAATTGGGTTCAAATATAATTTATGATGATTATCTACATGAATTTGAGCAAGTTACCGAAAATTTATAGTTCTGTGTCCTCATTTGTAAAATGTGGGCATTAGTATACGTGGCCCCTGTGATCCTTTTTAGCTATATACTATAAATTAAAATTGATGGAATGTTTTTTGTAAAAAATAAGTATGATAAATAATTTTTTTCTGCATGGCTATAGGAATTAAAATATCTAAAATATATTGTTGGAGACATCAAATGTCACCTAATAGAGACTAATGATTCAAAAAATTATCAGTGATGACAATCTGCACATATTTAGAATATTGGCATCTGTATTATTGTCCATTTTTCTTTAACTGTATCATATCATGAGGAAATTATTTCTCCTAATAATATTTATTACAAGATTAGGCTTGTTTGAGGGAAAGATTAGATTGCAAAGGGGACATGTGTCTAAATTCTTTCTGCAACCCTAGGGGGACAAGTTGAGAGCCATCTGGCCCTTGAGCTTCCAGGAAGGGATCTTTTCACCACTAACACTAGAAATCTCAAATCCAGAAGGACACATTTAAGAGATTCCTGTAGTTCCTGGGAATGGTCCCCAGACTGTTGTACTTGCATTATTTTTATTTCCATCAAGAATAAGGTGATGTTCAGTTGTGCATAAAAATATATATATATATATATATTTTTCCATATTTTCCTTCATCAAGTGATTTGTATTGCTTGATACTTTTGAAGACAATACTAAATGGTAGCTAAAGAGACCTGAATGTCAGATGTAATTTAACAAATAGATAAATAAATGCTAAGGAATCACAGGTCTGGAATTCCATGAGCTTAACAGTATTTCTAGTTTAGTGTTTGTTGTATCACATCCTTTAAAGTGAAAATGTAGAGTTTCAGTGAGATTTTTTTTTTTTTTTTACCAATTTCTATCTAATTTTAATCAATTAATAATAGCAGATGTGGAAAGGATCTGGCAAAGTCAGACACATTGTTCTCTGGCAGGGTCACATTTAACCCATTCCAGATTCAAATATTTTGTTCTCAATTATCTTTGTCCTTAGATTATTTATTCAATGCTTAATTGACTCACTATCACCTTTCTTTTATAGAAAATTACAGCATGAAAGATTTGTTAGTTCAATTCATGAAGTGTTCATTAGCTACCTACTACACAGAAAGGTGCTATGCCAGATTCTGAGCATACATAGATTAAAAATTATATATTTCTGTCTGGAATGATTATATGATCCACCAAAGAATTATGACATGTACACAAATAGATAAAAAGTGATAGAGACAAGGAAAATTCCAGAGAAAGTACTCTAGGAAGATTTAAAGAGATTTAAACAAATTTACCTGAAACAGTCATGGGCAGTATTCTATGTATAATTCCCCCAACTTGGCACTCCCACACTCAAGAGTCTGGACCCAAGAATATGACTGATATCTCATTCTCAAAGCTGTACATTATAGCTATTGATTCATAACATTATAACTTATAAGCCCCCAAACAGTATGCCTCTTTTAATCATCAGACAGTATGAACAATTAGCTCTTTTGGGGGGGGGGCAATCAGTGTTAATGACTTGCTCAGGGTCACCTAGCTAGTAAGTATTTGAGGTTAAATTTGAACTCAGGTCCTCCTGACTCCAGGGTCAGTGTTCTATCCACTGAACCATCTAGCTGCCTTGCATAATTAGCTCTCAGCATTTACTAAGATGGCATACTAAAAATAGTAGCTATCAAGTCTGCCTGATAAACCTGGGGTACACTCTCCCACAAATACATAAGATGTTCATGGGAAGACTGGCTATAAACTTAGAGTATGGAGGCAACTAGGTAGACTAGTGGAAGAATGTTGTACTTAGAGTCAAGAAGATCTGAGTTCAAATTCTGCCTAACATACTAGGGAGAAATGTTGCTAAACCACTGAAAAGTGTGGTACTAAAAGGCCTTGATATGTTTTTCTTTTCCCTCTCTTCACAAAGTCCTTACACAGTACCTCAACAAACAGTAAATTCTCCATTCTGATTAAGTGCAGGATCTATCTCTGCTATGTAGTAAGATCCCATCATCTGTTCCTCTCTATTCTTTGGGTTAGTGATGTCTTGTGTCTATAACCAACTTGCTTATTTCACCAGAGATTGCTCCCCTCAAACTTGTTTTCTCCTTCAAATGACTTTCTCTCATTATCAATGTCCCTATGGAGTGTGTCTCTGCTCTCTCCTGAATGTTGAGTTTTTCCTACTAACATAACAGCTCTGATTCAAAGTAAAATGGTTGAAGGGGATGAAAGAGAGAGAAATACCCTTCTTCATGCCCCTGGGTTTCAACTGACAGTTATGCTGAGTCCTGAATGGCTACTACTCTACTAGACTTATTATTTAAATCCTCTCATAGAGGGTTTACTTCTTCCCTTCTGACACTACCAGAGAGATGTTCCTACTTTATAAAGCAGATATAATAAAACTCCTCAACAATCCTCTACAAAAAGAAAGCTTCATGAAGGAGTTGGTAACTAAAGAGAATCTAAGAAAAGCATAGACAAGGAGGGATTCATTAATGAATGTTCTCACCTCACAGAACAGCTGATAGCATAATTTGCTTGAAATGTAGAGGGAATGAAGGAATGTGCAATAATTTTACAAACATAGGTTGGAACCCCAATGTGGATGCCTTTAAAAGCTAGGCTAAGAAATTAGAATTTTGTCCTAGAGATGATGGGGAGTTTCTGAAAGTTTTTGAAGGTATTGACAGGGAGGTGCATTAGA
Source organism: Pseudochirops corinnae (assembly GCA_028646515.1). Taxonomy (NCBI): domain Eukaryota; kingdom Metazoa; phylum Chordata; class Mammalia; order Diprotodontia; family Pseudocheiridae; genus Pseudochirops; species Pseudochirops corinnae. Next base: position 125,825,304 of record CM053586.1, read on the forward strand.
AAGAAAATTTTGACTCTTTTGTGAATGATGAATTGAAGATGAAAGACACTAGAAGCAAAAGAATCATTTTGGAGGTTATTATAGCCTGGGACAGATTTGAAGAGTGAGAGGAACTAGGCAGTAAGAAGAGACAGATGTGGACATTATACAGGGAGAACACAGAGAACTTAGTCTTTTATATCATGAAGATGATGAGGCAGAATGAGAAAAAAAAAAAGTTAGTGAGTCTGTTACTGGGGAAATGGTGATACCTTTATCAACAAATAAGGAGGGATTTTTTTTGAAGGGAGTCAGGGGAGTGGTGTTTACATTTTGAACTACTGAATTTGAAATGCTGTGAGGCATACTGGTGGAGATGTCCAATAGAGAGGTGGAGATGTGAGACAGGAGCCCAAAGGACAGACTGCAGCTGAATATACATATATTGTAGTCATCTGGATAGAGGTAACAATTTAATCTAGGAGGATAGAGAAGATCACTTACAAAGAGAATATAAATGGAAAATGAATGATTGAAAGAATGATATAGAACTTGTTATACATTTACTATTTGCCAGATACAGTTTTAAGTATTACAGATACACATTTAAAAAAAAAAAAAAAGATAAGCCTTGCATTCAAGTACCTTACAATCTAACGGGGGAAGATGAGATACACACACACACAAACACACACACACACACACACACACAGACTGAGCTGGAAAGCAGGGGTTGGGGTAATAAAAGAAGAGAAATATACCAAGCACAGCTAAACCTTAGGAGCCACTCAAGTTTGGGGAAAAGATGATAGATCATCAAGGACATCTAAAAGGTATAGCAAGAGAGGTGGGAGAAAACTGGGAGAAAGGCATACCATAAAAATTGTGAAAGAAAGGTATCTGAGGGAAGGGAAGGAATATTGTCAAATAATATAAAAAGGTGAAGGACTATGAAGACTAACTGAGAACAAACCACTGAATATGAACTTAAATATCATTAGTAGCCTTTGAACGAAGTTACAGTTGAGTAGGGTGTGGATGCCAGGGTGCTGAGAAAATGGAGAAACTTAATACCTACTAATATTTTAAAAGTTTAACAGGGAAAAGGGAAAATGAAAACAGATAAGTGGAAGGGTAACAGGAAATTTTGATTTTTTTTATTTGCTATTTTATTTTAGACTAGGAAAGACCCAGATATCTTTATAGACAGGGGAGAAAGAGCTAGTACAAAGAAAGATACCGAAGTTTAGAGAAAGGGAAGGGATACTTAAAACAGCAATCTCCCAATGTAGACAGGAGGGCAGAAGACTAAAGAAGAGAAAAGAGGAGATGAGCAAGGGGGTAAGTAGGTTTAGGGTCTAGAGAAGGGAAAACAACTCATGACAGATGACTTGTCTCAGTAAATAAGGAAATGAGGTCATCTGTGAAGAGGAGTTTTGGGGTGGAGTTGTACACTTTGTGAGACAGGAAAATTTTGGATCAGTTGCTGTGGGAAAGGTCATAAGTTAAATCCTTTTCTTTACATTTAGTCCTCTGGAGTGATGAAGAACAGCTTGTCACCATATGCTCACTTATTTTAGGTAGTGGCTATGCACACACAAAGTAGCAAAGCAGTCCCAGACTCTTCCAACTGCCAGTCTTTTCTAACAGCCTCAGCTTTCTCTTTCTTAAGCCGATTAATCACAGTTCCTCTTGAGTCTCATTTCTGATTCTGAGTTTTCCCTTGTACATCATAATCTTTAAGTTCGTTTTTAGCTCTGGATCCTAGAATATAGAATATTTGAGAAATTAATATGTCGAGCTGGAAGACCTCTGAGATCCTGTCCATCCATCAGTTTTTCTGCTTTTATGATCCTACGAGGAAATGGGCCCAGAATTGTTGTTGTTTATCCTTCATTCTTGAAGAGGACTAATGACATCATAATGGTGATGTCTTTACTTGTGCATAAATTGGATTTAGGTGAGGCAGAGCTGCACAAAGTCATTGACCTCATTCTCTACTACTGTGTAACTGGAGTCCAGTGGTAAGACAAAAAGATGACTGCAATGGCCCCAAGCCCAGAATTAAATAGGAGGAGGTGAGTGGCTTTAACACATATGGGAAATTCTATAGTGTTTAGTTTAATGACATCAAGTGTCTCCTTGAAACAAAGTCCATCATTTTCATATGAATATTCTTCCAATGATACTATATTCCTGAGCCATGTAATATCATCATTTCCAGGGAATTAAAATTTCAGGTCACTCAAGAGATGCAGTGGGCCTGCATAGATTATCCAGCTTTTACAAATGATATTTATTTCCCAAAAATATAACAAAAGATGAAAACTGTATATAGCAGAGGTTGTGGTAAGACAGGAACACTTAAACAGTGGAGCTGTGATTTTTTTATTTGTTCTGGAAAACGATTTGATATTATACTAGAAAAATCAATAAGCTTTGGCTTTTGACAATATGATACTACAGCTAGTTCTCTTAAAAATATCAATAGCCACACCTTTTGTGGTAGGAAAAAACTGGGAGCAAAGTGAGTATTCATAGATTTAGGAAGTGGTAAACAAATGGAGTATATTATTCAATGAAATATTATTATGCAGTAAATGATGAGTATGAAGAATTCCAAAAAAATCTGAAAGAATTGTATGAACTAAGAACAAATTGATCAGAATTAGGAGAATAATTTATAAAATGACTATAATAACATCAAGGGAAACAACAAAAGATTTTAGAATTCTGACCAGATAATGACATTGAAACATGCCTCTCACTACATAGCAGAGAGGAAGTGATAGGTGATGAATAAGGCCTATATACATTGTCAAATTTGAATAATGTATTGAATCACTTTGTCTACTGTACTTCTTTGTTAAAAGAAAGAGTTCTATTGAGGAAAGGGAACAGTCATTGGGAAGCAATAGTGATATAAACAAAGAGGGCATCAAAAAAACTTAAATAAAGAGAATTGTAAAAAAAGGTATAAAGGATATCAGTAGAATGAAGTCTGATTGCTGAAGCAAAACATGCTATCATTCTTTTTCATGTTTAGTTTTGCTTCTTTTTTCTCAGTGATCACTGAATGGTTTCAACCCTTCTATATAACTAAACTATTGTACAATGTGAAAGTATTTGCAGATCCTATACATGATTGCACACCACCATGAGCGGGGGGGAGGGGGGGAAGGGATGGGGGGAAAATCTGAAACTCAAGGGATTGTAGAATTGAATCTTGTAAACTAAAAGGAAATAAAATAAATAAATAAATAAAATTTATGCAAAAAATACTAAGTAATTAGGGAGGCCACCAGCTTCTGGGGAATCAGAAAAGGTCTCATCTTTTTTATTTTTTTTAATAATATGTTACAGAAATGCTTGTTTTATTGCATAAATTTAAAAAAAAATAAAATACAAAAAAGGCCAAAAAAAAAAAAGAATGAAGTCTGACTAGAAAAGGAGTTTGGCTATTCTTGTGGTTTGGGGAAGTAAGAACTTTGGAGAACCCCTATGGTCCACTGAGATTTGGAGGAAGATCCTCTACATGAGTAGACAGATTCCATATGAATAGACATGAACTAGAGTTGCACAGGTTGGGTAGGTATGCACGGATTTAAATATATGTCACTGGAGTTAATGATAGTATAAATGACTCCTTCTAAGTTCTCGGTCAATGATTAATATACAGCATGGTGGTAGACTTTCAACGAGAATTCCCACTCATGGTACCCTTTTTCTTCCTGACATCCCTCTTGTGAGCTAGGCTTTATCCTCACTTTATATGAACAACTTAAGTGTTTTATTCATGGATATAGCACTAATGTTAGTGTTAGAATTTGAATCCAAGGCTTCTAATTCTAAATGAAGTGCATTTAGTGAGTCGATAAATATGTATTATAAGCCTACTATGTGCCAAGCACTATGCTAAGTGCTGGGGATACAATGAAAGGCAAAAGATGGTGCCTAACCTAGACAAGCTTACACTCTAATGAGAGAAGTTAATGCATGAAGGAAGTTGAAAAAGTGGGTAGAGGTAAGGTATCTGGAGCTAATAGAGAAGTCCTGAGGAGTGCAGGCAGGTGGGGGAGCAAAGAGAAGGCTGGCCTGGGTGCCCCATTTAAATGGAACTTCTAGGAGGATCTATCCCCTTTCTAAAAAAGGGATAGAACTGAGGGTCATAAGGTATTGATGACACTTGAATTCCGTGGCTAAAATGGTCTAGCATTATGAAGATTCCTGGGGAATGATGAAGGAGTCCACAGTGTAGCCAGAAACAAAAACTGTCCTCTACACAACACTCAAATACCCTTTCAATCATAAATGTAGTTTATAGTTACGCTAATCATCATTACTCCTTTCTATATTAAAGGTTGGAAGTTGAAAAAATACCACAGTAAAAAGACTTTATTTCTACAGAAACTATCTCAAATAAATGACAGAGATGAATAGGCATGTAAGCATGCCCGTGACTAAATATTCATATATTTATTTAGGTCATGCCTCAGATATTAGAATAAAACATAGCATTTGTGATACATATATAGATACATGTATCACAAATGCTATTTTGCATATATATATGTATATATATATATATATCACATGGAAGACCTAAAAATGTTATATTGTATTAGATGTTTGGCTATTTTAAAGGAAAAAAAAACATTGACACCCAAAACATCAATAGATCGATTGATTTATTAGCAAGAATCTCCTACACCCAAGACAGTGTAATATTTATTATTGGATACAAAGACAAAGAAATAAACAATTGTAAAAATAAAAATCCCTGATTGTAAGAAGTTTGTGTTCTATGAGGAGAGTTCAGCAAGTGTAAAAGTTAGTAATTATAAAGAATATATAATATAATACACAGTAATATTTTGCTTATTTTATTGAAGAGGAAGAAAAGCCAGATGATTAGGTGGATCAGGAAAGCTTCCTGTATGAATTAATTAGCTCTAGAACTGCACTTTGAAGGAAGCTAGGAATTCTATCAGTTGGAGGCAAATTGGGAACGTATTTTTAACCACCAGGTTTAGCCTGTGCAAAGGAAAACAGAGGATTGAATATTATATACAAGGGATTATTAAAAGGAAAAATTTATTAGAGTCTAAACTACTTAAAAGAAAGCAAAATAGAATAACACTGGAGAAATGGTTGGTTTTCAGATTGCTGAAGGTTTTAAATACCAACCAGTCTGAGGACTTATCCCACTGACATCAGGAAGGCTTTGAATATTTTTGAGGAGGTAACACGGTCATATCTGTTTTAAGAATATCATATTGACAATTTTGTGTAACATAGATTAGAGAAGAGGAGAGAATGGAAATTTAAAAAAAATAAATTAGCAGAATATTTGGACAGCTAGCTGACACAGCGAATAGAACACTGGGCTTGGAATCAAGATTTCACTTCCGGAGTTCAAATCTGACCTCAGGCACTTACTAACTGTGTGACCCCAGACTGGTCATTTACCCCCATTTGTCTCAGTTTCCTCATCTGTAAAAGGAGTTGGAGAAGGAAATGGCAAAACTCTTCAGTATCTTTGCCAAGAAAACCCCAAAATGTGCTCACAAAGAGTTGGATATGACTGAAATTACTGAATAAGAATATTTCAATAGTTCAGTTGAGAGGTGATGAAGACTGAACTATGGTGAAAAGCTACTTGATTAGACAGAAGAAAGTGTATATGAAAATATTATAAAGATAGAGTATGTAAGACTTAGCAACTGATTGGCTATGGGTAGGATCGCCAAAAAGGAAAATCACACATAACGCCACCATGCAAAGTAACCAGGACTGTAACACCCTCAGCCGAAATAGAGTTGTTTTCAGACAGGCTTCAGAAACGTCAATTAAAGGCTAACAGAACTAAAGCTGAAGAGGAAAAAAAATTCTTTGGGGGGAAAAAGATATGTTTTCTATCTAGCATTTCCTTATGCTTACTGAACAAATGAAAGAAAAAGCTTATGTTCTGACTCTGCTAAATTTGGGTCTAATTGAGTGACTGAAAAGAGAAAATAAGGATTGTAGTATCATACATTTAGAGTGCAAAGTGGCTTCTAGAGAGAAAACTACTCATTTTGTAGTTAAGAAAACCATGACAGGAAAGTTAAGTGACTTGCCCAAGGTCACACAATGAGAAAGTAGCAGAAACATGATTTGATCTCAGGTTCTCTGACTTGAAAAACCAATGTTCTAATTCCAGTTTTCACAGAAGCTATGAACACATTAAAAAAAGTTCAATATAAGTTATATCAAACCCTATCTCTGATATTTACTATTTCTGTGACATAGACCAGTCCATCCACATCTGAGTCTATTTCCACAAAAATGGAGAAATAGCACCCAAACTCCCTTAGCTTGCTGTTGAGTTTGCACAATTGTTAAAAGAAAATATCACAGTTAACTTTTAATACTATAGAATCATTTGGGTTATTATTATATGTGCCCTCATCTATTTTTCGTACCTTTTACAGTACTAACATAAATGGTATCTGATAGAAAATTCCCCTCTACTGATTAATGGAAGAAGCAGCATTCTGATATTTTCATGTAACATCAAATATGTGTGTATACACAAATATATATATGTGAATATATGTGTATTCATATAAATGTGTGCATATATGTATAAATGCATATATATGCCTACACACTTGTTTGTATACACATACATATATACATGTGTGTGCTTATACATAAGTGTGTGTTTGCTATTCTTATGTGTATATGCATATGTGTGTGCATACACATGTACATCACATACATATATACATATATCAGTTTATTATTTACAATGTATTGAAGATAAAAGATCATTAAATCATTCAATTTCTGGATAATTAATTCTAAATCCTCCAGCAATTGCTATATCAATTAGATTTATACCATCCAGGGAGTGGGGATCAATATATCCATATTCCTTTTGGTCTGTAATTAGAGTAATGACCTAAGAATAATGAATTCCTTGGGGAGTTAATGACTCTCAGTCAAGCATACATCTGACCATTAATCCCAAATCTCTTCTTACTGCTTCAATAATGATTTCAAATATCTGCATATATGTGTACACACCCATGTGTACACACACATATACATATGACAGAGAAAGAGAGAGAGAGAGAGAGAGAGAGGAACTGCAAATAAACCTTTGCATAGTATATAGGTCAATTCTCGATCTCTGATTTTTAGAAACATTATCAATTGTGTAAAAGGAGCAAAAATTATGAACTTTTTTTTCCAATACTAGGAATGAGAAAGAAATAATGAAAGAATACCCAGAGAGATTTAGGTGATATATTCAATAATAGATATGAGAAAAAAATGTAAAGTTCAATATTAGCAACTTATTTTTCCTTTTGCATACTCATGCACACATACACACACACACACACACACAAACACACGTATACATATTACAAGTGTCTTACTTGATCTCTATTCCCCTAAAGTCTTATTAGAAGGGATGTCAGCTAATCCACAGTAAGGTATTGGCTGATAAGGTTTAATGTGAGATTCCTCTAAGGGATATTTACATTTTCATAGAGGGATCTTAAAGACCAATAAGCTTTCTATACCCAATGGAATGACTCTCCAGTGTTGAGATAGTTGGCAGTCAGAGGAATACTTTGAAGTCTTTCCAAGCCATGCTTAATTCATACTCCCCTCCATCATGTCACATCATGCACTGTCTGCTCCAACCAAATTAGATTCCTTACTGTCCTTTGAGTACATTCTTACTTTGTTTTGTTCATGCTGTTCCTGCTTATTGAAATTTTTCCCAAAGCCTTCTCAGACATCTGCTAGAAGGGGAAGAATTCTTTGCTCTAAATTCTTCTAAAACTTGGTTATGCTCTTCATATGTGTTTATTATCATATTCCATTTTGTGTTTGCTGTGTGAAATACAAAATTCTACATAAATATAACCTAACATTAGCAAATTGTGTATTCTAAGTGGCTGTGTATATGTGTTCCTACCTACTAGACATAGCTCTTTAAAGATAAGGATCAGGGCTTATTTATCATCATATCTTTTGCAATCCCCATCACAGTGTTTTACACTTGCTCCCATAATTATGATAGTAGCAGTGAGGTGTGGGCCTCTGGACTAAAATATCATATCCAGCAAAGCTAAGCACTATTCTGAATGAAAAAAAGGACATTTGATCGATCAACTGTCATACTTTCAACACTCTGTTAAAATAAAAAGCACAACCCTGAATTCAATAGAAGATTTGTCATACAAAAGCCAAGAGAAATATAAGGTATATACCAATTACCAATTAGAAGGGATAGAATGTTTACATTTTATGTATAGAAAATGTAAAACCTATGTCTAAGATTGTTGCTAGTAATTAAGCAAATTATAAGAAAGGTTGGGATATGACTTTAAAAAGTAAAACCATTCAAGAACAGCTAAAAGAGTAATTATTTTATACAAATAAGGTGCAAGAGGAAGAAACAGTACAGAAGAATTAGATGGGGAAAAGTGATTTTAGTTCTGGAAACCTACTTTCATAGGGAATGGGTATGAGAGGAAAATACAAATACATTTAGAAGAGTATAAAAGTTTTCTAAATTTAAAAAGAAATAAAATTCTAAGGGGATAGGGAGATGGGAGAGGATAAAGGAGGGATCTTTAGAGAGGAGGGTGAGGGAATGGGTTAAAAGAGGGGTAAAAGGATATTTCAATTTAGAGGAATGGGAGAATGAGGAAGGGAACTTTAGAAGGGAAAAGGATAGAATAGTCCAAGAGGTATACAATGGAGTATTTAGATTTAAAGGAATGGGAAGATAAGTGAGGGATTACTGGAGTGCGAGTAGGTTAACTAATAGGAAGGTCAGGTAGAAGTAAAGTAGAGGAATTAGGAGAGATAGGGAAAAAAAGATATATGCACAAACATAAAAACAAGATTAAGAGGAAAATCTCAAGTATATGTTCATATGTGTATGTATGTACTTACGCATGTGTGTATATGTATATATGTATGTGTGTATCAATACCTGTATAAAAAATGTATCCATGCTCAGTTATGGCCTTGTGGTGGCAGGTAGGGGGAGAAAAGAACAAAGTAAAAAGTGTACAAGAGAGAACAAAAGAAAACCTACAAGGAAGCAAAGAAAAGATAGACTGCTTTCAACTTATTGCCTAATATTTAATATATCGGTTTTCTTGAAATGATGTTATTGCTATATATTCTGAATCTTCTAAGATAAGGTTCTTCTGTGCACATGGCATTTTTTTTTCTCATTTTATATATAAGTTTGTAATGTTTCTTTTTTTCTTTTCTTATGTTTTTGTTTTAATATTTGTCTAAAAATTAAGAAGGCACATGCACAATATATTTACATATATATGCATATTTATATATGTGTGTGCACACTTACACGCATACACACACATTCACATCCATCCACATTTGCATTTTGGAGTAGGGAATTCCAAGCTTTACAATTAGATGGTGAAACAGGGAAAGCTAATACCTCTTCTTCTTTACATTTGTTATTGTTGTTTATTCCTTTCAATCATGTATAAATCTTTTTTTTTTAACCTCATTTGGTGTTCTCTTGGCAGAGATGCTAGAGTAGTTTGTCATTTCCTTCTCTGGCTCATTGTACAGATGAGGAAACTGAGGCAAATAAGATGAATGACTTGTCTAGGTTTGTACAGATAGTCAATGTCTGAGATTAGATTGAACTCAGAAAGATGTTTCCCTGACTCCAGGCTTGACACTCTATTCACTGAATTACCTAACAGCTTGGTATATCCTTTAGATACAAAGATATAAAATAAAACAAAATTGAGATCATCTAGTATGGAGATTATTAATATTTTTTTTCTGTGTGTCAGAGGCCCCTTGGGAATCTGAGGAAGGCTATTTTAAAATCTGTAAAATAAGAGGATTCCAGAAGAAATAAATTTTATTTAAATATGCTTCTCTATATATACATACCATAATATAGAAGGAAGAGAATAAGCATTTATATAGCACCTACTATGTGCCAGAATCTATGCTAAGTACTTTTACAAATATCATACCATGTGATGCCTACAGCATAGTTAATATTGTTTTTCCCTTTTCCTCAGTTACGAAAATTGAGACAAATAGTGCACAATATGATTTTCTCAGAATCTTATAACTAGAAAGTGTATGAGGCCAGAATTGAATTTACTTAAGATCATTTGTCTTGAATTTCAGAAAGGAGTGAACACTATATCCAGATCTTTGACCTTCACACTGAGCAAGCCCTCTTTCCACATTTGTTTCAGAAATTATGAAGTCTTGGTGATAAAGTAAATGCATAGACTATTATGCATCTCTCATTCAAAAAGAAATCAACAGACAAAAACATCTAAATGTAGCTGCATTTTCTTTGTGTTGAAGCAGAAAAAGTAGTTCATATTTTTCTAATATTCATTATGCTTTTACATATTAATAACAACATCCCATTTGAAGTACTCTCATATGAGAGATTAAACATGAATTTGACCTAGTTTATGTGACACCTTTTTTCTATTAGGACAGATTTTTTAAAATATTATAAATTTTATGTATATTTTAGTTTACAACATACATTTCCATAAGATTTTGAGTAACAAATTTTCCCTCCATCTTGCTTCTTGTATTTGAAAGTCAAATTTTCTGTTCACCTCTGTTTTTTCATTAAGAATGCTTGAAAGTCCTCTATTTCAATGAATGACATATTTTGCCCTAAAACATTATGCTCAGTTTTGCTGGGTAGGTGATTCTTGGTTTTAATACTACCTCCTTTGAACTCCAGAATATCATATTCCAAGCCCTTCAATCCCTTACTGTAGAAGCTGCTAGATCTTGTGTTATACTGATTCGTGTTTCCACAATATTTGGATTTTTTCTTCTTGGATGCCTGTAATATTTTCTACTTGATCTGGGAACTCCAGAACCTGGGTATAATATTCCTAGAAGTTTTCTTTTTGGAATCTTTTTCAAGAGGAGATCAATGAATTCTTTCAATGTCTATTTTGCACTCTGGTTCTAAAATATCAGGGCAATTTTCCTTGAGAATTGCTTGAATGATGATTTCTAGGTTCTTTGTTTTTATCATGGCTTTCAGGTAGTCCAATAATTTTAAAATGATCTCTCCTGGATCTATTTTCCAGATCAGTGGTTATTCCAATGAGATCTTTCATACTGCCTTTTATTTTTTCATTTGTTTGGATCTGTTTTCATAGTATCTTGATTTCTCATAAAGTCATTAGCTTCCATTTGCTCCAATCTAATTTTGACAGAATTACTCTCTTTCATGAACTTTTGAAATTATTTTTTCCATCTGGCAAATTTGGCTTTTTAAGGCATTTTTCTCTGCATTGGCTTTTTGGGCCTCTTTTGCCATTTGAGTTAGTCTATTTTTTAAGGTGTTATTTTCTTCACTCAGGTTATGGACTCACTTTTCCTGATTTTCTTGCATCATTCTCATTTCTCTTCCTAATTTTTCCTCCACTTCTCTTATTTGATTTTCAAAATCCTTTTTGAGCTCCTCCATGGCCTGTAACTAATTCATATTTTTCTTGGAAGCTTTTGATGCAGGAGTTCTGACTTCATTGTCTTCCTCCAGTCCCATGCTTTGAGCCTTTTTTTTCTTTTTCTTTTTCTTTTTTTTAAGTTCAAACGATTTCCCTTTTATTAAGGTCCAAGTAAATATTATGTAGACTGGGACTCAATAAAGAAAAACATGTTCAAATAATATTTTATCATCAGCATCTCCAGGCAAATGTGTATAATCAAGTCACATTACCAATAAATCCTTAGGAAGCCCATCCACAAGAGTTTATGCTTTGTCCAGGCCCAATTCCTCTGGAGTACAGATTCCCAATTCATCTAAAGTCGGTCTAAGGTACTGGATTACATATGGGTAGATTTCCTTATGAGGTCCTGCTTTGTCCTTTACAACCTCTAGGAACGGCACTAGCAAAATCATCTAACCATCTGCATGCCCTCAAAGCAGCAGAAATGATTTTTGGTTCTGGAACCAGGTTGTAGCCAACCAATGTATTCATTCCTTTTCATAATTCCCAGGCATCAAGATCTGGTTTACTGAATTATGTCACCCTGCGAGAATCAAACTCTTAATCTGCTTCATGGGACCCATGGGAATAGCAGCGAGCTGACTGGATAGCAGAGGCGGGAAAGGAGGATGACCAGGAGGAAGGGGCTGCAGCCCCAGGCTTCGGCAGCAGGACCCCTACCGAGGCAGAGCAACGGTGGAGAGCTGCGGCCAGCATGGTGACAGCTGGCAAGGGTGACAGGACCGACTGAGCCATAGATTGTCGACTGCTCAAGACAGGCTGAGGAGCGTGAGCAAGTGTTTGGTGCATGCACACAGGGGAGACTGGCACCAAACCACCCTGGGGGAACCAACTGGGTGGTTGGGTGTGGGTGCAAGTCAGCCCCTGCGGCCCACGTGTGCGTGCTTAGGGGGTAGGTGGCTGCGGATGCCAGGAGGCCTAGAGAGAGTGGGGGGGGGGGGGTGAGGTTTTTTCCTTTTCCTCTCCCAAAAAAGGAGTCTAAAGTTTGATCACTGTGCTTGAGATTTATTTCTCTCTCTCACTTTGTGGGTTCTGTAGCAGGATAGATTTTTTTTTTTAACTTGGATCTATAATTATACATACATACATATTTGTATCTTTCTAAACATACATATATACACATATTTTCAATATATATCTTACTTTGTAATGTTCAACTTTTTGTTTTGTTTTGTTTTATACATTTAAAAACATTATTTTGAGAAAAGGTCAATACATTTCTCCAGAATAACAAAGGATCTCATGACACATAAAAAAGTGAAAACTCTCATATTAGGAGGTATGAGGAAAGAAGTTTCTTTAGAATTGATTCCGTGAATGATAAATACCAAATCTCTAAATTTATTAAGATGTATACAACTCCTCCTCTATTAAAATCATACTCAAATGGCTCACCATGGCGTTGAGTTAAATCTTGTCTTTGAAAGGGGATACCAAAGGAACAAATATTCTTGCAGGTCATACCAAGCTGAA
>CM053586.1:125838819-125870532 GCA_028646515.1 Pseudochirops corinnae
ACATGAGAAGAAGGGAAGGTAGTTGTATAATGAACAATGAAGTTTGATGGAAAGTTTTACAGAGTGTTTACATTTGAACATTTTAAAATAAAAGAAATATTGGGAAATGCAATCAGACCAGGACTACTTTGATTAAAAAAAAAATCCTTATATTATGATATTATATATATATTTACTGTGGCTAAAAACTGAATAGAAGTAACAGTAATGATTAAAAAGAACAATTAGGACTTTTATTGATATCTTCTGTTTTTGCGTGATGTAGATTTTCTCTTTTATACCATCCCTCTATATTCTTATCTCTCCTTTAAGAAAGCTATCCCTTATAACAAAGTACTTTTAAAGGGGGGAAAAAAAGAAAGACTTATAGAGCGAAAAAAAAAAAGAAAAGAAAGAAATTGACAAAAACTGCTGGGAAAATTGGAATATAGTACAGCAGAAACTAGACATAAACCATCATCTAATGCTGTACACCAAAGTCAAGCCTAAATGGGTGCATGATCGAGGTATAAAGGCTGATATGTAAGTAATCTGGGGAAGCAAGGAATAGTTTACCTGTCAGATTTATGGAGTAGGCAAGACTTTATGACCAAAGAAGAGTTGGCGAGCACTATAAAATGTAAAATGGATAACCTTAAAGTCAAATGAGAGAGACTGAGGAAAAATTAAAATGAAAACTAAGAATAATACATGAAAAACAAGAAGATTATGATGAGAAAGTCAATCAATTAGGAAAAGGAAATCCAGAACACTAAGGAAGAAAACTCCTTGAAAATTTGAATTTAGCAAGGGTAAACAACTGAAGTTATAAAAAATGAAGAATTAAAAAAAAAACCCAACAAAATATAAAGAATTAAAAAATAGAAGAGAATGTGAAACATCTCTTAAGAAAAACAAAAGCTCTAGACAACAGATCAAGAAGAGAAAACATAAAAATAATTGGAATACCTGAAATCTCTGATAAAAAAAGAATCATGATGCAATAATACAAAAAAATAATTAAAGAGAATTGTCCTGAAGCATTAGAATAAGAGGGGAAAGCTAAGCATAATTCTGAATTTAAAAAATGAACATTTGATAAACTGTCAGACTTTCAGGATTCTGTTAAAAACAACAACAACAACAACAACAAATAACCCAGAACTCAATAGAAGATTTCACAGACAAGAGCCAAGAGAAATATAAGGTACATACCAATGACAAATTACAAGGGACTAAATAAGGATATAATGTTTACCTTCTACGTGTTGAAAATGTAAAACCTATGTCTAAGATTGTTACTGGTTAGTAGGTAACATAAGAAAAATTGGGGTAGACTTGAGTATGATATGACTTTAAAAAGTAAAACCATTCAAGAACTGTCTGTTAAAATTCATTGTAACTTATTTTAAGAAAATATTAAGTGATCAAGGCTCAATACTAGAAATTAAAATACGTGAAAATATATACAAAAATTTCTAATTCAATTATATTTTCCTTGAATGAGACTCATTAATGAGATTAATGAAGTCAGTAAAGGTTAGAATAAATAATTCGTGTCATCCAAAAGTATTGGGATGAGTAGTAAATTAAGGTATTTACTGAGTAGTCTCTCTTATGATACAAGCCTTGAGAAGTAAATAAATAATGAATGTATTGTGTATATTTATATCTGTATATGTGTGTATACATGCATATATATATATATATACATATATACATATATACATGCATGAAAATGTCTATGCAAATATATGTGTGAACATATATGTATATATACATTTGTATATGTATGTGTTTATAGATGGGTATGCTTGTACATATATAAATGTTTATGTGTGTATGTATATATATATGGATATATATATATAAATATATACACATAAATATAAAGAGATTCAAATTATACACACACACACATACACACATATATATAATTTGAATCTCTTCATTCACAGTAGTTATCTTTTATGGAATCATCAGGAATACTGAATCTTTACTCCTAAGTGGATTACAAGGTTTGATTCCTGCAATCTTCTGTAACATAAATTACTTTAGCATTTTTGGACTAGTCTCAGATCCAAATTAGTGAATTTTCCTTTTTCTGCATATATAGTATTGTTGATTCATTAACATTCAACTCAGGGCCAATAGTACTATAATTTATGCCTGAAAAAAACTTATCTAATACATATATTTTCTTTGAAAGGCACTTCATACTCTTTTTTTTATTAGGGGACAAGATAGTACCTCAAACTATATTTGTGGGACATTTTTAATGGCAACATCATCATAAAAAGCACAGAAATGCAAAGCAAACAAGCAAATCTGGTATTAAATAGACCATGAAAAAGTACTTGTTTACAGCATGTGGCTTGAAATAATAATGTGCGGAGTCACTTTGACCTCAGCTGGAAATGTTTGCTGAGTAACTCAATTTTTTTACAGCTTTGCCTATGTCTGGGAACGACCACTAACAATCTATATGAATATTAAACTAGCTGTTGCAAATAAATTTTAGTGAGTAGGCAAATTTTTAAATATGGAACCCATGAATAATGAGAATTGCATGTATGAGATTTTGTTTTGTTTTGCTTTGTTGTTTTTTTTGGTGGTGGAGGATTACTGGACCTGTAATGCTCTTAGCATGCAGAAGTAACTCAAGAAAAATCAATCCACCAATGCAAATCAGCAACTGTTCTATAAGTTATAGTCTTAGAGAATTGCTTGGAGCACTGAAAATTTTATTGATTTTCCCAGGCTATACTATGGAGTATACATTCAGGCTGAAACTTGAATCACCTTGGTCCTGAAACTAGGTCTGGTACTCAATCCCCATTATGCTGCCTTTCTGCTAGAGACCTTCATTCAATGCAAAAATATTGCCTTGGTTTTGTGAAAATGGAAAGAAGAGGTTTCAATATAAAGAAAGTATTTGCTAGCAGTGAGATAAGGAGAAATATCACTCTTCATACATTATGTTGTTTGATTTTAGTGACATTGATGAGTGCTATGGAATTGGAATCAGAAGGTCATCTTAGTCTATGTGAGATATCTAATCCCGTGGGAAGCTTGATTGTTTACAAAGGGTACAAGAAAAATATATTACATGTTAGATACTGAAGGGATCTTTGAAATTTTCTAGAATCATCCTTTCATTTTTATATATGAGACACCTAAGATTCAGAGAGTTGAAGTGACTTTTAGAATATCACATAGTTCTTTATCAAAGGGGAGACCTCTATGGTTACTGTAGGTCTAACATGCATAATTAATTATAACACAACAAAATGTACTATAACACAAACATAACATATTATAACATAACATATTATAACAAAAAACATAACATCACAGCTAACATTTATATAATGCTTACTATGTGTGATGACTTGGCTTGGGTCACACAGCTAGTAAGTCTCTGTGGCCAGATGTTTACTCAAGAAGATGAATCGTTCTGATTCAGGCCCAGCACTCTATCCACTACACCACCTAAGGTGCATGTGGCAATTTGTTAAACTTTGAAGGTATAAAGACAGAAATGGGAAATAGTCTCTGACTTCAAGGAGATTATTTTTTTGTTCATGATCATTGTATGTACAGAGGTAAATAAATAGTGGATTATTTGAAGATAGAATGGTGACAATTATGATGATCAAGACTAGGTTTACATGAGACTTGTCATATGTATTCAGCTTTAAAGTTATTTAAGTATTTGACAAGGCAAAAGTGACATGGAGTCTATTTCATACATGTAGGATAGTGCAAAAGTACAGATATAAGAGAGAAAATCCTATATTTTAGAAACAATATATAAGTCCATTTATCTTTAATGTAGAGCACATGAAAAGGAATATAAAATAATATGAGAAAAATGGAGTTAAGTTAGATATGCAGGGTATTATATGTCAGACTACAGAGTTTACATTTTCTACTAGGTACACTAGTGAGTCATTGAAGATGTTTTAGTAGGAAATTATTTGATTACATCTCTACTTTCTGAAAATGACTTTGACAGCAAAGTGCAATATGTGTTGGAGAGGGGAGCAGGTAGAACCAGAAATAACAATTAGTAAGCCATCACAATTATGTACCAGAAAGTCGACAAATTATTCTGGACTAAGCCTGACTCAAGTCAGTTTTCTAGTAGTTCATTTTCAATGAAGAAGTCATTCATAGATCATTGAACAGTTAACAAAATGAAATTTTACTTTGTAATGTCAGGGGAAGGATATTCAGAAAGGATAAACATTTACTGTACCTGGAATTGATTCACTTGATCAAAGATTCTTTCCCTGCCTTTCCATAGTGGTCTGCAAGCCAAGCATCAAGACCACACCAACCATTCCTTATCGCTGTTTTGAATTTAGAGAACTAGGATATGGCATCAAAAAGCAGAGCTTTCTGCCTTGTGAACCAATCAAATCTTGAGGATGGTTCCAATGACTTTTAAGGGAAAAAATGAGCTCAATTTGTATAAGATCAAGGTTCAAAACTTTTGTTGCCATAATACAAGAGATTAAATTTATGAAGTGTGTTTAAGTGGAAAGAAGAATGGGTTTTGGGTGCGATGGAGGTAGAATCAATAAGTCTTGATCATTCTTTAGATATGGAAGATGAGAAGTAGTTTTGATAGATAACTACATTTGTAGATCACAGTGCTTGGATAAATTGAGACATAGTTTACTGAGATAAGGAAACTTGGAGTATAAGAACATTTTTAGCAGCCACTAGACCAATTAAGAGATATATGGGATCGTCTTACCAAAAAAAAAAAAAAAAGAGAACATTACAAGAAAATTTCTAGTCAAACTGTTTACCTCGAGAATGACTCAGTAAACAAAAAGTAACACCGGATGAAAAAAAGATATTCAGTAAAGACAAAAAGAAATAATCAATAGGTTCTTCCATCTACTCTAAGATTGTAACAGGGGATAGAAAGAAGCCTATGGATGATCTTGTTGGTAAATACAATCTGAGGTCATGAATCCATAGCATTACTGAGTTGGGAGTATTGCCCTGGAGCACAAGGCAGATGTCATGAAACTATGGAAGAGCATTGTACAAAGAGGGCCACTTCACATAGTAGAGCCTGAAACTAAGAATTATGTTAAAGATCAAGAGCAGGTTGCAGATATATACGGAGTATTGTGTCCCAGGTTAGGACTACAGAAAAGGACAAAGAAGGAGATTAGCTACTCCATCAAGAACCATGGTAGGAAGGGGAGCAGAATTGGAACCTAGACTGAAATAGGCTCTATTCAGAGCCAGTCAACTAAGAGCACATGGGGGAAAGATTTTGCCCCTGCAATGAATTTCCAGTATAGGGATTGAGTTTAGATGTGTGAATAAACAGAAGAAACATTATGGACTAAGAACATTTTAATGAAAAAAAAAAAAAACAAAACAGCAGGCATGAAGGTAATTCCATACTAAAGACAAATAGAATCACATTAAAAACAAGAATAGATGGCCCACAAAGACTACAGAAATGGATAAAAGAAATTTTAAAAATGGAAAAGGAGATAAAAGAGAAAGAATGAAGTTATAATAATCAAAAAGAAAATAAATGAATTGTAACAGAAGGTAGAGACCAATGCAAAGTACTGGGCATCCTGAAAAATTGAATGGAGCAAATAGAACTTGACAAATGAATGTTACAAGAAATATTAGAACACAGGTGAAAGACTGAAAGATTAGAGGAAAATGCGAGATAATTACTATGAAAAGAAACTGATCTGTAAAACTGGACAAGTAGAGTTGATTCAATAATCACTAGAGTTTGTGGAAAAACAACAAAAAAATGTGTATACCATATTTCAAGCAAATATAAAAGAATCTTCAAAGTACTACTGAAACTAGAGGGCAAAGTAGGGTATGTGTATCCAGGAACAGATCAAATACCAATCATAGTACCAGGCACTGGAAATATAAAAGCAAAAGTGTTGCTGCTTGTAAGGAGTTCACATTCTAATGTGAAGATAAAATGAAGTTAGAGAAAAAGAATAGATAATCATATAGAGATAGAAATTCTATATACATTTACATACACACATATACCATACATATGTAAAAACACAGTGTAGATTAAAGGTAATCTCAAATCTCAGAAGGAAAGTACTAACAAGCTGTGTAAGTCAGTTCATAGGGAATGAATGCAGACAGCAAGTGAATGATTGTGGTGTTAATGTTCTAAAGAATATGAGGAGGGATTTTTTTTTTTTTTTTTACTTTTTGGAGGGAGGAAGGAAGGGCAGTTGGGGTTAAGTGACTTGCCTAAGGTCACATGACTAGTAAATGTTAAGTATCTAAGCTCAAATTTGAACTCGGGTCCTCCTGACTCCAGGGCTGGTGCTCTACTCACTGCACCACTTAGCCACACCAGGAAGGGATGTTTTTAACAGTGTAAAAGGAGGCATTGGCTTTGGTGAGGAAAAACATCATTTCTTGCTATAATTTCAAAGAGAAGTTCATATAATTTTTATGGAAGAAATTAATATATTTATAAATTCATGCAATGTTAAAATGGAATGCAACATTTTCCCTCCAAAGCACTAAGAGACAATAGGGAAAGAAAAAAGGAACATAATAGAGATTTCAAAGAAGTTCTGAGTAACAGAACAAAAGAGAGGAGAGAGAATTAAAATGCTCTGTTCATTCCTGAATTCTCTAGGCATAGGTATAATTGTGTATGTGGTGTCAATGAATTGGTCTATTTTGATGATCTCACAAGTGGAAAAAGAGGTTACGTTGCTAAACAACCATATTTAACTCATAATTTAATTGGTATTTTGTTGAGTTTTATTTCATGCAGAACCAGAAGTATGTACCCTGAAATTTCATAGTAAATAACATTCCAAAGAACTATACAAATCACTGTCTCTATCAAGTCATTATTTCAAAATTTTCAAACTTAGAAATACAGCAAATTAAACAAGTGGTTGAATGCCTACTATATATGATCATGTCAATCACATACTTAGTAAAATTCAGTGAACTCCCTATCATCTCTAGGATGAAATATAAAATCTTCTATTTTGCATGCAAAGACCATCATAATCCAGCCCCACTTTCCAGTTATCTTACAATTTATACCTGCCCCACTTACTCTTTGACTCAATGACAGTGCTGTCCTTGCTGTTCCATGAACATGATACCACTTTTCTTTAATCTGAATGTTTTCTCTGGAGGTCTCCCATGCCTATAATATTCTTTCTTCTTTTCCCCTTTAAGTTTCAAATAAAATCCCACCTTCTACAGATAACTTTTCATAATTCCTATAGAACAGAGGTTCCTAAAGTGGGTGATATTGCTCTCTGTGGGGTGCTTGAATGATCCAGTGGGGGTGGTAGTAGCCTCAGGTGCAAGTGGGGGGTGTTGAATAAAAATAAATGGGAGGTGGAAACATGAAGAAAGAGGATAAGGAAATTTTGAAAAACCCTTCATACATGTTCCATCTATTGTATAACAGAGTTAAAATCAGACTGAATACATTATTTAAAAAAAAGCCACAGAAGGCCAGTTATAACTGATCAATGGTCAAGTCCTATAATCCCATGCAGGAGTGGCTTTTCAGAAGGGTGCTACTGTGAACAGCTTTTAAGGTTCTGACTACACAGTATAGTGAACACTATTTGTTCCGTAATAAATCAAAGCAAAACATTCACAGAAAATCAAAGCACAGCATTCACAAATTACAACTTATCACAGAAAATCACAATATAGTTTTCACAACAGCTTATCATTAAAATGGCCACATAGCTTCCATCACAGTGTCCACAAAGTTTTGAACAAAGAACAATCATCTAGTATTGCTAAGGAGGTTTTCCTCTTTACTCAGTCATTCAATTATCTCAAAGTACAATAGTCAAAGTCTTCCACTAATGGGGCAACTAAGTTAACTCAATTAGTTACTTATTCAGCAATCAATTACTAAGTATCATTCATCTCTCAGTACAATCATTAGAAAATGCACAGACCCTCCACCCCTAGGTTACTAGTAAATTTACAATTCCTCAGTCAATACACACTATCCAAGTAAAGTCTTCTTTCAGCCAGACTTGGGGTGGTTTCTCAGATTCCCTGGATACCCTTCCATGGTCCCAGATCCTACCTGGATTCACCAAACTGTAACTTGGGTTCAAAGGCAGACAGCTCCCAGGTCCTTGTCCAGCTCTCCATGTAGGTCCTGCTCCACAGTGAAGTTCACAGGGTCCAGCCCATCTCAAATCCTCCACAATTTCTTTTCCTGGGAAGTCAAGGCTCAACCAAGCCACAAACAGACAAAGTCCCTGCATCCCAGTCAGGCTTTCTCTGTCCTTGGTCAGTTTGGCTGGACCTCGCACTCAGAAGAAATCTCAGCTGGCTGTCAGAATCAAAGTCACTCAACCCAGGTTTTCAGGATCACAACTGTTTTCTCTGGCCTGGGGGTTGGGGGAGTGGGGCTTTCCTTTTCAGCCTCCTGGACTCCTGGCCTCCTGTTCAGAAGAAGCTCTGCCACCACAAGTTCTCAGGAAATTCTGACAGTCTCTCTCTTCTCATTTCTCTTCTGTAGCTGCTCTGCCTCCAGATTCTTGTCCCAAGAAATTCTCACTATTCCTTCCTGGGGCTTTTCCTTCACCATTAGCTTCCTGTTTTAGCCAACTCCTTCCTGTTATGTCAATAACAGGAGACAGGAGTTCATACCTTCTGTTTTCCCAACAGTGGCTTGATCAATTACTAAGTGCCAAGTACCTGCTACCTTTGCTAAACTTGAAACAAGGTGCTAAATATCTGCTTATTTGTGATACAAAAAGGAATCTTAAAATTCAAATTAATTACATTACAAGTCCACACACAAGTCTTAACAAGCAAGTGCTGGCAGGTCAGTGTGTCACTCATTGTTGGGAAATACAACATGCATCACAGGAATATGTGTATGTAATGACTTGTTTACAATATGATACCATAGTTACATGATAGAATATTGCATCATCAAAACTTCAGTGCAGAAAAAACCATACATTTACTATAAATCATTAAATTTAAGATGAGTGATTTAAAAAATATATATTTTAAATTTTTTGAAATGATGCAAACTTCAAAAAAAGGTCAAGGGTTAAAGAAAATAGATTGCGGGGGGGGGGGGGGAGGTAGGCAATTGAGTAATTTTTTTGAAAATGAGGTGGTAGGCCAAACAAGTTTGGGAACCTCTGCTCTAGAACTTTCTCTCCATTAATTATCTCTGATTTATTCTCTATATAGCTTATTTGTACATAGCCATTTGCTTGTTTTCCCAATTAGATTTGTGAACCTCTTGAGGACAAAAATTGTCTTTCCTCCTTTTTTTGTATCCCCAGTGCTTACCACAATTCCTGGCATATATTAAACACTTAATAAATGCTTTTTGATTGACTGTAAGATACTTTGCACAAAAATATGAAGTGCAGAAAATTGTGTACACACTATATAACTGGAAAAATCAGAGGAAGTGACGTTTATCCAAAATTTTTTCCTGAATTAATATTAACATTAGTTTTGAACAGACTTATTAAATAGTGATAGTATCTGCTCTCCCTATACTAACTTTTATTTTCAAGGAGATTATCAATGGATATTGGAATTTTCTTGCTTCAAAAAATATTCATGAACCAATTTTAAT
Source organism: Pseudochirops corinnae (assembly GCA_028646515.1). Taxonomy (NCBI): domain Eukaryota; kingdom Metazoa; phylum Chordata; class Mammalia; order Diprotodontia; family Pseudocheiridae; genus Pseudochirops; species Pseudochirops corinnae. The sequence continues at coordinate 125,848,439 of CM053586.1, forward strand.
GGTTAAGAACACAGATTCCTATGTATACTGGCTTATAATATCTGATTATTATTACAATATGTATGATAGATCATATTTAGTCTTCTAATACTTATGCAAATACAGATTATTTTCTTTCATGTCCATATGTAATATCTGATGTAGAAAATGGAAATTCAGCTGACTGAATTTTATAAAGTGTTTAATCATAGATTTGTCTCTAGAAGAGAAATAATCAGTTCCAATCCCCTCTTTTTATAGATGACTATATGGGAGGTTATAGGGATGGTATGAATTCCCCAAGGTCACTCAGGAAATTAGTGGTTCCTTGAGGATTTGGATTTAAGTTCCATGGTGCTAGTATTCAACAATAAAAACTAATCTCAGTGATTTCAAGTTACTTGCCCAAGGTCACACAGGTAAAGCGTGGCAGCAGGGAATTTGAACTCTGCTAATGCTACTTCACATAGAACACTCTTTTTACTGAACTATTGGAAAACTGAATCAATGAGACAATTTGTAACTTGCCATATGTCACATGAAGTTAGGATTACAAAGATCTGAGTTTTTTCTCTACTAGAATCGAAAGGAGCACATGGTCTATATTGTAGATATTTTTAGTATTGTTTTGTGGTTATTTTTCATTTTATGGTATATATTTAGAACGCTTATGTATTTGAGAAATTCCTCTAAGTCATCCCTTCCCCACTATGAGATAGAATCCACCACACAGGGCATTGTTTGATAGTCTCTATGAATATAAATTCAATAAGTATCACAATCACTTCCGGGAGTGTGAGAATGAACAGGGCAAGGTGCAGATAACCAGAGAAGCAAAGTTAATAAGATACACATTTCTAGAAGCCACAAATTTAAAAAAAAATGATCTGTGACTTACTTCTGTGGAAAGGTAAGCATACCAATGACAACACATATGAAGCTCTGTTTTGTAATTCATAGCTAGGAAATTAAACAACATCCATTGCATCCTGTGCCATCACCACTCCTCCTGACTTTTGTTTTGCCACTGGACTTTGATGACTCTGGAAGGGAAAGTGAAGCTGACAGCTCTGTGCAACTCTGCCTCACTTAAATCCAATTTACACGCAAGTCAAGACGTCACCCTATGAAGTCATTAGTACTCTTGAAAAATATTGAATGAACAGCAATACATTCATAAGCATATACACATATACTAAACATGTCTGACAAAGAACATAACATATCAATTCACGCAGATTATTGTGTCTTTCTAAATATTCTCTTGGCAAGCAGACTAGTCTATTAGCGCAGATCAATTGTAAATAAACTATCTTCTTTCTGGGAAAACTATGAAAGTGAATAGCAGATATATTCTGTTGTTGAAAATTATTAACTTCTTTCTTTTTGTAAAATCCATACTTTATCTTACACATACCAAGTCACTTCCAATGTTTCACGTGGGAGGGGATGAGCTCTAAAGTGGAAAAATAGTACACAAAAATAATATCTCAACATTTATCAGTTGCCAAAATTGAAGGTATTATACCATTCCTAAAAACGAGATAAAAACCCTCTACTTTTAAATGTAATTCATTGGTCATACATGCAGAAGACAAGTGGGTAGATGCATTTATTTGCAATTGGAGAAAATTATAAACAACTAATTGACCCACGTCACATTTCTATATGTGTGGATTAAAAAAGAAGCTGAAGAGAGTGAAAGGAGCTGCGAGTCTGGAGAGCAGCGCGAGTTCCCAGCTCTCCGCCACGGCCTGCCCGCAGTAGCAGCAGCAGAGCCAGACCACCAGGGCCATGGCTGGTTTGAACGCCTACATCGACAACGTCATGGAGGACGGGACCTGTCAGGACACGGCCACAGTCGGCTACAGGGACTCGCCCTCGGTCTGGGCCGCCGTATCGGGAAAACCTTCGCCAATATCACACCAGCTGAAGTAGCTGTATTGGTTGGCAAAGATCGTACAGCTTTCTTCGTAAATGGGCTGACACTTGGGGGCCAGAAATGTTCAGTGATCAGGGATTGGCTGCTGCTAGAAGGAGAGTACACCATGGACCTTCGGAGGAAGAGCACTGGGGGTGCTCCCACCTTCATCCTCACTGTTACTATGACTGCCAAGACGCTAGTCCTGATGATGGGGAAAGAAGGTATCCATCCATGGGGGAATGATCAACAAGAAGTGTTATGAAATGGCTCCCCACCTTCGACGCTCTCAATACTGACCTTTCCTGTCCCCCCTTCTTTCCCAAGGCTTCTGCACCGTTTCCCTCACCATTTTTGGGGGCTACTCCCCCACCCACTTGTTGCTGCCAAAACTACACCTGGGGTGGGGGCAGGTTGGACAGAGAGGCGTCCCTTCTCCCCTTTCCTTCTGAACCTCCTTCTTGTGTGTAGTTGGGAAGATTTTATTTTTTTGAACATTTTTTTTTCTGGAAACTTATATTGGAATATGAATAAAAGATTCTACTAATAAAAAAAAAAAGCTGAAAATAAATCTGGTCAGAAGGCAACCACTCCCATAAAACCAGTTTTGTTCAGTTTGCCCTTGCAAAATCTGTTAAGTGTCTTTTTTTACAGAAACTGGTAACCACATTTGTAGCTTTCAAATCCATCCCATAAAACTTCTGGTACAAGTTAGTTGGAATACTAAACATAGCACCATTTTTATCACACAGAGATATACTCAGTAGACCCACACTGATCCCACTTCTGACTTTCTAACCCTTCAGTTTATACATTTTATTGTGTTCTTCTGTAACAGACATCTGTATCTTATTTTGCTCTCTAGTATCTCATTCCATTATCCTTTGATTCCTTATCTGAACCAACTAGATAGAAGGAAAGGTGCCTAAAATTTCTTCACTGGGTTGTTAGTCTAGGAATTTTGCAAAGGCTCTTTATTTTGACATTTTTTTGGTGAAAGTGGTTATTGTATGTATCTGTCTAGTTTTATGGAATCTCTGGGGATGTCTGATAAATTTCTCTACTTTTTCTCTGGTTAAATTTTGAAAAACTCCTGTATTACATTTATAGAAAGCCATGAAAGAAGTTATATAGGTCAAGGAGTCTTAGGTCATAATTTGTATTGGATAAGGGATCATCCCAATTGAGTAAATATGTTAGAAATTCTCAGAATTACTAGAAGAGCTTCACAGTAAGTCATCTAGTCTTTTTTTTTTTTTGGTCACTTATAAAAGTTGATTGAGTGGCTGAGCTGATTTAGTTTCTAAGAGTAATCTCTACGGTTTCATGTGCATACAATTTAAAATTGTAAACTTATAGATTTAAGCAAACCTGTTAGGTGTTGAAAGCCACTTTGAAATCTTTGATGATGAGAGCTATGCATCTGCTAATTCAGCAAACAGAATTGCAGACAGTTAGGAGACTCAAGATAGTTCAGCTATTCTTGCTATTCCTCACATGAGACACTTCCTTCTCCCAACTCTGCATTTGTGTTGATTGTCTTCCACCCCTAGAATGTTCTCTTTACTCATCTTTACCTCCCAGCTACAATGGTTTTAAGTGTAGCAGAAATTTTGTCTTCCATAAGGAGATTTTCTTAGATCCTTGTAATGTTAGTGCCATCTCACTGAAATTACTTCCAAGTTATATACCATATAACAATATTTGTTCATAATTATTTGTATTCCATCTCAATTAGACTGTGGGATCCTTGAAGGCAGAGAATATTTTCACAGTTCTTTCTATAATTCCTGTCTCCTTGTAAGTTAATAAACGCTTGTTGCTTCCTGATTTAATTGTAAATTTCAGAACATTATAAGGAAGTGATCTCAATGTATCTTTCCATACTAGCCAGATTTTTATATGCCCATTCTGTGCCAGCTTCTGATTAATCAGCATGCAAAAGTTTATTTAGTTTCTGGCTTGATTATCAAAAGAGTTTCTTAAAATAAGCATGCTCTTAAACATCTTTTGCACACTTCACCTAACACAAGCATCACTGGGAAACAAAATAGAGACAAGCATCTCGAGACTGGGATTTTAACTACATGAGACTTTCACATTTTTGCCTGTAATTGTAGTCACAGAAATAACTGAATGTTCTGCCAGGTTTTATTTTTATGCTTTGTGACTGCCTAAAGAATGGATTTGACTTGTCCCACTTTCTAAATGGAAGTATTGCCATTTAATGGATTCTTTTAAAAAATTTGTAAAAAGAGGTAAGCATGTAAGATGAAACACAAATAAAGCATTATTTAGTTAATGAAAACAAAGTAGGAATAATTTAATATTTAAACAAATTTTTGTTGTGTATTACCCATAATAGCAATTCAATGCAGGTTGGGTTGGTTTCCTTTATTGGCCAGAGGTATATAGTTTAATATACATGAGTGCTAAGTAGGTAAAAAAAAAAAAAAAAAATATATATATATATATATATATATATATATATATATATGATAATAATGATGCTATTTAAATTAAATGGTCAAAAGACAAGTATAGAAAAAAATGTAGTGTATTAAACTGTGTTCTCTCCGGAAGACGGTGTCGTGTATAACAACAAGAACAGAAGCATCTGGTAGAATCTGTTTTTCCATGATGATGTTCCAGATCCAATCAAAAAATTGATTTTTATTTCCTATGAAGTCATTGTTTTATTTCTATTTAGCCAGTAAGGAGAATATGGTAACATCCACTAAGTGATGATTGACATATTTATAAAACAATAAGACACAGTTATTCTAAAGCCTCGAATTTTTAAAAGTAATTTATGCTAAATGAAATAATAGTATTTCAGAGCAGGAATAGATTCCAAGTATAAGTCAATACATACTCCCTCCACCACCTTCATCATACATACGTGGAAACTAAGATACAAAAAAGTTAAGGGACTCACCTAATGCAAGAAAGCTTGTAAGTAAAATCATGGCAAATGCTTCAATTAGTCTATTTTATTTAACTAGGTTTAGTCTTATCTCAATAAATATCCCTGATATCTTTTTGCCTACCACTATACTTGTGCCCTTTCCAACCATCACCAACTCCATATATTTTTCAGTTCTGGCATCAAAATGAAACCAGTATTACCATTGCTACTAGAAAGGGTATACTCTCTCCTTATGGCTCCTTTCATCATCTGTTATGGAAAAAGAAAACAAAACAAATTTAAAAACCCATTGTGCCCTAAACAACATACCCCTAAAGTTAACTAACACTTTAGAATTCAAACTCCTCAGGAGATAGAAGAATAGAGTTACAGTTATATAAATCATTTTTTATTTATATATACATATATAACTAGGTATGTGCATATATATGTTTATATAAAATCATATATACACATGTGTTCGTGTGTGCACTTAATCACTATATGACTCATTTTTCCCATTTGTTGTATGAGAATGATAGGACTTGTCTCAAAGGGTTGTTTTGAGGATAAAATAAAAGGATAATTTGTAAAGCACTTTGCAAACCTTTAAACATTAAACAAATGCTAGAGACTATCATTCTGTGAAAAGGACTTTTTTCTCATTCATTCATTCCTATTAATTTCCTCCAGGATAGTTAGATTGGTTTATGTTGAAAACAATCTGTTGTTCTGGGTCCCTCTGAATATTTGCTTCATAATAGTGTTCCCTTTTCCCTTCTCCTGCTGACTGTTGGCACATTGCATTGTTCTGGACCATCTTTCATCAGATGAAATATAAGGAAAATGAGAAAGTTAAACTCAAAATTCTAAATTCCACTACCCCTAAGTATTTTCAATATCTTTAATAATAAAATGATAGCTATAATTGATGGATCTATAATTATGAGTATTCTTTCCACCAGAGCAGATTGTAATCTCTTCAAAGCATTTTCACATGTATGACTCTTATCTGCTGCTATTTGCAGATCTTCTTCTGAGAATCTACCCAACATTCTGAGAGCCTACCTCTGCTAAAAGTAAACATAAAATCAAAGTAAAAAGTGTTTAAAGACTACTTCAATATTCCTCCTACTCTCTGTTAAGTGTAGATGATAACTCAGAATTATATGACACATTCTACCATTCAAAGTACCAATAGAATGTAAGCTTGATTGAATTTTTCCAATTTTTTTCTTTATACCTATGAGGTCTGAAAGAAAGTGAGCTAGAGTTGACCTGGTCTTTGAATCGGGAAGGTTAACTTTTTTTTTAATTTAGGAATTCCCTATATCAATATATTTATAGATCCAGCTCTTATCCCAGTGTTTAGCACACATTGTATGGCTAATAAATGTTATTAAATTGCTTTGCACTGAATTCATAGCAACCCAGGTGCTAAATGTTGTAAGGATTATTACTCTCCCTTACAGATGAGAAAACTAGGAAGTAGTAAGTAACAGACCTAGGAACCAAACATAAGTCTTCTGACTTCCAGTCCCTTCCTTTTATACTACACCGTGCTGTCTTTCTAAGGGGAACATGACCATCTCTGATACAAGTTTCAATGAAGAAGAAAGAGCTCTGGGAGAACATGTAGCTAGCATATATTTTAATGATTTTGTTTTATTCTTCAGCTCTATTCCTTCTGAAAAATTTTTGTAGGGACAGACTAGGACCTTTATTGCCCACACTGTTGTCACTCCTAATAATTCCAGGTACTGCTCTGTTGCTTCCATCTTCTCTTGGTTTCCAACTCTGGGTTTAATTCAGCAGCTTTATTTTCTTTTTAAGCAAAAACTGCCTGAAGTTTCTTTATTTGAGAAGTAATAACTTCCTATAGAGAGCTGTTCACTGTTGCTTTTGTGAAACAGATAGGGCTAGATCTTGGATGACAACCCTTTGGCCTTTTCTTACATAGAACTTTAGAAATGCTACTGTAAATCCATTTGATTTTTTTTTTATTCACAGCCTAAAAATGAGAATAGCATGCAAAAGAAAACTAGGTTATTATAACACAATAGAGGCAGACACTTGGAGTTCCCTTAGGGCTCAGCTTTCCTCTTACCTGTTAACTCTGCCTGTTCAGAGCTCTCTCTAACCTTTAGAATTTAATTTGTGAAAGATTATGGATGTATCATGCTTCACAAAAACTGTACTTTTGAAGTACTTACATGTTTTGTATTTTGATGGCTCACTTTTCAGTTATAACCTGCTGAAGCTGTAAATAGGAGAGTACAAGTGGAAATCTTGTAAAAGAAACATCAAAAAGGTCAAAACAACACAATTTGTTTCTACTTTTTACATAACAGAGTCTATGCCATAAAACAAAATCTTGCAATCTTGATCTGCAAATTACAATGAACCCAGGTAAGTCTTACGAGGTGATTCTCCCAACAATTTTTAATGCTAATTTAATTGTTTTCCTTCCTTGTAAAGACAATAATTCATCTCATAATTTATATTTTCTTAATCTATTTTGAGGCAATCTTATCCCTACAGGGTCTCATTCCTTTACTCTCATCCACAATTACTTCTCACATTTGTCAACTCTTTCCTTAGTGACAAATATGCTCAGTCATATAACTAGCATTTATTAAGCTTTTACTAAATGTCAGACACTGTGCTATGCATTGGGGATATGAAAAGAAACAAGACATTCTTGTTCTCAAGTAGCTTACAGTTTATATGACATGTACAGGATAAATTATAGATAATGCACTGAGAGAAAGTACTAGCATCAAAGGGTTTAGGAAAGATTTATTGTAGAAAGCAGAATTTTAAATGAGAAATGAAGGAAGTCAAGAGGAATAGCACATGGAGGAGCGAGGAATATTCTAGAATAAGGCCAGTGTAAATGAGAAGTCACAAAATGAAAAGTCATGTGTGAGGACCACCCCTTGACCCAGCAATCTTACTACTAAGTACGTGCCTGCAGAGGATATTGGCAAAAAAGAAAGGTTCCATATTTGTAAGTGTGTATATGTGTGTGTGTGTGTATGTGTGTGTGTGTAAGAGAGAGAGAGAGAGAGAAATGAACTGGAAAGTCAATATCTATAGACCATAGAATAACTGAGCAAATTTTGTTACAAGAATATAATGGAATATGTCCATTTTGTAAAAAACAAACAAAAAACCTAATAACTACAATGAACATAAAGAAATATGTGAAGACTTGTATGTCCTGGTGCAAAATTAAATAAGCAGACCTAAAGAAAAAAATAAATGATTCTAATCCTATGAATTGGAAAAATACAAAATTAAAAATGTATGTTGTAAAGCTATAACATATAAGCTTGGTTCCAAGGAAGAAATATGAAAAGTAGTATTCCTCAGTACTTTACAGAAGCAAGAGATATGAATATTATAGGTAACATCATATTTTAATGTATAGAGTAGTTTGGCTAATCTTTTTTGTTTCTTTTAAAATTTATTTTTCAAAAGGATGGTCTTTACGTGGGGGAAAAGGGAGAGAAATACTGAGAAAATTAGGTGATATAAAAAGAGATGATAAAAATACAAATGTGTCTTTTATATTTCAGTGGTCCAGATTTGTGGAGGGAGTTTGTCAAATGTGAAGAACACTATTTACCCCAGGTTTTATAATTTTTGTTCAGCTAGAACCAAGTAAGCAGATAAGATGATTCTAGACTAAAGTATAATTTTTTTCATTAATAAAGTGGATTTTATTATTTTGTAAGAAATAACAGATAGGAAAATACAGAGAAGCATGGAAATATTTATTAGATATGATATAGAACAAGCTTAGCAAAGTAAAGAAAACTATACATAATGACTACAAAAATAAAATGAAAGAACAATAGCCATAAAATAATCGATGTGAATCACAAAGAACAAATGGAGTACCAAAGAAGAAATAATTCCTGCCACTCCTCTGCATAGGTGAGTGTATATATTTTCAAACTTTTTTGATTCTGTGGCCTCTTTAGCTGATTTCTGTCCCCCACGATAATTCTTTATTTTTTAAAGCATATTATTTGTTATATTGGCTAGCTCTTAGGAAAGGGCAAAAGACATTCTGGGGATGTAAAAAAAAAAGCATCAATAAAATGCAGTTAAAAATAAAATTATAATTTAATTATCAGTGTATACAATTTTTTTGAGAAATAGGCTAAGCTGTTTTCATATCTGCCATTGCTACCTTGCAGGAGTGTATAGTGAAGACTGTTGCATTTAGAATCGAGGGACATGATTTCACATTCCAGCTCTCTCCCTTATGAACAGAGTGATGTTGGATAAACCATTCAAACTCCCTAGTCTTTAATTCCCTTGACTATAAAATGAGAGCGGTTTGACTACATGATCTCTAAGGTTTTTTGAGCTCTAAAACTATCATACCAATTGTCTTTACTATCTCCAGTTCCTTTTATCTAATATATAATAAATGAAAAATGAGTTAGAATAACATAGTTCCTTCGAGTTTAGTTAATCTTGTTGGCAACAAAACATTGCTTCTTAAAGCATCACACCTCAGACAATAGAAGTTTTCTTTAGTTACCACTAAAAAAAATTTTTCCTAGGCAATATGTAGAGCTGTAGTCAGGCATTGTTTTATTTGTTTTACTATTACTTTATTGTTCTTTTTAATAAAAAAATTACTGCATCAACCCATACAAAATAAATAACCTTTAAAATTGACATAACTAACGCTACTGCCATTTGTCACCATATGCAAAATCCCACATTCAATCTACCATTTCTTTAACATGGACATGGAGGTATGTTTTATTAACCTCTCTTTAATTAGTAATGTTGGCAGTTATATTTAGTGTAATCATTATGAATACAATTTCCCTGTTTCTGCTTTCTTTTACCTATCAGTTTATGTGAATTCTTCCTAAATCCTCTGACTTGCTGATGGGTTCCCCTCCCTTTGTTTTTAAGGGTTAGGAGTAAGGATTCAGTTCCCTGACCTCACTGTGTGTGAGGCCCCTACTATGTAAACTTCCTCTATAAATGTAGAAGGACAATTCATCTATATCATAATTTTAGAGCGCTGACTAGAGTTTTGACACTAAATTTCAGAGACAGGACTTGACCCTAGGTTAACCTGATTATAGAGTTTGCCCTCTTTCCTTACACTGGGTTACTTCTGAAATTCATCATTTCTTATGTTTCAACAATACTGTTATATTCCTATATCACAATCCATTAATTCCAAATCAAATGGCCATCACTTTATTCCCATTAGTTTTTGCTATTATAAAGAGTTCTAAAATTAACAACTTTTTTTTTTATTTGAGTTTTTTCTTTCAATTATTCCCTTCCTTGAAAGGTATACTAATTGGAATCTTCACTGGGTCAAAGCATTTGAACTTTAGTGATCTTTTTCATTCCATTTCAAATTATTTGTAAGAGTTATTGGATCAGTCCACAACTTTATCTATGGCATTTGTGTGCTCCTCTTCTTACAACCCTTATAAAATTGACTGTTTACAAGTTTTACTATTGTGGGGGAAAACACTGATATGAGAAAAAACATTGGAAATGATCTGATTTGCATTTCTTTCTCTACTATTGGCTTTTTTCATATGGTTATTGTTATTTTGCATTTCTTCTTCTGAAAAAAATATATATCCTTCATGAGGAATGATTATCTACTAGCAGTAAGCAAAACAGTATTTGGTTGTATATAATTTTACTATCTACATGATACATTATAATGCATACTTTGCAAAACTTTTATTACTATTTTAATATTTTGTTAAACCTTAGCAATGTGGGGACCATGGAGAGATCATTCTTTTTTAATGTATTAAACTATTATAAAAAGCTGTGACATGTCTTCCTTAAGTTATTATCAAATAGAATCCCTTCAGAAAATGGTAGCTTAAACCCGCTATAAACCAATCTGCCTATTTTTGAGCCATTTAGGTATTTTATTTCCTCTCATGATATTGCAAAGTAATATGAGAAAAATAATATTTTTGTAGTTCTTCTAGCACATATGAAAATAGCTTTACCTGAATTGTTTCTTGCCTATCCATGTAAGCCCCAGTTACTTAATAGATTCCTTTAAAGATACTTTTCCTTTCTCTAGGGTTTTTAAAAATTATTTTGCCTTATACTGAAGTCTTGATGTATTGTTGTACCATACTATGAAGATAAACCTGGGTTTTAAAGGTTTTGACAGTGAAACGCAAGGTCTGTTTATAATGCACAGATGGAAAATCTTTGCAAACAAACCCAGTGATGGACCATGTATCTGCCATATGAACACCAGGCTACATACATACATACATACATACATACATACATATATTATATATATATATATACTGTATATTTCACATATATATAAATATATCAGTGGTTCTCAACCTGTGGGTTATGTTCAATTTGTAACATTGAAAATACATCCTGCATATCAGATAGATTCGTAACAGTAGCAAAATTACAGTTATGAAGTAGCAACGAAAATAATTTTATGGTTGGGGGTCACCACAACATGAGGAACTGTATTAAAGGGTTGTAGCATTAGGAAGGTTGAGAACCACTGATATATATGGTTGGGCATCAGACAATCACATTTTTTTGGTAATTGCAACCTGAACAAATCACATCCACTCATATAGTATCCTGATAACTTTAGGTGAAAAAACTTGTTTTAGCATACAAAATATAGTCTGAATAATGAAAATGATGAAAATTTAACAAATATAGTACTTCAACAATTGTAAAGTGTTTCATACATATTTTCTTATTTTTAAAAGTAACAAAACATGTCAGTGACTTTAAAGTTCCAATATAAAACTGTACAGTATAGTTATCTACATAGTGTTTAGAAGTAAAAAGTATGTAAAGTTTAGAAGTAAAGTATGTAAAAGTAAAGTAAAGTATGTAAAGTTTAGAAGAGAGGAAGCATAGCATATGGGATAGATTACTGTATTTGGAATTGGAGTACCTGAATTCCATTCCCAGCTCATCTACTTAATACATTTTGAACACTGCAAAGTCAGTTCACATCCTAATACTCACCTTCCTTATGTGCAAAAGGAATGGACTGGGGTTAGTGATTTCTAAGAATTATTCTGGCTATAAAGCAATGACCCTAAATATGTGCTACTTTGAGAAAAGTAGAACCAGACTTTTTAGTTGATTATTTTTATATGCACCTCTTATGATTAATTTTCAATTATCCTCCCCACACAAATTCCTGTTTTCCAGCTGTTTGTTTGTTAGAAAAATATTAGTCCTTATAGTTTAGGCAGCATCCTTAGTAATTATAATGTTCCTCAAAGAATTAACTGTATACAAGGAAGCATAAATTAGCAGAATACCTATAAAAATTATAATCATTGAGACTTGGATTCTAAACCCAACTGCTATTGCCTCTCCTATTCCTCCTACTCTTCATTTCCTGAGTCAGATACCCAAATGAATCTAGGAGTTCATCTATTTGCACATTCTTCCAATAATGTAGATGACTCCTTACCCTGTGCTACTTTTACCCATGTCACATTACACACCACACACACACACACACACACAAACACATGCATGTGTGTATGTATAGGTATGAAATTAAGATATACACACATATGCACTTATGTGTATGTATATATGTATATATGTGTACATACATGCATGCATACCTACATAAAAAAACTAGTTCATTGATGACAGGCTAAGAATCTAGGTATACACGTTATCTGCTGACCCCAAAAGAATGTTAGCTCCTTGACGGTTAATAGTATCCTCATTTTGCATACTCATCACTTACCAAAGTTCCCGGTATATCACAGGTATTTATTAAAAACTCAATGAATTCAGTGAAATGATTTTCCAGTGCTAAAAGGAAGGCAGAAGGTCTTTTATAGCTGATGACAATAAGAGTAATGTTGGTGCTAGAATCAAGTCTTTTTAGTAATTGAGTTGTCTCCTCAGATGATGTTTAAGGTTCTGGTTATAGCATGTCCTGTTACCAGAGAATAATTCAATGTTTGCTCTCTAAACATTTTAGTGACTTTGTTTTCAAAACATTACAATTTTCATGAATATTGTCATTCTACAAAAAGCCCTGATGATTTTAGAGAAGCCATTATGTACTAGAAGCTGTCTCTCGACTACTTTGGACTTTCTATTACTAAATCTCTACTCTCTTTCTCCTTTTACTATTACTGGGAATGTCACACTTACAGATAATTTGTAGGTCATAAAAACTGAAAAGAAGGAAGTAGCTCAAAGACAGAAAAAATTATTTGACTAAATAGCACTGAATAAACTGTGGCTTGTTGCCAAGCAAGGTGTTCTTTCCAGATGAGCATGTGAAACAAACAGTCTCTGGAACAAGAGCGAGACTTATTCCCATTGATGTATACAATAAGTCATGATTCAGGAAAGCCTGTCAATAACACATTGTCACACAAAATCCTCAAACCTGCAGGATTAAACTCATGGTATTACACCTAGATGAAATATTAACGTCCAGTGTGGTCAAAGAGAGGATTTAAAAGAGATACAAGAATAGATTGATTTGCACACAGAGCAGACCTTTAATTCCTTATTTTTCCAAATGTGTGTGGGGAATTTACATTAACACCTGCTGCTGGAGATGAAAGGCTAGGCTGCTACAGCTAAAACATGCCAAAAGCTTCTGGGAGAGACCCTCATTCTCCTATATCGTGAGACCTTGTGCTGAACTTGTGGCCGCATGCTGTGAACTAGGTCAAGTCTGAGGTTCCAAAAATAAAACGGACAAGATTTTCCTTGCAGGGGACTGAGAACTCAGAAGTCCCACCAATTCTAAACGTTGAATGCATAATCATTATATTAAATTGACTCTGTGAGCAGGTCACTTTTACGGTCCACGGATAATTCATATCTGTGGACTTTTTACTACCTACTCTCTTGAATTTCTATGATATATAGGATTTTCTTGCTGTTAAATTCAATTTATTATGGAACATAAGGGCAATTAAGGGATAAGAGAAGACTGTATATTTCATCAAGGTGAAATACTGAAAAGGGAGGTTATCACAAGACTACTAATTTGCTGCAGTTTTGTAAATTTAAGTTAGTCTATTTTACTAATAAGGCAGTGCTCCTTCTGTGATAATAGATCCTATACAATTAAAGAAAACACATGGATTGATGAACAATCTCTTAATATAAAAGGTATATTACAGCAACAGAAGGGACACAAATGAGTTCACAACTATTTTACAGAATTGTTTTTATAGGGCTCTCAAGAGAGATGCAAAGACCAACCATGCCCCTAATCCAGGTCCTCATCACTTTGAAATAAGCTTATTGCACTAGATTCCTAATTAGTCATGCCATATCCAGTTTTCCCAAGCCAATCCAATCAACACACTGCTACTTTCTACTATAATAATTTTTCCCAAATTATTATTTTCATAATGCTATTCTCTCACTCAAAAAGTTTCACTGACTTCCCCATTGCCTACAAGACAAAATCCATGGGTTTTTTTGGTCTGGCATTCTAGATTTTTCACATACAGTTAGCAAACTATTTGCCCATTCATCCCTAATTCCATTCTATGTGTTCTTTCATCTTGGAAGTCTATTGCACTCAATATCCTGAGAGCACAGCTAGCACATTTTTGTTTTTTCTTTGATGTAGGTTTCTCCCTCCTCCAGGAATGCTCTCTCCTTTCCTCTTTATTTGTGAGATTTCCACCCAGCTTCCTTATTATACAATTCTTCTTACATATCTTCGATTTAATGATTTTCATTTTCCAATACTAAATGATACAAATATCATATCACATCATATCATGTCATAGTATGCCATTACATTTTAAAGAAGGATAGTAGATTAAAGGCTGGTCTTGAAGCCAAGAAGAACCAGGTGAATAGTACCTCTGACACATTTTAGATGGGAGACTTTGGACAGGGTAAGTTCCTTATTTACTCAGGGTCCATAAACAATTCTCAAGGATTGTAAGTTACAGATGAAATGTAGATCTACATGGGAATTTTCTATCCTGAATCTCCCTACAACATTGAAATTTAAAAACAAATCAATATCAAAATTTATTAAGCATTTTTCCCCCAAGCATTGAATACTTTGCTTCTATTTTCTATGACAAATAATGATGCAAATATTTTTGTACAGCTGCACCTATATTATTCTCCTTTTGGTATATGTCTATAACCTATTTAGGAAAAAAATCTAGAAGTGCTCCATGAAAAATTATAATTGTATTCTTTATTTTCATGTTAGTTTCCAAAGCACTTGTTCTATTTCATAAGTGCAAGATTAGTATTATGCCATAACAAATTATAACTGCATTTTAATTACTGATTTGTAATATCTTTGCCAATTTGATTGACACAAGGTACCATATTAGCTGTTTTAATTTATGTTTCTCTAACATTAGGGAATTTGATTTTTCTCTAATTTGTTTAAATGTTTCATTGCTCCTAAAAGCACTCTTACATGAAATAATTTTAAAATTAATTATCTATGGTTTTCAAATCAAACAATCATACTGTCAGAAAGTGGAGGTAGTTTTGACTAACCATTATAAATATGTATTGCCTTAGTTTCTTTTACTTTTTTCCTACATCAGTCATTTCTAGTAATATGTAATAGATGAAAGAAATATCTTTATTTTGCCCTTGATTTTAATAGAAAAGTTTCCAATATTACTTCTTTACACACATAGAAAAGGCAAAAGAAAACAGATCTTCTTAAAGAGTAATATTTATTTTGGTATGAAAGAACACTTCACCTCTTTGTTTTTGGGTATATTCAACATAAATGAGTGCTGTATTTCATAGACTTTTTTCCCTCTACTTGTTAGAGTAACAATATTTTCTTAGTTTTGTTATTAATACTCTGATGATTTGTAATATTGAGATGATATTCTCAAAGCCTATGACCATAAAATCTGGTAGATTATTTTTAAAAAAGGTTCAAGAATGGTCTTGGAAACAGACTAACTGCTTTCTTAGAAATAGCCTAGTAGATGGCAGAGAGAAGCCAGGAAGCTGTCCTGGGCTCTCCACAGTTTCCCTCTGTGGAGGCTAAATAGATTCTGGAACAACAGAATGCACAAAAAGAGTGAAACAATTTTCGAGCTTAAGATAGTTTAGAATGACTTCAGGAAAGGTGTCTCTCACTTGGATAAAAAACAGTGGATAGCATCCCAGCAAGCCAGCAGGAGGCTCTTAGCCACAGCACAGATCAACAATCAAGGCCCCTCAGTCCTGACTCAGTAGGGCAGCAGTAAGGTCTCTGTTCTCAGCACAGAAGGCAAATTGCAAGCCCCAGAACCCTGGCACAACAGTCACTACTAGGCCAGGTTACTCCCAGGGCAATGGACAAGCCACAAGCCCTTGGACCCCAACATAATAAGCTTCAGATAGTCCCCACTGTGCCCAAAAAGTGGAGCTCAACTTTAAAAGTCATGAAATAGACTGAAAAAATGAGTAAGAAATAGATGAGAATCCTGAACACAGAAAACTTCTATAGTGACAGGGAAGATTAAAAGACAAACTCAGAAAGGAATAACAATGTCACACTGCCTACATGTGAATTTTCAAAGTGCAATATGAATTGGTCTTAAGCCCAAAAAGTCCTCTTGAAAAACCTATAATTTTTGGGTCACCTAGGGGGCACAGTGGATAGAGTGCCAGGCCTGGAGTTAGGAAGACTAATTTCCCTGAGTTCAAAACTGGTCTCAGACCCTTAATAGCTATGTGACACTGAGGAAGTCACTTAACCCAGTTTGCCCAACTTTCCTCATCTGGAAAATGAATTGGAGAAGGAAATGGCAAATCATTTTAGTATCTTTGCCAAGAAAACTTCAAATGGGCTCAGGAAACAATGGCAACAATGGAACAACAAACCATATTTTAAGACAACCAGGTTTCCAGCCTTGGAGATATCCTTTACTTCTAATTCTTCCTCATAGAGCAGATCAAAACAGTTACTAAGTCTTGGCAATGTGTCTGTCCTATTCTTCCTATATACTCAGGGAAACTAAGGAGAAGCAGTTGGTGGCAATATTTAAAAGAAAATTAGTAACAAGCAATATGAGCCTTTTATGGTAAAGTCTTAGACCAAAATACGTGGGCATTTAATTGAGCAAAGCCATCGCTTCTAAATCATCTCCCCAAGATTTACACAAGCCTGCCTAAGCCTTCCTTTATAAATTATTTACCTTCATGCTGTTTTAGTCATTATCTGTTCATCATGTTCTCTAGTCTTTCTCATGTTATTTCAGAATATTCCTAATACAGCAGAGGTAAATTAACTTAAAGAAAGAGAATATGTGGAAATTCAATTTGTTACATAGTAAATCAGGGGGAAAGAAGAATAATTTCTCTCTCTTCTTTATCTGCCTTCCTTTTTTCTCCCTTCTTCCTCTCCTCCTCTTCCTTCCTTTTTTCTCTCCTTTCTTTCTTCTTCCTCTCTTCCTTCTCTTCCCTCATCCATCCTTCCTTCCTTCCTTCCTTCCTTACTCCCTTCATTTCTTCATCTCTCTTCTTCTCCACCTCTATCTCTTCCTGGGCATTGTGATGGCTTGTCATTGTGTATTACTAATGATATGAGAAAACACGAAAAGTTGATGGAAAACCAGTAGCCATATCGACAAAGATGTCTTACTTTGGGGTTTTTGAAGAAATGTGATTTGAACTGTCTGAAGAAAGGAAGAGGGAACAAGGATCCATAAAGAATGCCCAAAATAAAGAGATTGTAGATTTAGGTAGCAGTTGCCCCAAAATCATATTACTATTTCTATTGCTCAAATATATTCACAGATATATGAAATAAAGGAGCAGGCAAATTAAATGCTGCAATTCTTATAAAGTGAGTAAAGCTTAGAGAAGGAAAGGTGGTCTATACTGAGAATCAAATTTTATATATAAAAAGAAAGTCAAAGACTTGCTAAAAACTATAGATTGAGACAAATGTCCAATGAAAAACTGAATTTCCTTCTGTTATCCATATTGTGAATGTCTTTTTTTTCTATTCAATTCATGCCTTTTCTTCTTTTTACTTCTTTTCAAAATTCAAGACTGTTTGCTAAGGCCTTCATGGACCCAAGACACCTAAAGACCATCCTTTATTGTCAATTTGTATAATAATACCCCTATCCTCCCTTTTCTTTCTCTCTTGTGAGAAGTCTGGCTTTGCAACTAGAGGTATAAAGTATGTTGGAGGGAACTTTTTCACTCAAGCTGACCTCCATAAATATGCCAAGGGCAAGAGCACTATTGGAGGTGGACAAGAGAACTCCAGCTTGTCATAACTCATGATTAAGATCAAAAGCAGCCAGGTGCTCTCTGGTCCTCGGCTTTGATCTCTCACAACACATTTCAATATCTGAGCTGGGAATTGGGTTGATCTTCTGGCCTCAGGATTATATTAGTGGCATATGGGAAGAGAAATGGAAGATAGCTGAGAAGAGTAAAAGAAATATCTAATGTCACTAACTGAATGCCTTCAAAATTGTCAGAGAGGTCTCTGAAAGAGAAGGATTTCTCCATAGCACCATGCACAGTCATGTTATAGTATTTCTCACATCTATGTATTAGTGAGCTTTGCTCCATTAAAGCTTGCAAAGATAGAGGATAAATATCTATTGGTAGTGGGTGTTTCAGCACTTTTTGTAAGGTTATGGTGATCAGTAGTTATAACATTTTTCCCCTAATACTTATTCAGGGTCTCCATTAGAGTCTTTAAGATGATCTTTTATTGCGTAAGGTGAAAGTGAGAGTTATAATATTCCTGAGCTATTAAAGTAAGAAAACACAAAGATCGAGCATTGAAAATGCACTAAAAGAGGGACAATTGAAAGAAAGTGCTGTATTTTATTGCCTAGTGTACATGTGTCCCAGTGGATTACTGAAATGGGGCTTAAATAGTCATACAGTTAGTATATTTTCCTAGGAAATTCTTTCTCAGAGAAATTATTCTTCTAGACATATATAGTGATGGAAAATAGTGCTAGTGCTATAAAAATTACTTTAGGAAGTTTCTGGCTTTGCAAAAAAAAAGTAAGGTTTGGGCTTGGGTGAAAAGGACAGAAGAAATGGAGATGCAAAAGAAAAAATACAAGGAAACAGAAGATATATTTTCCTCTCATGAGAGAGATATAAATAATGGTATTTCAATCATTGGGACCCTGGCAGAGATATGTTTAATTTTACAGCCAGTGACTAGGCTCTCATTGGCACTTGATCAGGGCCTGTTAATAAGGATAATGAAAATCTCCCCTTGCTTGCAGTGTGATGCTTAATTGGAAATGATTATCAAATTTCAAATTTGGACCAAATCTTGTCACAGGTGACCACAAATCTATGAGGAAAATTATCAAAGCATTCTTTTGATGTCTCCTGGATTCTTTGTGGGTCTTAACCTTCCCTGGGTCCCCATGACATGACATTGCCTTTTGAAAAGACATTTCATTCCCTTAGGTCAATTTCAAAGACATTTTAAAAGAGATATTCACTGGCTCTTGGGCAACTTCTGGAACTTGCCCTTGCTATTTTCTGTGTGAGATACAATACTGAGGTTTTGACAAAGGAATTCCAGGCACTAGCCAACCTCTTCAATGCTAGATGAGCTGAAATCAGTGAGGCAACAATAGGTGTTAACTGTTATGCTGAAAGGTTGCTTTCCAGGCTCTGCAAACACAGTAGTAGTGTTTTTTTTTCCTGCCGATCATCAGAACAATGCAGCCTTGCCAGTCAAATTAATTTAGACAAATCCTTTCAAGGGGAGTAAGTGGAGCAAAACCAGGTAAACAGAATAGTATCAGCTTTCTCTTACAACCTAATAATTCTTCCCAAAAGAATAAAACTACAATTAAACAAAGTATTAACTCATTTTGCTTACCAGACTTGGTTTTCTGACAGGAGATTCAGCAAATATGAGAGGAGTGTGTGTGTGTGTGGGGGGGAGGGCTAGATCCCTTGTATCTGATTCTGATCTTTGTTTTTATTCTTCAAAAGACATTAGGGAGCATTAGGGACATTTACAACTAGTGGGGCTTTGAAGATGAAAAGTAAGAATGGAAAGATAAGTTTGACCCAGATTGTGCCAGACCAACATATTTGTATGTTACCCTGGGACAATAGCAAGTAGCTGAAAGTTTTTGAATGGTTGAGTGACACGTTTAGACATACCATTAAGGAAATTATTTTGCCACATGTCTTAAGGATAGATTTTGGTGGGGAAAAGACTAGAATCAGGGAAATCAGTAAGGGGACTAATATAATAATACAAAAAAAGGTAATTACAACCAGAAAAAAAGGATAGTGGTGTATGAATAAGTTGGAGAATACGAATTGAGAGATATTAAGATGATGCATTAAAAAACAATTATATGTTGGTGTGTGAATAAGAGGCAAAAATCAGTGGTGACTTAAGATTTCAGTGTGGCTGACTAGAAAGATGGAGCTATATCTGCTATAATTAGGGAGGAAAGAAAGGAAGACTTAAAGAGGGGGAAAGAATGTTAGTTCATCTTTCAACATTATGCATTTAAGATGTCACGAGGACATTGTGGTGGAGAGATATGGCAATTAGTTAGAATTGTGGGCTTGGTGCTCAAGGGAAAGATTGGTGCTAAATATGTAGATCTAGGAGTTATCTGAATAAATGTAATTTGAAAAGGAGTGTTGTGTAAGGAATAGAAAGCTGATCTTAGAGCCAAGTAGCTTCAGATTCAAGTCTTGCTTCTGATACAATGTAGATGTGTGATCCTAAGCAAGTCATTGAACCCCTTTGGCTTCAAGGAAGCTTGCTAAGAATATAAGTTGCAGATTTTAGAGCCAAGATGGTGTAGAAGCAGGAAAACTCAGCAGCTCCCCCTATAATCACCTCAAATACCTATAAAATATGACTCTAAACAAATTTTAGAGCTCCAGAATCCACAAAAGTACAGAGAAACAAAGCTCCCATTGAAGGCAGTTCAGCAAGTGGGACAGGAAGGGCCCAGCGCAGCACGTTGGGAGCCAGAACCAGCCTGGCCTAAAACCACGACTTGGCCCTGGGACATGCCAAGGCTGGAGCTTTTAGGAGAGTGGATCACCAGCAGCTGTAGCAGTTTCCAGAATTATCAACCCATAAGAAACAAGGACAAAGTGAAAGGTCAGTGGAATGTGGCTAAATTTGGGGGAGAAAAGCGGGTCTAGCCATCCACGCCCAGGGCAAGAAAACGGCAAAAGCAGTGGCCCTGCAGCAGCCTCCATGTGACTGCTTCAGAGATCCCAGGCTGCATATTGCAGGGGGGGTAAGCAATCATTCAGAGGCTAAGTGATCTTGCCTTAAGCTGCCTGGATCGGTATTGTGGTCTTGGGTGGTGGTCCTGAGGTACATGAACAGTGAGCCAAAGCTGGTGGGGGCTGTAGCGATGGTGGCCACCTAAGAGTTCCAGCACCTGCGAAAACCCTAGCAATTTGAGACAAAGCTCTCCCCTGTGGAAGCAGAATTTCATAGAGCTAAAAAGTCAAGTAATTGACTGGCAATATGAGCAGGCAAAGGAAGCAAAGTAAGAAGAGCAATCCAACTTCAGATTCCTTTTTGGTAGACAAAAAGGATCAAAACATAGAATGGGAGGAAGACAACACAATCAGAACTCCCTCACCAAAAGCTTCCAAGAAAAATGTAGACCAGTAAGAAGCCATAGAGGAACTTAAGAAGGATTTTGAAAACCAAATAAGAGAAGTGGAGGAAAAATTGGCTAGAAAAATGAGAATGAGGCAAGAAAATCAAGAAAAGAGAGTCAACAACTGGACTGAAGAAAATAACACCTTAAAAATAGATTAAGTCAAAGGCAAAAGAGGCCCAAAATGCCATGGAGGCGAAGAATGCCTTCAAAAGTCTAATTTGCCAGATGGAAAAAGAATCTCAAAAGCTTTCTGAAGAGAATAATTTCTTCAGAATTAGAGTGGAGCAAATGGAAGCAAATGCCTTTATCAGAAATCGAGATACTTTTAAACAGATCCAAGCAAATGGAAAAAATAGAAGGCAATGTAAAATATCTCATTGAAAAAAACACTGACCTGGAAAATAGATCCAGGAGAAACAATTTAAAAATTATTGGACTACCTGAAAGCCATTATCAGAAAAAGAACCTAGAAATCATCCTTCAAGAAATTATCAAGGAAAATTGCCCTGATATTTTAGAACCAGAGGGCAAAACAGAACTTGAAAGAATTCAACAATCACCTCTTGAAAAAGATACCAAAAAGAAAACTCCTAGGAATGTTATAGCCAGGTTTTGGAGTTCCCAGATCAAGGAG